>JARQOC010000004.1:109924769-110290869 GCA_033576535.1 Allobates femoralis
CTAAAAACATGTCATTTTCTGTGTACCAGAGTCCTAAATCACAGAACTTTTAAGCCCTTTTGGTATCTAAAATTTCATCGGGGTTGCCTTTAGGCCTCATATTTTTCACTGCGCTTTTGTGTCCATCTGTGTTTGGCTGTTGCAGTCAGACCTGCCCCCCTTCCCCACCGTGTCTTTGTTTGGTTGCCCATACACATTAGTCTATGGGCAATAAAAAATGCTTTTTTTAGTCCATTGCCTAAAAGTAATATTTAGAGCTGCAATCATTATAGAGGAGACTGGTATACAATTAACCTTGGACTCCCATGTAAAAATGCACCTTCATAGTCCCAAATAGGACATTTTCAGATTTCATCGTTTTTTTTACTGTCATTGTTTATAAAAGTAATTACTATTGACCATCAAAGAGATTTGTGATGTTACTTACCGTATGTTATTATTTTATTGAAACTGAAAAATAAAACATATTAAGCAATATAATAAATTGACTAATCAATATGTAAGGTAATATTAAAAGAAACAAGGAATATAAGTCGCCCTAAAAACATGTCATTTTCTGTGTCACCAGAGTCCTGATCATCAGAACTGTGAAGACCTTTGGTATCTGAAATTTCATCTGCTGGGTCTGCTCATTAGGCCTCATATTTATTCACTGCGCTCTGTGTCAGCATCTGTGACTGGCTGTTGCAGTCAGACTGCACCCCTTCCCCACCGGTGTCTGTGATTGGTTGCCATACACATTAGTCTATGGCAATGAAACTGCCATCATATGTGTGTAAAAAAAAAAAAAATAATTGAAAAACAAATGCGTTCGATCCCCCATATATTTTTGACACTCATCGCAGGTAAAAAGACAACTGCAGCCTTCAGCCCCCAGCTGTGCACTTTACATTGGCCTGAGTATGAAAATATAAGGACCCTACGCATTATTTTTTAAATAAACAAATAATTTGAAAAACTGACATGGTCCCTCCCCCCAATTTGAAACTGAGCCAAGATAAAGCACACAGCTGGGGTTGGAATTCTCACCTTTGGGATGCACAAAGTTATTGGGGCCCCCATGGCTAAGGATACCAGTCAACAGCCCCCCAGAATTTGACGCATCCAATAGATTTGACAAATCCTGGCACTTTATGCTGCTCATCTTGATTGCCCTGGTGCAGTGGCAAACAGGGTAATAGAAAAGGTTAATGACAGCTGAGAATTGACAGCTGTCACAAGCCCTGGATTGGTGATGTTCAGGTCTCTATGAGACTCCCACATTACCAAACCTGTAAATAAAATAGTTAAAAAACACAGACACAGAGAAAAATCCTTTATTTGAAATAAAACACACAGGCACCCTCTTTTACCCATTAATTAACCCCAAACATACCCAGCTCTGATGGTAAATCCACAACATGATGCCCCTCAATGATGCTTGCTGGCTGTGCGTCATCGCGGTGAGCAGTGACATTAAAATGACCACTCACTGTTGGCACTCTCACACTAACGGCCCTGACAAGCCACCGCAGTGAGATCAGTGAGGTCATAGCATTCATCTGAGCTCACATCCGCTACCATTTCCATGGTACCCGAAGTGAACTGAATTTCGGTAATCCAACATTGAATTCAATAATGCTGGATGATTGACTTCAATGGTGCTGGATAATCAGGTAATCTGGCACCATTGAAGTAAAAAATCTGGCACCATTTAACTCAAAGATGGATTATTAAATTAGGCTGTGTGTGAATGCTGAGTATTTGGTTGTAGACATTTATGCACTAACATTGCATCTCCTGGCAAAAATAGCACCAAAACCACATCATGGTTTTTGCTGTGGTTTTAATGTTATTTGGTGAAGTTTTGTCAGATAATTGCATTTATTGAGTTCAAGGCCACCTAGCCCTTACTGCCGCCATTGTGTTGCATCAATGTCCAGGTCCCTATAGACTTTTATGGGGTTTGGGATTTGAACTCAAGTTCAGATCATGTGGCATGTGCCATCCACTTCTGCCATCATGATAATCCTCCTATCACGCGCCTGTGGCAACCATATTTGCACACCCTAGAGATGAGTGTGCAAAGATGGCCCCCTCTGGCAGTACTGAAGCCTTGCGCAGTACCACCAGTGGAGCAGCCATCACCTAAATCCAACGTCATTAACCCGCTGGTCACAGCCTGCCACCTGCCGCTTGCCACACTCATTGCCACCTGCAACACCAAGTGAAGGAATTTCGCCTGTGGTGCATGCAGGCCCAATTAATCAGCCTGCCGCCTGAAGAGCCACAGCACAGGAGAGAGAGACAAAGAGAGAGCAGGCAAAGGAGAAAGCCACAGTAGAGCCATGAGAGAGAGAGGAACAGCAGAGGAGAGAGATTTAAAGCCAGGTAGAAAAGAGCAGAGGAGAGAGCCACAGCAGAGAGGAAAGTGGAGCCAAGGAGAGAGTGAGAGCAGAGGAGAAAGTCACAGCAAAGGAGAGATTTGACAATTTTCAAAACAATAAATTGTGGTCAATATCGAAGCGCTAAAGCACATAAGATAGGGACTTGATTAGTGGAAGCACAAACCTTTATTTATCACTACGCCTTTCAACAGCGGCCCGCTGTCTTCCTCAGGTGGATATCAAACGCGTAGTGGTAAATAAAGGTTTGTGCTGCCTCAAGTCCCTGATATCTTATGTGCCTTAGTGCTCCGATATTGACCACAATTTATTGTTTGAAAATTGTCAAATTCCCCTTCGGGTTGTGGCTGGAGCTGCTGTGGGCCATAGACATCAGTTATCTGCAGAAAAGGACCTTATGTGACGTCACTTCCTGTGATGCGGCACCACGTGACTGGGAAAAACACCTACGTGACCTAGAACAAGGAAGCCGCCTAGAGTACAGGCCCCGAAGCGCGCGTGGCATCTACTACAGGATTGCACTAACCACGGCTGTGCATGGGTGCGCAACCCACACAGATGAGTGGCTCCCCTGCACTGCTCAATTATTCCCCATTAGACCGCCGGGTCCTATTTATTTGTGCGCTTCTCTTTCTCTCTTTTTACTTACAGCAGAAGAGAGAGCCACAGCAGAGGAGAGAGAGAGCCACAGCACAGGAGAGAGAGCCACAGCAGAGGAGAAAGATAGCCAAGGAGAGAGAGCAGAGGAGTGAGCCATGGCGGAGGATAAAGTAAGCCAAGGAGAGAGAGAGAACAGAGGAGAGCCATACCAGAGGAGAGAGAGAGCCATAGCAGAGGAGAGAGAGCCACAGCACAGGAGAGAGAGCCACAGCAGAGGAGAAAGAAAGCCAAGGAGAGAGAGCAGAGGAGTGAGCCATGGCAGAGGATAAAGTAAGCCAAGGAGACAGAGAGAGCAGAGGAGATCCATACCAGAGGAGGGAGAGAGCCATAGCAGAGGAGAGAGAGCCACAGCACAGGAGAGAGAGCCACAGCAGAGGAGAAAGAAAGCCAAGGAGAGAGAGCAGAGGAGTGAGCCATGGCAGAGGATAAAGTAAGCCAAGGAGAGAGAGAGAGCAGAAGAGAGCCATACCAGAGGAGAGAGAGAGCCATAGCAGAGGAGAGAGAGCCACAGCAGAGGAGAGAGATTTTATGCCCCAGAACAGTCTAACCATTCATCACAATACAGATGAAAACAACATGGTGCTTGCAATTATCTAAATTATATAATCCTAGAATATCATTAAAGATTTTGTTCAGATTCATATATACTTTATATAGGAATAAGCAACTATATAGCTTGATACAGTCGATCTCCAGTTCTATATCAGTTTCAAGGTCACACAAGCCTATGTGTCCTGTGAGTGCAATGCGAGAAAATCTTGCATGTGCACTCAGGCCCCTGTTAGGCCAGCTTCACACCGCAATTCTTTACTGTCAGGTTCTGTCTTGTGTTTTGCATGATGCACCGGACAGAACCTGACAGCCACAGACTAGCAGAACTGCTTTTCGCTGGCTTTGTTGCTTGCGCTGTTCAGTTTCTATATTTCAGTACCACGGCTGCAGGGGAGCTGGCCGCGGTGCTGAAATTTCAGCCGTGGAGCTCTCCAGGTCCTCAAATTCAGAAACCGTAACGATTTTTTGCCAGATCCGGCACCCATAGACTCCCATGCTATGGGCACAGAATCCGGGAGGATCCAGTTTTGTCCGATTTTTGCATCGGACACAAAAAATGCTGCAGACTCCGTTTTTGTGTCCAATGCAAAAATTCAGACAAAACCAGATCCTCCCGGAAAACCTGCAAACAGGATCCCAAATAAGGCCAATCCGGCACCATAGGGATACATAGTGTGCAAATTCGGATCCGGGGCTGTCTGGTTCACACCGGACAGCTCCGAACCTGAAAAAATCGCGGTGTGAAACTGGCCTTAGACATGTCAGCTCAGATCTGCAATGCTTTTCTCAGCTCTAATTAGACTGAGAAAAAAATCCCAGCATGCGGCGATTGTCAGCGAGTCTCAGATCACATGTCTATGGCTGTGAATGAAACATTGTACTGTAGTCGGATGACATCCAAGCATAGAGCGATATACGCTGAGGTTGGCAATAGAGGAGATATTAAGAATAATCTTTCCCTAAACTCCACACCTGTGTTCTGATAGCAGGATTGGATCACAGTAGATGACACAAGGTCACGCCCGCAGCAGAACCTGAGCCGATGATCATTAGGATATCACATCAGATGCGTTTGCATAGTAAGCCATATGCCCTTCTGACGGCAGCCTAAAGTTAATTAAAATAACCCTGTAGATTTTCATTACTGCAGTATTTTGGATCTTCAATTCAGGTCTGAGCATAATCTTTATTTTTCACCATCAGTTTTTACATTAAATTTACGTTATATTATATACATTTTATTAATTATGTAAAGTGCAGAGATGGGAAAAGGTATTTCCAGATGTCCCGAGTTATCATATATTTGTCAAATTTTAGGGCTTCTGTTCAATAAACTAATTTCACATAAAATAACCTGATTAAGCTTCACTTACGTAAGGAAATTGCTTTAACTTAATGTGCTGATTTAAACATTGTTTTATAGTTTTAATTTACATAAAAAGTCCTGTAACTTTATAAATGCATTGTATTACAGTAAGCACAGAGAAAAGAATGCATAATTGCCCTCTTCTTTGAAGTTCTGGTTATGACTATTTTACATTTAATAGCAAAACTGCTTTGTTGAAATTTTTAATTTTTAAAGCATAACCGCCGTTTACATTTTTATTTATTAATAATGTAGAGCAATTGATTTTAATAAACTCTGACCTGCCCTCTGCCCTACTGTGCCTATATGATTTGATTATCTAGAGCAGGGGTCTCAAACTCCAGGCCTCGAGGGCCGCACACAGTCCAGTTTTCAGGATTTCCATAGAATTTGACAGTTGGTCATTTGATTACCCAAATGCCAAATGCTATGGAAATCCCGAAAACCTGCACTGTGTGCAGCCCTCGAGGCCTGGAGTTTGATACCCCTGATCTAGAGGGCTGAGAATGCGCAAATAGGGTCTTATCCTTTATAGACAGGTAAAATGCGGAAAAAATCAGATTTGCTCACCTGGTACAGTTGTGTAGCACACAACCACTGTAATCGCTCAAACAATTCAGCTGCTGCAGGGACTGTACTTCCACGAGGTGCGGTGCTGTAATCAGGTTTTTCGGACGAAGTACCTTAGTGTCCACGCTGCTGCTAGGAAGATAAATACACCAACGACACTGGACGTCTTGGTACTGGTGATATAGGTTTATTTCCAACGCGTTTCGGAGCCACGTACCGAGCTCCTTCCTCAGGGAAGGAGCCCGGTACGTGGCTCCGAAATGCGTTGGAAATAAACCTATATCACCAGTACGAAGACGTCCAGTGTCTTTGGTGTATTTATCTTCCTAGCAGCAGCGCGGACACTAAGATATATGATTTGATTGTCCTTACTTAATGTACTTGTCCTCGTCTGCCCACTGCATATGTAAAGGAATCTATATAAATATATAATAATAATAATGATAAACTTTCAAATATACTTTATCAGAGAAATATGGTGGGAAACCATTCATAAACCTTCCATCAGGTGTCCTCAATACACTGTGTCTGAAGCAGACATATATTCATTCTCAGTCAGATTTATCTTCACGCTGAATATGGGGTTATAACCATATATGATTGAGGGTGTGTGCCTTTACTGTGTGTGAATTCCTGACTGCAGCTGATGAGGAAACAATGGATCATATTACTTCAGTCTACTTCATGGTTTTTAGTGCAATATTCTGACAGCTCAGTGCGTAATTGGCATAAGAAGCGCGATCTGCGGCATTGTAGCCGGGAAGACACTGGGGTAACCCGAGGACAGCTCAGATGGCATGACTTGAGCTGTCTTCTGGTTACCTGAGTTACCCCTCCATTTGATAGAAGCTTTGCTCATCCCCTTGGTCTCTGATGAAGCAGAGCCGTGAGTGTTCAGCACAGTACATGAGGGTCGAGGGGTTAATATAAATTCAGTCCCTAAATGTACTTGTGTTTATTTTAATGAACTATTAAAAAAATATTCGACGTGGGCTTCGCCATATTTTTGTATTGTGGCCAGTTACAACAGGCAGGTACGGGTTGCCCCAACCCCCAGCTGCCTATTTGTACCTGGCTGGAAACAAAAATATACGGAAGCCCTTTTTTTAATGATTTCATAATTTCATGAAAAATTTTTAAAAAATTGACGTGGGCTTCACCCTATTTTTGTATAATATTAGATAGCTCTGGCACACCAATGAAGTAGAAACAAGATGCTTTGAAAAAAAGTTCATTTATTGGCAACTCCGGCACAGGAATCGATACATAAACCAACGTTTCAGCCTTGCAAAATGGCTTTTTTCAAGGTTTATCTAGAACAAGGTTTGCAATAAATAATAAACAAAGTCAGTGCCAAAATACTAATATTATTATTACGAATTATCATAAAAGGCTGACAGTTCAATTTCCGTACCTAGCCAAATGAGGAATACATGGTCGATGTAGCATCTCCAAATGAGACTGTGTTTCTGCATCAGTGTATGATGAGTGATGTAATCTTCCTCAAATTTGGCCATAAAGATGTTTGCATAGGGGGGGCACCACATTGGACCCCTTTGCGGTCCCCTTACCTTGAAAAAAGAACTGGTCATGAAATAGAAAATGGTTATGTTCAAAAACCAATGTCAATAGATCAAGGATTATTGAGATCTTATCCTCATGAAAGTCTGAATACCTTTGGAGGAATCATGTAACAGCGGTAGTCTACTAGTGTGATTAATACAAGTATACAGTGAATTAAATCCAGAGTGACTAGTATTGAATTTGGAGGGACTTCACGAATTGTCTCAAGTGTTGAGAGAAAGTGAGAAGTGTCTTTCAGATAAGATGGGATCAGAGGGACTAATGGTGTTAATAATTTAAGAACTTAAGAAGAAAACAGCGGCACTTCGGGATCCTTTATTCCAAGAACAGCTTTATTCCAAAAGTTTACATCGGTGTGTGCAGGGAAGGGAGGACGGAGGGACGACGGTGACCGTTTCGCCTGCTCTGCACACTTCAGCAGAAAAAAATAACATAGATTGATACAAAACATTACGAATGTAGTCTAGTGACCCTTCACATTACATCATGGATGAAACAAAATTATAAATGAAAGTCAAAAAATATATAATTCAGCTGTTTTTGACTTTCATTTTATAATTTTGTATCATATAAGAATTAGTGATGAGCGAGCACTAAAATGCTCGGGTGCTCGGTGCTCTGGCCGAGCATCTCAAGATACTCATGTACTTGGCCGAGCACCGAGCCCAATGTAAGTCAATGAGTGACAGGCTCCGCCCACAGACTTCCGGTTATAAAACGAGTAATTCCGGAAAAGGGCGGGAGGGTGGGCTTTTTGAAATCGCCGACACATATAACACCTTGCTGTAGCCCCCAGAGGGATCCTAACAATGAATCTGCTCCCTGTTTGGTGCCAGCTCACTGTGTGCACTGAAGGGAGCTGTGTATGTGTGTCAGATTTTTAATTATTAGCGAGGATTCCGAGCATCTCGGCGGTACGCGGTGCTCACCGAGCATCCCGAAGTACCGGAATACTCATGCGAGTACCGAGCAGCACAGAGCATACTCGCTCATCACTAATAAGAATGATATACCATGCTATATAAAATCATTTTAAGTCTACAACCATTGAACAGTTTTTGATTAGTCTGCCTTTATTTTTTCCCTTCTTTGAATAATTTTTCTTGTTACCACAGTAAACTACTTGGATGTGGATCTTAACTACATGAGATGTGTTTATGCTGTTTTAGCACATGCTTTGTGATTGCATATATGTTTATATATAATGCCTCCTCTAACACCTATTCTTCCTTACTTCACAGAGACCTTGACAATTCTAACTATTGCACTGCATCCTGAGATTTCACCTCCCTCCTGCACTCAGAGTAGAGGTAGTATCACTAACGCTGTTATAACAGCGGCTCTGCACCTAATACCACTCCGGACACGTTCGCGCATGCGCACTGCATATGTAGTTCACTTATTCTCATTTCGTGTGTTCCACGGAACAAACCTGGAAATACGTAATCGCGATCAAACCAGAAAGTGTCACTGCAATGCCGCACTCACACTTTAAACAGTGGCGGACAGCAGCCACCGGCACACACAGCGGTATGCACGCCAGATAAACACACTCAGGTACAGTGACATAATTCCTCTACAACTGAAACTTCTCTCGATTGCAGATTGAAAGTCTTATGTATATTCTATGTGGAGCCTTGGTAAGAGTCTCAAACACAGGACTAGCCAGATATCCCTCCAGGGAAGGACTGGTCTCCCTGAGATCAGTGAATGCTTTGTTATGTTTATTCTATGCTTTTCAGGACTTTATCCCTTTCCTATCCTCAAGATACTTCCATTGCTTAATGCAGGTAATGCAAGGGGGGGTTCCATTTGATAAATACTATGCATGGATAGTGATAAAAGGGATTTTGGCATTAATCACCTTAACCTAATACTTTATACCCAGCACAAGGGCTCTCTGCCGACGGTGTTCATATCACCATATAGAAGGACTTTTGTATACAGATACTATCATTTTCTATAAATTAAAGTTCATTTATACAAGGTGGACCGCTCTCCAACCACTTATAGATAAATCACATAGATTACAATAGAGTAATTTTGTTTACCATAGTACACTACTCATCAGGTTTTTCTATTGAACAGAGTAGCGGTTTACCCCTTGCAGGACATCACTCCTATACATTAATTTCTGGATATTGCATAGTTTTACTTGAGGTATGTCACACTATACTTTTCATCTTAAGCTATCTCGTTAATTACTTCTAACACTGGGACTTGTAACTGAGCACTCACTAACTCTATGTCTCAGTAGCTACTCGTCCCTATATCACAGGCTCTCTAGCCCTTTACCTCTACTTTCTACTTTCCTGGTCCGTCTTGAAAGCTGCATTTTACTTTTATGAGACTTCAAGTTGACATCTCTTCCTTTACATCATTACACTTGACCATGCCACAAATGTTTTCTGAGCTACATATTCTTATTTCGTTCTATGTTGAAGCACATACCGACACAGTGAGCATCCGACGACGGGCATATATTCCCAACAACAGTGGCACGGACACTCGATACATAGGTAATCATATACTTGTGACAGATTATTAAATTTGTTGATGTATTACCTTACATATAATTCAGCTGTTTTTGACTTTCATTTATAAATTTGTTTCATCCATTTTGTAATGTGATGGGTCACTAGACTACATTCATAATGTTTTATATCAATCTATCTAATATTATACTCATTTTTTTCTCTGTGCACCCTATAAGACGGTGAGCCAAACATTCCTCCTCGCCCTATTTTTGTATCCTGCTAGGTACAACAAGGCAGCTGGGGGCTGGAGTCCACAGCGCAGGGAGGCCCAAGCTTTCTTTCCCCCCCCCCCCCCGCTGCGAATTGCAATCCGCAGCTGCCCTAGAGGATTGCACATTAATAGAAGTGCCATCTTCTGGAGATGTACCTAACTCATCCAGGGCCCTGGTGCGGGTGGCTCACTGGGTAATGAAGGAGTTAGGGCCAGCTTTGTATTATCAGCTGGCCCTAAGCCCGAAATTCATGGGATCACATCAATATTAGACATGACTACCATGAATTTCTAGTAAAGTGGTAAATAAAAGCACAACACAAAGAAAAAATTCTTTATTTAGAAATAAAACAACAAAAAAAAAAGTAGAGAATTCATCTTTATTATATATCAATGTTCAGTCCGACGTAGTCCAGAAGAGCATTGTCAGCTCTGCTACATTGCTCTACATAGACAAACGGCTATGCAGAGCAAGAACAGGCTGAGACTGTCAGTGACAGTCAGAGTTCACCTGGGGTCATAGCTCTGGCCATGACTGTGGGTTAACCCTGAAGACTGCCGACGCCGGCCGAAAATTGCCGAGCGCCAAGCAGTGCAGTGAATACCGCCCGAATGTTAATGAGTGGACCCAGAAGCAGTAGCGGCCGCAACGGTGAGATGGGAGGACGCATCGCTGGAAAGGTAAGTACAATTATGTTTTTATTTTATTCTTTTACAACCCCCGAATCGGAACTGGACCCAAACTGTAACACGGGTTTTCCATGGAAACCCGTGTTCAGGACCTTGTGACCAAATAGTATATATTCGGTACGGGTCCCTAACTTTACAATTCGGGTTTGCCCATCCCTAGTCTTGACTTTTTCTCCATTTATATTGTAATGTACATGGCAAGTTTTAAACTACTCCTGGTTGCTTTGGATACAATGGCTCATCTTCACTGTGAAATATGTATCCTAACATCTGTTCCAGCTTGTAACTATGAAGTGAGCTTCAGTAATGAATGTCTCTCTGGTAATAGAGAAGCAGCTGAATTCCAAATTTAGCTTTATATATGAACGGAGCGGAAACCATTATGTACGTCACCATCAGGATAAGAGAAGTTAATCAAAGTAACTTCAAATTATCTGGCTTTTAAGTATATTACAGTTGTTTTAAATTGTTATTCAAAAGTGGATATTTCCTTGAGAAATCTTCTTAAATTAGCGATATAGGAAAAATGGCCACTTTGTCAGCCATTTACTGTTTATATAATGTGCTGTGCATACAATCCATGACCACTAAACTCTATGGACCTTGTTCATGAAATGCAATTTCACAATATTTGTGACATAAATAGCTTTAAAAAGTTACAAAGTTTTTTCACAACTTGAAATAATGCAAACATTTGGTGATTTTTGTCATTTTCTCTGAGCTTTGCGAAAATGGACAAGATTGGATAGGAAAGGAGATGGGGTGGGTGGTACACCACAGCTAATCTAATCCATGATGAGCTGTTGCGTTCCATAAGAATTCTTACTCCAGTCTCTGACTGATGTAAGATTTGTGGCAAGGGGTATGGAGGAGCATGCCAATCTTTAGACACTAAAGGATTTATTAAGAGGTGTGAACCCTTTTATGAATCTGGAGCATTTGACTCCAACCGGCTCCCTCTATCAGGGTATCTCTATTTGTAGTAGCAAATTGTGAGTACAATGCCTTGTGTAAAACTAACATATCACTGCTTTATAAGTGTACTCTTCCATCTTAATATGAAATGATTGGTTGACCATTCAGAGGACACGTTCAGTGATATAGGAGCATATCTCCTTCACAACATATTGGTATAGCATATGTCCTGTACCTTGCCTTGATGCAGGCTCAAACACTGAGCCCTTATTTTTTCCCCATACATGTTAGCTGATTTCATCAGCCTTTAACAACCACAGCTGGATCATAGATCTGTTTGCACCAGTTAACCACTTAAATCCTGCTGTAAATCTCAAACAGTGGATTCAACATGGTGGGGGGGGGGTTGCACCATTCCCAACATCCCATCAGCGAACCCACGATGCGATTGCAGGGTGTCAATGGGTGTTTATGACAGCCGGGGGTCAGCTGATGACCCCTTTGTCTGTCTATATGATCCTACGGTGAACATTGACTGTGATTCGGCATTCATAGGAGAGTGTGATTTTTGTTATATAGAGCAGGGTTTATGCACTATTCTGTAAAGCAAAACTGATCTGACAATCAAAGCTTCAAGTCCCTAATGGGACTACTAAAAATAATAAAAAATAAAAAAAATGTTTTACAAATATGAAAAGGCACACAAAAGTTAAAATCCCCCCTTTTATTACCCATTGAAAATAAAAAATTTTGAAAATAAATCTTTTATATAAAACCCGGAGGGATTTGTGACGTTACATCCGTCACTTTGTCCCAGCATCCGGTTATTGTGCCCAGAGGTACACCCGCTCAGGGTGACCCAAGATGGCGGCCGTAAGCGGGAGTACTCTGGCGACCCACACTACTCGGCACTCACCCCCCCCAACCCACGTCCACACACACGTACACTTCTGACACAACACTATCGTACCCCTCCCCCCCCCACACACACTCAGACACACACTCATACTCTCATGCAGACTACCAGTCTCCGATATACTTACCCCACCGCCATCCCGCTGCGCCGCTCCCGCTTGGCCCTGCCCACCTCGTGACAGGCTCCGCCCACCTCGCGGGGCTCCCGCTAAGCTCCGCCCACCTCGCGGGGCTCCCGCCAAGCTCAGCCCACCTCGCTGTGTTCCCCAAGCTCCGCCCACCTCGCGGGGCTCCGCCCACCTCGCCTGCGCTGACCACCGAGTCTCCATCCTGCCCTGACCACTGAGCCTCCGTCATGGGCTGACCACCGAGCCTCCGTCCTGCGCTGACCACCGAGCCTCCATGTCTGCTGACCACCGAGCCTCCGTCCTCTGCTGACCACAGAGCCGCCGTCCTGGCCTGACCACCGAGCCTCCGTCCTGCGCTGACCACTGAGCCTCCATCCTGCGCTGACCACCGAGCTTCCGTCGTCTGCTGACCACCGAGCCTCCGTCCTCTGCTGACAACAGAGCCGCTTTCCTGGCCTGACCACCGAGCCTCCGTCCTGCGCTGACCACCAAAGCCTCCGTCCTCTGCTGACCACAGAGCCGCCATCCTGGCCTGACTACCAACCCTCCGTCCTGCCCTGACCACCGACCCTCTGTCGTACGCTGACCACCGACCCTCCGTCCTGGCTAACCACTGAGCCTCTGTCCTGCGCTGACCACTCTGCCTCCATCCTGCGCTGACCACTCTGCTCCATCCAGCGCTGACCACTCTGCCTCCTTCCTGCGCTGACCACTCTGCCTCCTTCCTGCACTGACCACTCTGCCTCCATCTTGCGCTGACCACTGAGCCTCCATCCTGCGCTGACCACTGAGACTCCATCCTTCGTCTCTGTTTGTTTCCTAAAATTGAACATGGACAAAACTGAGTTCATTGTCTTCCCCCCAAGTCGCTCTCCCCCCTACCAGACCTATCCATCACTGTCAGCGACTGCTGACTCTCACCAGTCCCCCACGCCAAGTGCCTTGGGGTTATCCTCGACTTCTCCCTCTCCTTCAAGCCCCACATCCAAGCCCTCGCCACCGCCTGCCGACTCCAGGACAAAAAACATTTCCGAATTTGCTCTTTCCTTGACTGTGACACTGCTAAAACACTTGTCCATGCTCTCATCATCTTCGGTCTCGACTACTGCAACCTCCTGCTCACCGGCATCCCTGCTACCTCCCTCGCATCTCTCCAATCTATCCTCAATTCCGCTGCCCAACTCATCCACCTGTCTCCCCACTATTCCCCTACTCTCTCACGCAACCTGCATTCCTCCCAAGAGCTTCTTCTCTGCTCCCCTCTCATTTCCTCCTCTCACAACCGCATACAAGATTTCTCCGTGCATCCACCATACTCTGGAGCTTTCTCCCCTAGATCAGCCATTTGCTTACCCTGGGAACCTTCAAGAGAAACCTGTAGACCACACCTCTTCTGACAAACCTACATCTTACACTAAGACCTGGTCACCGCACCGTCCACGTTCAGCACCTCCCCTCCTACTGTTTCCCCACCCGTCCATGTAGACTGTGAGCCCTCATAGACAGGGTCTTTGCCCTATTGTACCTGTTATGATTTGATTGTCCTTACTTAATGTGCTTGTGCTCGTCTGCCCCCTGCATATGTATAGTGCCATGGAATCTAATGGAGCTATACAAATAAAATATAATAATAATAATAATAAATAATAATAAAATAATAAAATAACCCCATAGTGGAAAGGTTTATGACTTAAGGCCCCATTACAACCTGGCCACATTGCCGCCGATTACATAGGCGACGTAGGGGCGTGGCCTATCGGTGGCGACATCGCCCCTGTGTCGCCTAATGTAAAGGGGCGATGTCGGCGGCTCTGACAGCTCGCCTGGTTTCACATCAGTGATCTGGGGCGATGTGCACATATCGCCCCATGTAAACGGCCGCCGGCGAGCTGACAGGCGATGGGAGCCATAGGCTCCCATTGTCCTGCATCGCCGCTGGGGTTTTGAGAAACCCCGGCGGCGATGCTGCCTCTCAGCTCGCCAGCCCATCGCCGTAGATGTCTCCCCGTTTAAAACAGGGGGGCAGCGACGCTGGCGGGGCGCCAAAAACGTGGCGTGCACCCGCACAGTCGCCGACGACATCTCCAGCGGTGTCGGCAGGTGTATTGGGGCCTTTAAGATGAGTATTAAAGGGTCAGTCTGAGAGCAGTAACTTTTTTCCTACTTTTTTAGCAAATTTTTCTGCAGCTGCGCTTTTTTTACGCGAATAGTGGCAAAAAGCGCAACTGCATTCACATACTGCGCTGTTGTGTGATTTTTTTTTCTGTGCACTTTTTCTGAGCCGTTTTAACATGTGGGCAATGTGAAAAGCGCTAAAAGGATTCACGTGTCTATTCTTTTTGCACTCATGCTTTTGCAGTAAAAGTGCGTGCGTAAAAAATGCAGAAAAGTGCAACATGTGAACTCAATTCAGCAAAACCCATATGTTTTGCTGAACTGTGTTTCCATAGTTGTGTTTCACTGCATTTACACGCGCATAAAAAGCGCCACGTAAATGCAGGAAAACGCAGGGAAAAGCTGCAAATATGCAGCGTGTAAACGTAGATGCTATCTGATTTATTCCTATAATCTAAGCTATTTTCTAACATACCTCCCTTGATAATTCCCTTCTTTTTCCTTTTTACACTATCTAACAGCTATTTTTTTTCTCTTTCCTGCCTGGTGGCGTATCATGTGAGTGCCCCAGGTTGCATGCTGGGATACTCACATGGAACGTCCTTGAACAGGGTGACAGTCCGCAGGCTCTTCCTCAGCTCCTGCCTGAAACATAGCATCACTTTGATGCAAGTTTCAGGTGCGGGGCTGTCAATTTTGTTTTCACAAGGGTCTTCAACCCCCTCTCATCCCCCTCCCCACAGTGCATTGTCTCATGCCCCCTTCTTACCCCCTTCTTTTTGTACATTCAAATATAGCTAAGAATGTTGGAATATATTAAATTGGAAGTCAGGAAAAAGGTTGCTGGTCTTGGACTGACCCTTTAAATATAAAAAAAATGGCACCAGGCTAAGGTTATATTTTAATGTAATGGATTCAGGCCTATAACATGTAGAAAACAGCAGAGCAGATAAAGATCAGGGCAAGGTTGAAAAAAAGACAGGCTACAGAAAAGGAGAACTCAATTATATAATCTGTGGATATAGATAAGGAGGGTAATTATATTCCATCTAATAGGAGCCCGTTGGTTGTATCTGGGGTTACCAGGCTCTGCAGGACACGTAGGTATTACATATGAAGCCGGGATACAGGCAATTTAAAAAGATTCTGGCTCTCAGATTTGAGGTGATAGAAAAAGGAGATTGTCTAGAGCATGTACTGTACTGATATGGTTTGTAATGGCGTCACTATGGTCAATGGGTCATAAATCTCCTCTCCCTTTGCGCTCTCACATGTGAATTATTTACAAATGGAAGATACATTAATAATGTATATTGCTTGGGGTAAGGCACATAGCTATACTAAAGTTTCACTTTCTGCAAGGCCATAATTGGGCTTCCATTGAGGTACATGGTGCTTCAGCTGTACTCATATCAACCTCTGATTTCATGCAGTAGCATATGAGATGCTTTTTGTATTAATGGAATACTTTATGTATGTAGTAAAAGTATAGTTTAGTTTTTAAGATGAGCAAGTAGGGTAATGAGCTCTTAAAGTGACTCTGTCAGGTCATTTTTCAGTATGAAAGTAAGACCCCCCGAAAGTAAGGCAGGGTAGGGGGGTGCCCAGGGTTTTCTAATGTAAGGCACCCCCCGATTGTAAGGCCGCTTTCGAGGGGATCGCGGGGAAATGTAAGGCCGTCTACGGGGGGTGGGGGGGACGGGTCTCGGGCCTCCTTTAGGTTGCCGCAGGCTTACTGTATGCCGCCGTCCAGGCTCCTTCTGTCCCCCTGGTGCAGCCGCTGGTCTGGAGATCATGGGGTTAATCACAGCCTAACTTGCTGTGCCCCGTCGATCTCCGCCCAGCGCGACCTGTGATTGGCCGCCCAGCCCTGAGGAATCGTCACCCAGCACCGCAGAGGAAAAACTAAAGTGATCTGGCGAAAACAGGTACCGTAATGACACGTGTGTACTGTATAAGCATGGGTGTGTGTGTATGTGTGTATGTGTGTGTGTGTGTACTGTATGTGTATGGGTGGGTATGTGTGTGTACGGTATGTGTGTGTGTGTGTACTGTATGTGTATGGGTGGGTATGGGTGTGTGTGTGTATACGGCAGTTGCGGTGAAAAAAGAAGATGATGACATGGTTGTCCTGGAATAAATCTTGTTTTATGTTACGGTGTTACATATTGAGACTGTTCGTGACTGTTCATTGTTTTGCATGTTATACATGGAAATACCGTAATGATACGGTACGTATTACCAAGATATTCTTGATACATTTGTTTGATTATTTGTTTGACCATACTGTTCAGCCTGTTAACAAATGTTAAATTTTATTGTTAAAAAAAAGATGTCATTTTTTTTTTACTAATGTAAGACCTCCCCCGAAAGTAAGACAGGGTGGGACTTTTGGAGGTAAAATTAATGTAAGACAGTGTCTTACTTTCGGGGGAAACACGTAGTAGTACCCTTGAATAGTGCCTGGGCAGACCTTTTAAAAATGTGGAAAATCATTATTGTAAACTTTGTAGTTTTCTTGCTTATAAGCGTTTTCATACCCTGCAGGCAGCTGGTGTATTAGTCCTCTCCATTACTTTCACAGCCAATTAGCCCAGCTGTATAAGTGTTATTTAAATATCCACACCCAGCCAAGCTGGTGTTCTGTCCCTCCCCTCTGTGCTCTATGCTGGGAGGGGGAAGATGTTATGTCCTGTATTGTGTGCTATCTGTAAGAAATTTCTATTATTTGAATGTTGGTTTTCCTGCAGACATGTAATGTGTGTATCAGCTGAGCAAATGATCAAATGTTACCACCTCTACGCCGACGAAACCCAAATCTACCTGTCTGGACCTGAGATCGCCTCCCTACTATTCAAAATTCCGCAATGCCTGTCCGTCATCTCTTCCTTCTTCTCTGCTCACTTCCTTAAGCTGAACATGAACAAAACTGAATTCATCGTCTTCCCCCCAAGCCGCTCCCCCTCACTACCTTGCCTATCCATCGTCGTCAATGACTGCTCCCTCTCCCCAGTCCCCCACGCCAAGTGCCTAGGAGTTATTCTTGATTCTTCCTCTCCTTCAAGCCCACAATCCAAGCCATTGCCACCTCCTGCCGACTCCAGCTCAAAAACATCTCTCGGATCCGCACATTCCTTGACCACGGCACCGCTAAAACCCTTATTCACGCTCTCATCATCTCCCGCTCGACTACTGCAACTTCCTGCTCACACGGCCTCCCCGCTACCTCCCTTTCACCTCTCTAATCTATCCTGAACTCCGCTGCCCGCCTAATCCATCTGTCTCCCCGCTACTCCCCTGTCTCCCCCCTCTGCCAAGCCCTTCACTGGCTCCCTGCTTCCCAGAGATCCTGGTTTAAAACACTAACCATGACATGCAAAAGCCATCCACAACCTGTCCCCTCCATACATCTGACATGGTCTCCCGATACCTACCCTCACGCAACCTGCGATCCTCCCAAGAACTCCCCCATTACTCCCCCTTCATCTCCTCTTCGCACAACCGCATACAGGACTTCTCCCGTGCATCACCCATACTTTGGAATTCGCTGCCCTACCACATCAGGCATTCCCTACCCTGGGAACCTTCAAAAGAGGCCTGAAAACCCACCTCTTCCGCCAAGCCTACAACCTGCAATGAGACCCGGTCCACCGTACCACCTCATGACCGACACCTCCCCTCCTACTGTATCCCCACCCGCCCCTCATAGACTGTGAGCCCTCGTGGACAGGATCTTCTCCCCTATTGTATCTGTATGTTAGAACTGTGCACAGCCATTGTTACTTGTATTGTTACTATTTTACTTGTCATAGTCTGCCCTCTTAACATGTAAAGCGCCATGGAATATTATGGCGCTATATAAATAAATAATAATAATAATAATAAAATGTTCTTATAATCACATAGAAATATCTCAGACTACACACACTACACACATGCCTCAGATACACAATGACAAGAAGAGCTGCAGCTAAGATCACACACACCTCCTCCCCCCTCCCTTCTGCTTTGTCTGCAGACTCTGCGATGAGTCAAACAGCAGACAGATCAGGGGAGAGGGCAGGACAGTGCAATGATGCATGAATCATTTGAAATAGCTGGCAGTAAAAAGTGCTGGTGCGGCTCGCAGGGCTCTCTTGGCAGTGACTCTCCATGACGGCGGCTGTCTCGTGGCCAGTAGAGCTGGGGCTGATGGCGCTGTGTACAGCACTGTGCTTGCTGCTCTTCCTGGTGGTATATGTACAGCTCTGGCTGTGGCTGATGTGGTCTTTTTTCCGACGGCTTCTGTCTGGGATCTTCTGCCTATAGTGCAGCGGCAACCAGAGCTGTATGTACACCACCAGAAAGAGAAGCGAGCACAGTACGGTACACAGCGCCATCAGCCCCAGCTCCACCGCCATCATGGCGAGTCACTGCCAAGAGAGCTCTGTGGACCATGCCAGCATTTTTTACCACCGGCTATTTCAAACGATCAGCTGATCATTTTAAATAGCTGGCAGTATTTTTGAAGAAGCTAGTGGGCTTGCTTCCAGCAGGCGGAGGGGCAGCGGTGAACAGGGCAGGAAGTGGAGGACCAGGCAGGAAGTTGAAAATCGGTTGGGAGTGGAGGACTGGGCAGGGAAAGGAGAATCGGATGGGGATCAGGCAAAGAGCGAAGCACTGGGCGGGGAGCATGCATCAGCTGATTGTTTAAAAAAGCCAGCGGATTTTTACCGCCGGCTTTTAAACAATTATACATTTATTTCAGCCTTTTCCTCAGGCCCCAAACCGCTTTGTAGGGTCCAGCAGAAAATTACTCGCATTACTCTCATTTCCCATTGACTTGCATTGGACTCAGTACTCGTAACAAATATATGAGTATTAGGACCTACTCATTACCAGTATATAAAGTCCGAATATTTCACTACTCGCTCATTCCTAGCCATCACAGATCAGTGTTTCCCAGTGGAGCACAGTTTGAACAGCTGGGTCATTTTCCATGTCCAGAGTTACTGGTAAGTTTCTTTTCTGTAAAGTGTAAGCTCTTATGGTCAGTGAGGTTGTCTCTCTATCTCTCTATCTCTCTTTCTCTCCAATATTCTATTTTTTGGGGAAAATTCAGTGAAGATGGCGAATTCCAATTTTAAAAGATTTGCTCATCTCTACTATCATATGAGTTTGTGGCCAAAGTTTAACTTTAATGGTGTTTTCCGGTTTTGGGAAACCCTATCACCTGGCAGCAGATTCTTTTTAGAAAAATAAACTGAGCTTTATTTACCCTCCTTGGCTCCAGAACTATGTCTTTTCATCTGTTTTTATCTGCAGAGCTGAAATGGTAGCACCACTGCAGCCAACTTCATCGGGACTACTGGGCTCAGTTATTGGCTACAGAGAATAACAGACCCTGTGACCAGCAGCAAGGCCTCTGTTTTTACTCATCTTACCAGAGGTCAGCACTGTTTTTTTTTGTAAAACAAAACTGCAGACAGAGATGTTCCAAACCTGGAAAACCACTGTAATGAGCAATTGTTGTAGTGTACACATGTATATTATTGTCGAGTCTCAAATAATATGTTGCTTGAAGTAGAGAATTTCATGGCCACAAGTGGCTCTCAGTTGGACACTGCAACAACAAGAGGACACAGGAAAACAGTATGTTCAGACAGAGCCATGGGTCAGAGGTAGTCATGGGCTAACGTGCTCGCCACTGCTCGAAACTTGATTGATCGAGTATCTCTGATGGCCGAGCACCATGCTCAAGTTCCTGCCTGGTACACTGCAGTGAGAAAACTGCTCAGTGTGTGGCACAAGAGAAGGAGTAATCCAAGGAAGATGTAAAGGAAGGCTTTGATGATAAAGAAAGGGGTTACCACCTGAACTCATAAGAGAATGATCCACGAGCTCCTCACCATCCTTTAACAGGTCATTCCCCCCATGTGAGACCACAGGCCTTGGCTGACCCTGGGCTAGCCCTGTTTAGTTCACAGGCCAGCAAGACACTAGTCCTCTTGTTAGTATAAAGACAACACGAGGAAGTGGGATAAATAAAGGAAACAGATTCAACATAGGTGTTAATTCCCAACTCCATCACAGGTCAGGATAGATTGAAATATAGTCAAATTAGAGGAGAGTAAGGAGTAGGTATATGAAGCTACCTTTAATACCAGCAGGATGAAAAGGAACCTTAACACCTTCAGCACTGGATGGAATTTTAATTAGCTCCTACTCAGGATAATTAATGAGCAGGCAATGAAGTGAATCTGTGATTAGCTAAACATTGTGATCTTCTGACTTTAGATCCCCCCAAGGTCACATCATGACCCTAAATTGCAGGTGTGTAAGGAAATTACCTTATCTTACCTCTTTCTGTTCTTCAAAAGTTGGGAGGTATGCATTTGCATTCCAAAACCTAAGGTAGGGACAGCTGAACACTGAGCTAGGATGAAGAATCTGACATGATTGCTGATGGTGCCTGCGAATGTGAAATGACAGGTGCAGGGCGGGAGGTATCAGTACCTGCATCATGGACAGGGTATTGGCAAGCACAAGGGAAAAGGCAGTGGTGTCGCCTGCAGACACTAATTGTGGACCCAGTCGTTCTGCCTGCCTAGTCAGGTGCTTTGATGACATATGACTGAGCATGTTGGTGGTGGTCAGGCTGGTAGTGGTTAGGCCCCTGCTAATCTTTGTATGGGGCAGGTTTCAAATGAACATTTTTTAATGGTCCATAGTTTTTTGAAAAAAAAAAAAACCCTCTCCAGACTGGGGAACACCTAACCTTCGACTGGGAACTTACCTTTTCCCTCTGGCCACCCCAATACCTCTTCCTGACAGTTGAGGTGTTGTAAATCCTCCTCTGCATTGCTGACCTCACTCTGGATGGCACCTTCCAAGGTTGGGTTAGTGACTTACCGTATATACTCGTGTATAAGCCGAGTTTTTCAGCCCAAAAATTGGGCTGAAAAGTCCCCCCCTCGGCTTATACACGGGTCATACGGTATTGCTGTGTGGGGGGGGGCTGTGACCGGGGGCTGGAGGAGGCAGGAGGGGGCCGCGGTGACCGCATGCGGTCACGTGGGGCCGCCTCATTAGTGCAATGAATATGCACGGCATCCCCCGTCCATCAGCGGCGGGGGGATGCCGTGCATATTGCACTGCACAGCCCCCCTCCTTAATATGGCTCCCCCGGTAGTAATAAACAGCCCCCCCTCCTTATCACGTCCCCCCCAGGCTGCGGCAGCTGTTAAAATAACAAACACTGTATACATCACCTTCCGACGCAGCTCTCCGCTCCTCCGGTCCTGTGCCCTCCGCTCGCCGGCTTCTTCTTCCTTGATGTGCCGGTGTCATGTGACCGGGCGCAGGAGATGACGTCATTTCCTGCGCGCGGTCACAGAAGTCGGCACATCAAGGAAGAAGAAGCCGGCGAGCGGAGGGCACAGGACCGGAGGAGCGGAGAGCTGCGTCGGAAGGTGATGTATACAGTGTTTGTTATTTTAACAGCTGCCGCAGCCTGGGGGGGACATGATAAGGAGGGGGGGCTGTTTATTACTACCGGGGCTGCTGGATACTACACTGGGGCTGCAATACCACTGGGGCTGCTGTATACAGGGGCTGCAGTACCACTGGGGCTGCAATACCACTGGGGCTGCTGTATACAGGGGCTGTATACTACCACTGGGGCTGCAATACCACTGGGGCTGCTGTATATAGGGGCTGCAGTACCACTGGGGCTGCAATACCACTGGGGCTGCTGTATACAGGGGCTGTATACTACCACTGGGGCTGCAATACCACTGGGGCTGCTGTATATAGGGGCTGCAGTACCACTGGGGCTGCAATACCACTGGGGCTGCTGTATACAGGGGCTGTATACTACCACTGGGGCTGCAATACCACTGGGGCTGCTGTATATAGGGGCTGTATACTACCACTGGGGCTGCAATACCACTGGGGCTGCTGTATATAGGGGCTGCAGTACCACTGGGGCTGCAATACCACTGGGGCTGCTGTATACAGGGGCTGTATACTACCACTGGGGCTGCTGTATATAGGGGCTGCAATACCACTGGGGCTGCAATACCACTGGGGCTGCAATACCACTGGGGCTGCTGTATACACCACTGGGGCTGCAATACCACTGGGGCTGCTGTATACAGGGGCTGCAATACCACTGGGGCTGCAATACCACTGGGGCTGCTGTATATAGGGGCTGCTGTATACACCACTGGGGCTGCAATACCACTGGGGCTGCTGTATATAGGGGCTGCAATACCACTGGGGCTGCTGTATATAGGGGCTGCAATACCACTGGGGCTGCAATACCACTGGGGCTGCTGTATACACCACTGGGGCTGCAATACCACTGGGGCTGCTGTATACAGGGGCTGCAATACCACTGGGGCTGCAATACCACTGGGGCTGCTGTATATAGGGGCTGCTGTATACACCACTGGGGCTGCAATACCACTGGGGCTGCTGTATATAGGGGCTGCAATACCACTGGGGCTGCAATACCACTGGGGCTGCTGTATATAGGGGCTGCAATACCACTGGGGCTGCAATACCACTGGGGCTGCTGTATATACGGGCTGCTGTATACACCACTAGGGCTGCAATACCACTGGGGCTGCTGTATATAGGGGCTGCAATACCACTGGGGCTGCTGTATATACCACTGGGGGCTGCTGTATATTATACTGCTGGGGCCTGTATACCACTGCTGGGGGCTGTATACCTGTGCTGGGGTCCACCCTCGGCTTATACACGAGTCAATAGATTTTCCCAGGTTTTGGGGGCAAAAGTAGGGGGGTCGGCTTATACACGGGTCGGCTTATACACGAGTATATACGGTAATTGTCTACCGCCTGGTCTTCCACTTCTGCACTTTAGTCTTCTTTCTGACTAATGATGAGAGCCAACATCTAAGTGTTCGAATTCGGTTCAATTCGCCGAATTGGGGTGTATTCAACTAATTGTTTGTCGAATGTTTGTCGAACCCATTGGAATCAATGGCAGGCTACAGCAAACACATAGGAAACACCTTCAAAGGTCCACAACTACAGAACCGGGGGCTGGCTATTGTGCTGAGACAGGGTTGAGTAGGGTGTCCCAGACAAATTGTTAGACTTTGAGGGAGTTGCAGAAGGACATATTATGTCACATTCATAGAAAGGTGGTGCTCTCAATGTCTAACAGCACTCAACACTAGCAGGTGTTTCCACTTCCAAAACAGCTGACGACCTGTCAATTACACTGGCTGTTGCGTGCAAAGAGGTGGAAGTTCAGTGACCAAAAGCCTGTGTGACAGCTGTCCCACAGTCACAGAGGATGAAGAAGCTGCAGATGCACTTGATGGGGCAGATGGTGGTTGACTAAGCCCACTAGGCCGCATTGTATCACAGTGAGCTTCCCACTGTGACTTTTGCTTCATGTCCATGTGACGGTTTATGCATGAAGTACTCAAACTATTGATTTTCTGGCCTCTACGCAGATTTTGTTTACAAATTTTGCAGATAACATAAGTTTGGTCATCCTTTGCGATCTGAAAAAGGCCCAGGCTAGGCAAGGCTAAGCACCCATGCGATCTGCAGAGCCATCATGGCTTCTGCACAGATGCAGAGTTGTGGCTGAGATCGCAGTTAACCCATAGTCAGTAGGGCGGCTGGAGACTTGTGAGCTGTGAGGAAGCAAGTGTGATTGGGGTGACACCTCTGAGAACTGGAGTGTTTGTGATGTTGAAATTGAGGTGGAGGAGAGCCCACTTGATGGAGCGCTTGATATCCAGTGCAGCACCTGCTCTTTTTGGGCCTCATCTACAAGTTTTAGCGATGCCCTGCTGCATAAGAAAGGGATGATAGCAGATCGTCCACAAAAAGAAGTAGACATTTTAGTTTGGCTTGAAGACTATATTTGTTCAGCAGATGTTTCTGTTACTTTAGTACCTACACCACGGACACAAAGATTTTTACCCTTTTCAACACGCCTATTCCCCTTTCCACCATCAGCAGACCTTTTACCACTCATATTTGAGGGTAACTAATTGGCAACTCTGTTGTTGTTGGCACAAAAAACTATGGATGTAAAACTAGCAGAGCTGAGTGGCCAAATACGGGTACTACCCTAAATAGGTTTTGGTAAGAAGGTTTTGGCAGATGCAATACAAAAGTGTTTTCTTCGCTGTGTGGCGGTAGATTTCAACAGAATACTGGACCACAGGTCCGTAAACTAACGTATTTAAAACTTGATCTAATGTGAACATAGCTCTCAGATGCAGGATGCAGCAAGGCCAGATGGGGCAATTCCCATCTTGTTATGCAAGATGGAAAATGCTCCACCCTTCTTTACTGAGCCAGACACAAAAGTGCCATTTCTGCCCTGTGCCCATATTGGACTCTAGCCCTGCTGCATTCTGCATCTGAGAGGTATGTTCACATTACATCGGGTTTTAAATATGTTTAGGAACTGTACTGATAAGGGTCACCTTGGTGTTAATAGAACAGCTTCAATACATTTTTTGCAAAAAACGTATCAACTAAGTACCCTGTTATTGACACTGTTTTGCACTTGCTTTTTACTTTTACCTATATTGCAGAGTATTTTTAGACGTTTTTTACACTGTCTTTTTGTGGTATAGATTCTTGGTGGTGTGAACATGGTTCTACAGACCTTTTCACATTGTGCTCTGGCTCAGCTGTTAGTATTCAATTAGCCTCTTGTTATGCAAGATGGGAAGTTCCACACCCCTTCCTTACTGAGCCAGACATAAAAGTGCCTTTTCTGCCCTGTTCCCATATTGGACTCTGGCCCTGCTGCATCCTGCATCTGAAAGGCATGTTCACATTAGATAAGGTTTTAAATACGTTAGTTTAGGGACTGTTCTCATAATGGTCACCTTAGCATTGGTAGAGCGGTAGAGTGCTCGGCTCAGCTGTTAGTATTAAACACAGGAGGTGTAGCTTTCTTCACAACAGTGCTATATCAATTCCTGGCACACACTGTTACTAGCCAAAAAGGATATGCTTGGTTAGCTGCAGAAAAAAAGGCAAGTAAACACAGGAGGTATAACAGTGCTACACCAGTGCCTCGCACACACTGCTACTACGGAAGCGAAAAAGGATGTATTTAGCTAGATTTGGCCAGGTGCTGTAAAAAACGCTTGCACAGCACTGGAACAGACCTGCCAGGCACACGGTGCTTTTAAGCCCTGAAAAGGGCTGTTCTTGAAAGTAGTCCCTAAACCTACTATCTCTCTATCTAACTTGGAATGGAATCTCTATCTATCTTTGTAGCGCAAACAGTAGCAGTGGCGGTGTCTGACACTGAGCTCCAACACTGATAAAATGGTGAGGAGAGAAAATGGCCTCTTCTTATATGGCAAGTACATCTGAGATACCCAGCCAATGACACAATGCCTTGTGTGCAAAAAGTGAACTTTGTTCTCTGCGTGCTGACAGACCAGACCACTCACAGTAAGTGCGTGAAGGAAAAAATGGAGATCTGCATTATTTGACCACAGATCACTCCCCTGACCCCCCCTCCCGCCCACTATTCCTAGACGCTGAAACTCATAGTAACGTTGAACAAAAGCATTACTGTGAAAAGTCAGTAACTCTTTTGGTCAACGAAGCGTTATCGAACATAATCTCAAATTACCAAATTTTAGACAAATCATTCGCATATGACTTGAACATAGCCCAAAACAGGTCGAATTTAAAATTGGTAAACATGTTCGATCGAACATCGCTCATCTCTACTCCTGACTTGTTGACCTACCAACATCTCTTATTGGCAACTGTGTCTCATGAGCATCTACCTGTTGAGGCACTAATTGTTGTTCCCCACTGTTGTCTTCTTCTGACCATAGCTGCTCAAAAATTTGGGCATCAACACACATGATCTCCACTTGTCCCTCTTCAAATGGGCAACAAAATAGGCCAGAATCAACATTGAACTGTCCGAGTGCAGGATCATTTGTCTTCAGGGACTCGCCATGGTGGAAGGTAGAAGATCAGGGTGAGGATTATGTAGTCCAGACTGTTGCTTGTTACTGTTACTACAGATGTACAAACCTTGGAAACAAGTCTCAAGGTACTTGTGTACTAATTGGTCCTCCACCTTGAAACTGTGCCATGTACAACATTTCTTCTGTACATCCTGAAACTATGTTTTACTTTCACTGGCTATTTTCACTTGTACTTAATATGTACTATTCGTTGATTTTTCCTCCGATCAGGAGAATTTTTTTTTATCTATTGTACATTATATGTCATTAATGTAATGTTTTGTATGTTTATATTACTGAGGAAGACATTGTAAGTCAAAATGTTTAATTTTGAGACTGTACTTCACTTGCACAATAAAATAATTTTCTTCTGAGGACATATGTATCAACTCACTTCATTAAGTGCTGAGGTTAATCACTTCCAATTGTACATTTTTACTTCTGAGCACCAAAAGTCATCAGTGAGCCAGTCTTAATCTTTATTATTTACCTGCATTCTGAATCTGCTGGAAACATCTTCCATCAAGCCGTGGTGGATTGGTATCAGATACCCATCAGTTGCCTCCAGAGTCTCTTGATGGTTTGTTCATAGATGGAAAACCCTTATCTGAGCCCATGTGCTTTGTTTCTTAGAAAATATAACTACAGGTAGAAATCTCTCATTGTGAGAAAAGCTCCTTCCTTGTGCTTCTCCCAACCTGTGTCATCCAGTCCTCCTGGGACTACCTTGGCTCTGTACCCATGATCACCCGTCCTTCACTGGAGATGCGGAGAGGTGCTTCATTGGGGTCATTATTGCCTCAATAGCTGTATAGTTTGTGTGCATAAATCTCAGTCCCATGAGGCACCACCTTGTCTTCCTGCCCTCTTTTCTGTCATTTGATCTGACAATGTTTTCTTTGTGGATCTGGTGGATTTGTCTTAAGTGCTCCAGGAAGAAAGGTCATGTTGGAATTTAGCAGGAATCGAGTCTTGTTGTGGGGTTGCTCTTCCATGTTAGCTGCTCATTTCGGGCAAAGAAAGACTCTTTAACACATCACGCAACAATACTAGTGGTACTTCACGTGGAGAGATATTCTAGAGTTTGCTTCTTGCTTGTCTTTCATGTGCTTGAAACAAGGCTCCCAAACAACTTCCATCCAGTTTTCTCCTTCCACAACCTACCGTTACAAACGTCAGCACAGAGGACGTCTTTGAGATAAACAAAATCCTGCCCATAAGGAGGGTGAAAGGTTACATTTTTTTCTTAATAGATTGTAAAGGTTTTGATCCTGAGATGAGATCATAGGAAGAGATTACTTTTCTTGCCTGGAAAAGATGGGATGGAAATGAAAGATTACTGCAATGCCAGTGACCAAGCAGCAAGGTCGACAATACATTCACCCCTCCGGCTGCCCTGAGGTTTCTGTCCTGGTCCTCACTACTACCTCCTCCTCCCATGGCCTATCTGTACCATGCAAATCTCCCAGGATTGAGCTGAGAAATGTGATCTTTCGAGGCTCCATGGACTCCATTTGCATATTCAACTTTCCAGGGGGCAATGCATAATGGATTTCACTGTGTTTGAGCGCTTTAGCCGGCTGTCCGCAGTGTTAATCGAGGCTCCATGGACTCCATTTGCATATCTTGCTGTTAGAAGCACACTTGCTAGTTATCAAGTCCTGTTCCCTGTATCCCATGTCCATTACCTGTATCATGTATTTGTAATCTAGTACCCTCCCTGCATACCTGTACCTGCCTGAACCTGCTCTACCTCCTGTACCACAAGTGCCAACTTGTCTTTCTACCAGCACCTGTCTGACTATTCCAGATGCCCTGTCAATACCTTAATTTGTGTGTACACTCCTGACGCCTGGGGTCAGCTGCTATGGTACTGAAAATTCCTCTGGAGTGATACCTTGCAGTTACCTGCAGCAGCAAGCCTATCCTCACCACCAGAGGCTCTAGTAAAGAACCAAGTAGTCTCTTAGCTTTGCCTTTCCAGGGTGAGCTGGTCCTGTGGCACAATGACTCCACACCCACTAGCGTAATACAATTTATGCCATCAAATTGGTGTTTTGCTTGATGATCAGGAATGAGCATCCTATTAGTTACACTACTGGCGAATTATTTTCAGGGTGAACGCTTTTTAGCTACAAGTTGGTACAACAAAGACAGACACAGTACACCAAGTGCCATCAATGTATGCATCACAAGGGACCATAACATTACAGTTGTGTGTTACCCAAGTCATCCTTGTAATTTCTTGCAGTTGATTTATTGTAATCTAGCAAATTTCTTTACTTACTGCAATGGCTGAAGGCAAAGGACCATTATTACATAAATACAAAAATTCCTTAATGTGCCTCTAAAATATCCCTGAGGAGGCAATTTGTATCCAATACCTAAAAGAATTTGACTTACATAAGCTGATACACACATATCCAAATGTTTCTTTTAATCTCTAGAGTACTTTACATATTTTACTGCAGAAAAATACCCAATTAAAGTGAAAAGCTCACACTTAACATACAATTGAATTGGGAAAAGATTGAAGGCATCCCAATTGTAAAAAATATATTAATGCCGCAGTGTCTACTCTCTGGCTCGATGATTGTCTGATTTGTCCATTGATGGCAGGTAATCTTGGAAGAAGGGGTTGAAAGGTGCTATTATCTGTCATATTGTTCAATACAAATCTCCCAAGAAGCATTTTAGGTCAAATGAAAAATGAAACTCCTTTCACTCAATCCATTGATTGCACAAATATCACAAAACTGATTTGAAATGAGACCTCAACACCAGGTAAAAACTCATTAATGGACCAAAGAAAATAGTTGCAAATGGTAGAGAACTTAATTGGCTCATTTTGTTATACCGTTCCTTCAAGCTGAAGCTCATCATGAATTAATCAGAGTGTGATGATAATATTCTATAGCTTATGAATTACCTTTTGTTCATTTGCTTCAAGAAGCCCAGTGTATTAATGCAATCCACAATAACTGTAGGATGCATAACACGGGCCTTTTAGGCCCGTTAGCTTACTTTTTTGCTATTTTAAGCAAGAGTACTTAACTTAGAATGATGAAACTCTAGGTATTCTTCAGTTTTGTAATTTTTGGTAATTTCCAGTAGTTTTGTGTGATAGGCATTTTTTTTTAATAAAAATGCTTTTTTTGGTAAACCACGCATTTATTTGACATGGGGCTTTTAGGCCCGTATTATAGTTATCATACCCTCATTGTCACTATTCCTCCTCTCTGTATTCAGGGTTTGCTGGACTAGGTGATTGACAGCTTAATCAACCTATCTGGAGCTGGGATATGCCACTGGGCTGTTGGTTTTCTTATTGACAGCACAGTCGTCGAATCTCTTTCTAGCTTGTGCTGAGATGTTGCAGGTGCTCCTTGTCTCCTGTATTTGCACAGCCTTTTAGCTCTGCTCTTTTTACCAGAGCACTACTAGTCGTAGCTTCAGCTCCATTGTGCTATATTGACTTTCTGTATCTGTGCTCTGGGAATTGATCTTTTACTGCCTGACCTTGCCTGTGTTTGACCATCCTTTTGTCTTATCTCCCTGTTCTGATCCACTACTATCTAGGTAATTGTCCTCAATATGTGACTTAACTATAGGCCCAGTCACACATAACGATATCGTTAGCGAGATCGTTGTAACTGTGACATTACAACAATCTCTCCAGCGATGTCGTGCGATGACCTGCTGTTAGGTCGCTGATCGCTGCAAAGTGCTCTGGGTCATTTTTTGATCATTGGTTTCCCACTGGTCAGCACACATCGCTGCGTGTGACAGTGAGAAACCAGCGATCAGTGAGCTCACTGGCTGGTAACCATGGTAAACACCGGGTATCCAGGCAGCGCGCGCTGCCTGGATACCCGCTGTTTATCATAGTTACCAGCGTCCTCCCTGCTTACAGGCAGCGCTAAGCAGGGAGGATGCTGGTAACATGGCCTTCAGTGATGTGGGAGGTGGCTCCCAGGTCCCTGATCCCTGGGGAGATCTGCCTGTTTGACAGCTCCACAGCGACCAGGTAACGACACTCCAGCGATTCTTGCAGGTCGTTATCACTGTCGGGATCGCTAGAGCATTGTTGTGTGTGACAGGGCCTGAAGGCTCTGTTGATCCCTTCTGTCTTGACATGCTCTCCAGGTACCTGACCTGATTGTTTGACTATTCTACTTCTTCTTGTCCATGTGGTGACTAACTCATCAGTTTTTGTGTCATTTCATTGCAGGTAACAAGTGACTGTGTTATTGTAATAATTGTTTTTTCTTTTTAATATAAAAAAAGAACCAGATCACATGGTTCTGTCATTTCTGAGTATCCCAGCTACCCTCCAGGACCTGCACAGATCATGAGGAGGTACACCCTTCAGAGAAAAAAATAGCATGAAAGCAGTGGTCCAGAAGAAAGTTCCTTTTGCAGCTTGTTCCAATAAAATGTAAACTTTTATTTCATCCATTAAAAAACACTGGAAATCCAAATCATAAATGGATAAAATGTATCTAAATTAAATACCTATAAACTGGATTTCCTGTGTTTTTCAATGATGAAATAAAAGTTTACATTTTATTGGAACAAGCCGCAAAGGGAAATGTCAGCTGGACCACTGCTGTCCTGCTACGGTCATTTTTCTTTTTAATTTACTGACATCTAAGTCAACAAAAATTGCACAGTCTTCGTCAAAGGGTTTGACTGATGAAGAGATTGAAGCAATCATTGTTGAAAGTGAACTTTCTTTGTCTGATGAAGAATATCTGCCACCAGCAAATCACTCTGCTCTCTCGTCCAGTGATTCTTGTGATAATCAAGAAGTAGATCCAGCAGAAATGACGCAAAGAACACCTAAAACTAATGTATTTTGGACAGTACTCCTCCAGTACTTAGGCTAGGGTCACACTTGCAGATTTTACATGCGTTTTTGAGACTTGCGCTTTCTAAAAATGCATGTAAAAACGCACCCATACTCCTCCATGCAAAAAACGCATGCCCCAATAGCAAAAACGCATGCCTAAAGTGCCATGCATTTTTGGCATGCGTTTTTACACTTAAGAGAGGAGCTGCTTTCAAAAACGCATGCAAAAACGCATGGTACCATTAGTACCATTTAGTACCATGCAAAAACGCATGATACCATTAGTACCATTTAGTACCATGCAAAACGCATGCATTTCTCATAGGGGCCCATGTTAAAAAATGCATGCGTTTTCTAAAAACCGCATGCGTTTTTGAAACAGCACCAAAAAATGGTGCATGCACTATTTTTTGGTGCTGATTCAAAAACACATGGTTGCCAAAAAGCACCTAAAAAAACCCATGCAAAAATGTAAAAAAGCATGCAGAAACGCATGCTTATTTTTAAAGCACCAAAAAAAACGCATGCCAAGTGTGACCCTAGCCTTAGAAGGAAGATGTATAAGGCTAGGGTCACACTTGGCATGCGGTTTTTTGGTGCCTTAAAAATAAGCATGCGTTTCTGCATGCTTTTCACATTTCTGCATGGGTTTTTTTAGGTGCTTTTTGGCACCCATGTGTTTTTGCATGCATTTTTGAATCAGCACCAAAAAATAGTGCATGCACCATTTTTGGTGCTGTTTCAAAAACGCATGCGTTTGGTGCCTTAAAAATAAGCATGCGTTTTTCCATGCTTTTTTACATTTCTGCATGGGTTTTTTAAGGTGTTTTATGATACCCTGCATTTTTGCATGCGTTTTTGAATCAGCACCAAAAAATACTGTAAGCTGCGTTTTTTGGTGCATTTTTAAAAAGCATGCGATTTTTTAACATGGGGCCCTATGGAAAACGCATGCGTTTTTATATGGCACTAAATGGTACCATGCTATTTTGCATGCGTTTTTTCAAGGCAGCTCCTCACTTAAGCACAAAAATGCATCCAAAAACGCAAGACACTTTAGGCATGCGTTTTTGCTATTGGGGCAATCGGTTTTTGCTTGAGGGCCTATGCGTGCGTTTTTACATGCATTTTTAGAAAACGCATGTAAAATCTGCACGTGTGACTCTAGCCTTATTCTGGAATAAACAAAAACATGGAAAAAGATCTCATGAGATTAACTTTATGCTTATATTGGACTAGCACGTCTGGCAGGGTGTCACAAATGTTATGATGTACCTATCAAAAGATTATTTCTGGATCCACATTCTGATACACACTACATAGAAACAATGTCAGTGAATAGATATCACAATATTGGGAGAAGCCTTCAATTTGATGATAAGAGAACTTGTCCTTCGAGGTTGGAAATGGATCAACTAGCATCTATCAGTTACAAATGGAATTTTTTCTTTATCAAGAATTATACCATGCTCTACAATCTATGCTACATTTTTCTGCATTCAAAATGCTGCTAAACTGTACCCCGCTTTTTAAGCGAGTTTTTTATCTCAATTCCTCTATATGAGTTAGGGTATGTGCACACTGGTAGGCGGGTTGGTCGTCGGCGGCTGGGCGGACCCGCCAGGAAGCTCTGCAGCCGTCCACCGGCTTCCTGGCGGGTATGTGCGGCGGGTGACGGGCGGGTGACGGGCGGGTGCACAGCGGGTTAGCGGCGGCGGTTATGCAGCGGCTGGAAGCAGCACATGATTCTGCTTGCAGCCGCTGCAGAACCGGCCGGTTTATAGAACATGCACATTCGTTGCTAACCCGTGGGAACCCAGCGGGTTAGCAACAGATGAGCTTGTGTAAACCGCCGGTGTGTGCACAGCGGGTGTCGGTTTACATAGGTTTTAATGTTAATCCAAACGCCGGTTTGGATTAACATAAATTTACATAAAACTTATGTAAACCGACCGGCGGTTTACACAGCTAAACCGACCCTAACCCGGCATATGTGCACATACCCTTACACATAGGCCTTAAAGGTCCATGTTATGTGACACTGTAGATTTCTACTGTCATGCATAGTAGGGTTAAGATGGATGTACAACTGACACTTTCTATCGGATGTGCTCTATTTCCAGTGTTAAACAGGCAGCAGGCACACAGCAGGACATTTATGACATGTGGGGATGCAGACACATGGCTGATTTTGCAAAAAATCATACTGTTATATTTGTGTTGTGAATAACAACTAATTGTAATATGTGAGTTTTCCTAAATGTCTGGTATTGGTAAGTCTATAGACCTAAATTACTTAAAGAAACACTAAAAATAAATTTATTTTTTTAACAAGGCTCCAACTCATCAGCCTTGTACATGCTGGTCTTAGTGGGGGGGGCATAATAAAGTCAAAAGCACCTGATTCATTTAGAGGGGCATCATAAAATTGGCATCGGTGCACTTCCACCCAATTCTTACTCCAATCAGGCATACAAGTAAGATTTGTGTTGTAACATATGCCACAACTCATCATTAGTTACATGAGTGGCCACTGCCAAAATTATCCCACTTTAGTGCTGCCCCTGTCAAGCTAATTTTTGCATAGGCGGCCAAAAATTGCACAATGACATCAAAACTCTCCACGTTTTTGTGCTGACTAACGTTGCACAAACATTTTGTGAATTTTTAAAGTGTTTTTAGCTAGACTTTTGCCGTAAACACTTTTTTGAGTCAGGGCCATAGTTTTCTCACATTTTCTGGATGACCCTGAAGCAATCAGTCTGGTTTAAATACTGCTGAGAATAAAGAGCTTCCGTGCATGCAGATGATCACAACTAACGGACAAGCACATAAGCCGCTTCCATCATCCATATATCTAGTTGTGCTTAGTAATGAAACCTTACTTCATTCAAGAGAATGTGACCAATCTGCAGAACCAGACCTAGAAAAACAGAAACATGTATGATAGAACCAGGGAAAAAACCTACAAAAACAATGTAGGAACCATATCTCTTATTAGAGAACTGTGGCCTCTTCAGTATGAAAAGTTTAAAATAAATGATTCTCTAATATATACTTACCTAAATTGTCCATCATCCACTTCCGTCCGTATGACCCCGAATCACACAATCCACAGCGCCGCACCGGAAGTACACTGACCGCCATATTGGAACATCCAAGTGATGGTTGTTTCAAAATGGCACCTGCTGGTGGTACCAGCCCCTTATGCAGTACCACCAGCGAGACACTGCCAGGAGCCCCCTCTGGGTCACCCATGTCGTGATACCTCACCAGACCTCTCCCCGTTGCCACCAGACCCACCACCAGGACCTGTTGCTGGACTCCCGCTAAGATCTGCCACTGCCGGACATCGTGCGCCAGATCTCGCCGGTGCCTGCCCATCCACCTCCGTGCAGTCATAGCCGCCAGGAAGGACTGCGGCTTGCGGCCTGTGATTGAGATGCCTTGTGGGCACACTCTGGTGGCTGCAGAGGGTGCTGCACCCCATCTCATTCATCACAGGCCACAAGCCAGGGTCTTTCCTGCCAGCTGGGACTGCACGGAAGTGGGTGGGCAGGCACAAGTGGGACACACACACCACATACACACACACCACTGAAATGCATGTACACACACACAGATACATACACATATATAGATGTACTCACATATATATACACACATATATGTACACACATAGACATGCATACATATACACACAGTATAATGTCCCCACACGCACTTACGCATGCACGCACTTTCACACAAATACATGCATGCATAAACACATACATACACACAGTATAATGCCCGCACACACACATACACACAAGCATGCACATACACGCATGTGCATACACACACACAGATACACACATACGCACATACACACTAATAAGCATACACACACAGTATAATGTCCTCATGCATATACACATGCATGCACGTACACACATGCAAGCATGCACATACAAACACATAAGAACGCGCATACACGTATACACACTTTGTATAATGTCCTCACAAACACATGAACATACACACATACACTCAAGCATGCACATGCACGCACATACTCACGCAAGCATACACACACGCCCATGTATACACACACGGAGATATACACATGTAGATACACACATATACACATGCACATACAAACACGCATGCAAACACAGTATAATGTCCCCACACGCACATACACTTGCACACACATACGCACATGCAAGCACAGACATACACACAAACATGCATAAATGTATACCGATACAGTATAATGTCCCCCCACACACACATGCATATACATATGCACGCACATACATATGCAAACACATACACACAAGCCAGGCACATACACACACATTGATACATACATACAGATATACATCTGCAGAAACACATATACGCACATGCACATACACAGAAACATGCATACACACAGTATAATGTCCCCACACGCACATACACTTGCACACACATACGCACATGCAAGCACAGACATACACACAAACATGCATAAATGTATACCGATACAGTATAATGTCCCCCCACACACACATGCATATACATATGCACGCACATACATATGCAAACACATACACACAAGCCAGGCACATACACACACATTGATACATACATACAGATATACATCTGCAGAAACACATATACGCACATGCACATACACAGAAACATGCATACACACAGTATAATGTCCCCACACACATACACATGCATGCACATACACACATGCAAGCATACACATACACACAAACACATATGCCCACGTATACACACAATATGTCCCCACACACACGTGCAAACACACACATACACCTCACGCACATACACACGCAAGCGAGCACACACATACGCAAGCCTGTGCATACTCACATGCAGATATACACATGTAGATACACACATACACACACGCACATACAAACACACATGCACACACAGTATAATGTCCACACATGCACATACACATGAACACGCATACACACATGAAAGCACACACATACACACAAACATGCATACAAACACAGTATAATGTCCCCACACACATGAACATACACACACGCACATACACACACGCAAGCATGCACATATGTAAGCACGTACATACACACACACGCAAGCACGCACATACACACGCAAGCACACATAGGCCTGTGCATACACGCAGATACACACATGCAGATATACATATACATGCACGCACATGCATACACATGCACATACACACAAACACACATGCCCATTCATACACACATGCAGATACACACATACGCACTCACAAACACGTATAAGCATGTGCATACACACATGCAAGCATGAACATACAAACATGCATATGCACACGCATACACAGACACATACGCACAGTATAATGACCACACACACGCAGATACACATACACACACAAGCACACACATAAATGCATACAAACGTGCATACACAGACACATACACTCAGTATAATGTCCCTGCACACACATACGCACAAGCACAAACATGCACATGCAAACACATATGCAGATACAAACATACACACACATACATACACATGCACACACAAGCACGAATATACACACACAAGTATGCATATACACACATGCAAGCATGCGCATACACACAAACACGCACATAAACACAAATGTGCATATATACATGCACACATACAGACATGTACATACACACAAAATGCATATGCACATGCATACACATACAAACACGCTTACACACAGTATAATATCACAACACACAGGTAGATATGCATACACACATACACACATATATAAACATGCACATATGCACAAACACACGCATGTGCAAATACATATGCAGATACACACAGGAATAAACAAACTTGCATACACACAAAACACGCATGCACACACGCATACACACAAACACGCATGCACACAAACACAAACACCTATTCACGCACCCACATACATGCGCATACATTCACACACATACAAGCAAATACTTGGCGTTCCCCTGATGAAGTCATCTACGATGACGAAATGCATCGGGTGACCCTCTCTCTCTGCCCACACAGCTGAAGCATCGCAGGTTATGTTCCTATCTATTGCTTGATGTTATCTGATTTATTTGTCTCTGCACCTATGCTCCTCGGTTCTCCTCCATGCACTTTGGGGATTTGAACGAGCAACACTGACTATGGCTAATTGTAACTCTCCACCCTAGGGAGTTTTAAAGCGATTTTTTGACCTGGTGTGCACTATTGGGGACAGATTGATTTTGATATTGGTGATATTGTATGATTTTTGATCTTGCTTTGATACAATTATTACACATGTTCCGGCTGCAGTGGGCGGATTTTTTGACATCAGTATAGCCCTATAATGGGCCCTTTTAATTGTTTTTAATAGTACTTTCCATGTCTGTGTGTGGTTTTCTATAATAAAGATTATTGTTATGCTATAACTGGTGATCGCCTATTTTATACTGGTCAGCTTTCCTTCTCTCATTTGATCCATACAAGCAAATACACACATGCACATACACACATAATCACGCGTATACACACACATGTGCATACACACATGCATACATGTTCATACAGATGTGCGCATACACACATGCGCAGACATGCAGACACATGCACACACACATGCACATACATGTGCATACATGCACACATATGCATACATACACATGCACATAGATACAGACGAATACACACATATGTGGCATGCATACAGGCATACATGCACACATATGCATACACACGCAGACACCATCTTTTGACACTCATGTATGCAAAGATGGTGGCCACGTGACAAATCACACTGCCCCACTACAGGATTACGTTAGAGGGGAACTTGGTGGGAGCTAAAAAAGTGGATAACGAGGTGTCTCTGTCTATTTTGTATTTAATAAAACATTTCTCTTTGTGTTTTTTTCCTGAAAGTATTGCTAATGGCCGGCTGTCATACTGACAGCTGACATTAGCAATACGGCTTGATATTAGCTGCCAAAAAAAAAGCTGACGTCAACCCCTTTATTACCCAGTGTGCCATCACTACATAACAGCTGGAAGAGTGCAGTAACTGCCAGTTTTGGCGTCTCTCATAGAGGCACTAATTCTAGGGTGGCAGCTGGCTGCAATTTTCAGCGTGGGGGGCCCAGAATGCTTGGGCCTCACCATGCTGAGAATTCCAGCCCCCAGCTGTCTGGGTTACTTTGGCTGGCAATAGAAAATATGGCGGAGCCCACACCAATTTTTTTTTAGTTATTTATTTAAATAACTGAAACAAATATAAGGCTTCCCTGTATTTTTCATTACCAGCGAAGGTAACACCAGATAGCGGGGGTTGGCAGCCAGTAGCTGCTTGGTTTAACTGTGCTAGCAAGAGAAAATACATCGAAGCTCTACACATTTTTTACCAGGAAATTACATGGATTGCCAAATTGACACTTCATTATTAACCCCCCCACAGAAATAGGTTTTTAACTAAAAATACATTTATTTACATACATTGGGAGAGAGCATGGTGGGGAAGGGGGGAGAGCAGCTGCCACCCCTAGCGCCACAGAGCCCGCCACCATCATATCACCGCCCTCCCGATGCAATAGCATCGGGCCCACATCTAGTACTAAATATTTGTAATAACATGAATAATTTCCATTTGATTTTGTTGTGATTTGTCAGCTGTGCCTAAACCCTGATTTGCTCTCTTAGTGTCATACTTTTAAGTATCTCATTTTGCAGCAAATAGCAACTAACCATTGATTTTAAGCTCATGAACGATGTTGTGCCTTCAATTGCTCAATCAAGCATGATGAGCAGACTAACTATCATTCTCCGTTTTATTAATTCTCACAAGAATTTACACTTTGAAGCGCTGCAAAGTGTAATAGGATTAGCGCCCTTCACTTCCAAATTTAATTACAATCCACAGTGCCATATTGATCCATAGTCCTGAGAATGATTGAACAACACAAAAACGAATGGCTTAGCTGTCATAGGACCAATGACAAAAATTCACGGAAGACTTTTGAAAAGATTCTAAATTGTTTGCTTCCACTTTTGTGCAACCTATGAAATCAATCCTAGGAAATCAATAGATGTCATAAATGTCATAAACTACATTGTAGCTCTTAGATCTCCAGGGTTAGGAAAATGTAGTTGTATTCACTTCAGCCTATCATTTTCAAAAGCTGAAATGCTCTGTTTACTTTTTTCTTCTGGACTTCCGTATATAATGAATGCTATGAAGTTTTGTCAGACCTGTTTTAAGATAGGTACCAAGATTGACCAATGGTACCCATCCGTTATTGTCATCTGCCATGGGTTCATTATGGTGTCTGTTACTTTTGAAACTTTTTTGGAAGACTTCCGGGGCAGAGACTGGAATTTATCGTCGGACACTTTTTGAGTAACATTGTGGCTGGTCCCGTTTAAAGGTCCCAGGACACTCTTTGAGAAGGACAGGAGATTATATTATGTTTAGGGACCACTTTCTTCATGGTTTATTATTGCAGATGGAACTGTTTTTTGGGGCACTGTTCTGCAAGAATTAAATAAAGAGGCTAAAGACAGACACACAACATGCTCTCTGCTCTTCTTAGGTGTATTTGTGTTTCCTATGAATACCCTTGTTTACTCCTGTAACATGCTTATAAGCCAATTAGACCTGAAAAAATCCTTAATGTATCAAAAAGGGAAATTAAAATGCAGAACAATTGGAGACAAGTCTTATCTACTTATATAATCCGCAGTTGGGAAATTCGGGCACTGTAGCCGAATCCCAACATGCTTTGCGCGACTGCGAGTGATGACGCGCAGCGTCATCACGAGCCGCAGCCGCGCTACCCTGCCCCGGCCTCAGCACCCGACATACCAGCCCACATGCCGGGCCCTTAACAAGTGACACGGCCCACTGCTGTGTCCGAGGGAAGCAGTGAGGAGACGCTCACACACAAGCTGCCCTCTCTCCCTCTCTCTCCTGCTCTGTGCACTGATTTACTCCGTACAAAGCAGGAGAAAGCCTGTAGGAGCCCGGCAACTCAAACACTTTCCTCACTGTCATGTGATCTACATTCAAAGGTCCTGCAGATGCTTACTGCGTTTCTGCAGGTCGCAGTGCTCCTCTCCTGCTGCATATCGATCTGGACCTTCATGATATGGTAATGGATGCTGTGTCTGTGTGTGTGTGTGAGTGTGTAATAAGTGTGCCTGCTGCAGGGGTGTGTGTGTGTGTTAGTGTAATAAGTGTGCATGCTGCAGGTGTGTGTTAGTGTCATAAGTGTGCCTGCTGCATGGGGTGTGTCATGTCTCTGTTGCTCTGTGTCATGTCTCTGTCTGCTCTGTGTCATGTCTCTGTCTGCTGGTGTGTCATGTTTGCTGTGTGTCATGTCTCTGTCTGCTCTGTGTCATGTCTTGCTCTGTGTCATGTCTCTGCTGTGTGTCATGTCTCTGTGTGTGTCATGTCTCTGCTGTGTGTCATGTCTCTGTCTGCTGTGTGGTCATGTCTCTGTCTGCTGTGTGTCATGTCTCTGTCTGCTGTGTGTCATGTCTCTGTCTGCTGTGTGTCATGTCTCTGTCTGCTTTGTGTCATGTCTCTGCTGTGTGTCATGTCTCTGCTGTGTGTCATGTCTCTGCTGTGTGTCATGTCTCTGCTGTGTGTCATGTCTCTGTCTGCTGTGTGTCATGTCTCTGCTGTGTGTCATGTCTCTGCTGTGTGGTCTATGTCTCTGTCTGTCTGTGTGTTCATGTCTCTGTCTGCTGTGTGTCATGTCTCTGTCTGCTGTGTGTCATGTCTCTGTCTGCTGTGTGTCATGTCTCTGTCTGCTGTGTGTCATGTCTCTGCTGTGTGTCATGTCTCTGCTGTGTGTCATGTCTCTGCTGTGTGTCATGTCTCTGCTGTGTGTCATGTCTCTGCTGTGTGTCATGTCTCTGTCTGCTGTCTGCTGTGTGTTCATGTCTCTGCTGTGTGTCATGTCTCTGCTGTGTGTCATGTCTCTGCTGTGTGTCATGTCTCTGCTGTGTGTCATGTCTCTGCTGTGTGTCATGTCTCTGCTGTGTGTCATGTCTCTGCCTGCTCTGTCATGTCTCTGTCTGCTCTGTGTCATGTCTCTGTCTGCTGTGTGTCATGTCTCTGTCTGCTGTGTGTCATGTCTCTGTCTGCTGTGTGTCATGTCTCTGTCTGCTGTGTGTCATGTCTCTGTCTGCTGTGTGTCATGTCTCTGTCTGCTGTGTGTCATGTCTCTGTCTGCTGTGTCATGTCTCTGTCTGCTGTGTGTCATGTCTCTGTCTGCTGTGTGTCATGTCTCTGTCTGCTGTGTGTCATGTCTCTGTCTGCTCTGTGTCATGTCTCTGTCTACTCTGTGTAATGTCTCTGTCTACTCTGTGTAATGTCTCTGTCTACTCTGTGTAATGTCTCTGTCTACTCTGTGTAATGTCTCTGTATACATTACATTACACAGACATTACACAGAGACATTACACAGTGTATACAGAGACATTACACAGTCTATACAGAGACATTACACACAGTCTACTGTAATGTCTCTGTATACTCTGTGTAATGTCTCTGTATACTCTGTGTAATGTCTCTGTATACTCTGTGTAATGTCTCTGTATACTCTGTGTAATGTCTCTGTATACTCTGTGTAATGTCTCTATACTGTGTCTAATGTCTGTATACTGTGTGTAATGTCTCTATACTGTGTGTATACTGTGTGTAGTGTCTCTAATGTCTGTAGACTGTCTGTAGTGTGTCTATACTGTGTGTAATGTGTCTATACTGTCTCTAATGTCTGTAGACTGTCTGTAGTCTGTCTATACTGTGTGTAATGTCTCTATACTGTCTCTATACTGTGTGTAATGTCTCTATACTGTGTGTAATGTCTCTATACTGTGTGTAATGTCTCTATACTGTGTGTAATGTCTCTATACTGTCTCTATACTGTGTGTAATTTCTCTATACTGTGTGTAATGTCTCTATACTGTCTCTATACTGTGTGTAATGTCTCTATACTGTGTGTAATGTCTCTATACTGTCTCTATACTGTGTGTAATGTCTCTATACTGTGTGTAATGTCTCTATACTGTCTGTAATGTGTGTGTATAATGTGTCTAATCTCTGCATACTGTGTCTATACAATGTCTCATGTATGTATATACTGTGTGTTTCTCTCCTCACCCCTCCACCGCAGAGCCGCCTCCACACTCTGCTACCCGCAGAGCCGCCTCCACACTCTGCTACCCGCAGAGCCGCCTCCACACTCTGCTACCCGCAGAGCCGCCTCCACACTCTGCTACCCGCAGAGCCGCCTCCACACTCTGCTACCCGCAGAGCCGCCTCCACACTCTGCTACCCGCAGAGCCGCCTCCACACTCTGCTACCCGCAGAGCCGCCTCCACACTCTGCTACCCACAGACTCACCTCTATACTCTGATACCCACTCACCCGCGTCTATACACACAATTCATTTCACCGCGCTCCCGATGCAATTGCATCGGGCCTTTTTACTAGTATGATATAAATAATAGTTTTAGCCATGAAGTTCTGTGATCTGTATTGTGGCAAACTTTAAGGGTACAGACACACTGGCGTGAAACTCGGATGAGTGCAATGCATGATTTTCTCGCATTACACTCGGACCAATGTTAATCAGTGTCTGAGAGCACATTAGCGAGTGTCGGACGCTTTTTCCACATCCAGATTCTTATGTTAAAACAGTATAAAGACAGTATACTTTGAAATGACAAAAAATTGAATCAAGATAAACTATGGAGATTTAACTCTTGATCCACGGAGTCTTCATGGGCATTGGGTTACTTTTTGTGCGGCCACTGTTGATGTTGATGATTAATATTCAGGTTGAACACTGTAGAATGAAAGTAAATATTTTAATATAACGTTGATGAATGAATAATGATTTTATACAATCATAATTATTCTTATATGTTTCACATATTTATTATGATAATGTTATTTTAAACTATTGCAAACAGCATGAGAATTTAATGAATGAACAATGCTGCTGAGTCTGACTGACTGATTGGGATCAAGCCAATTAGGAAAATCAGGGGCAGGTGCATACATTGCATATAAAATCCAGAAGCTATTGCATATTTCTATACCTGATGAAGGCCTTTTTATTTTAGCAAATCTGGCCGAAACGAGTTCTTCTATGAATATTTTGTGTACTATTGATTTTTATGAATAAACCTGAGAAGGAAAAGAAACTGAAGCCTATTCTATGGTTCCTATTGCGGGAGCGCTCACCTGCCCGGATAATTACCTCTGAAGCTTACTCACAGACGCTTGGCTGAGAGACCTGTTTTCCTAGACTGAAGCAGCATACTGAAGGACCCTTACCAGATCCTCAGTGATCGATGTGCTTTTTTACAAAGATATACCATAGGTGAGTGCACTTGCCTACATTATTACACACAAGTATAATATCTCTACACTTAGGTCTGCACCTATTGCTTTATTATCCCCTCTAGACCTACAGCCCTAAGATTATATATTCAGTAATGCAAATACATTCTTTTTAAGAATCCAAATGACTTCCATCTGGCTAGGGAAAAAGTTATGGTAACCAAAGGTAACCAACAGCCAGGGTCAGCATTGGGGAAAGGGGGGAACAGGACAATTGCCCAGAATTCACACTCTCTTGCCCATATCTCATAATCAACTATCTTGACTCATCTTGGCTGTTTCCTACATAAATGCTTCTTGCAACGTGTTAGCATATGATTAGTTATGCAGACTCTTGTAATGTCAAGACATTGTTACTATTTTTAATTATTGTATTTTTTTGATAACTGTTACTTATGTTTGGTTGTATATGAACCTCTGAATTGTTAAGCGCTGCGGAATATGTTGGCACTATATTAATAAAGATTATTATTATACATATACAATAATTACACACAGGAAATAAGATTATTGTACTGGATTTTGTATTAAATCACTAGTCAGACTCTTCCCAAGTGTCTAGGACTGTGTGATATATCTGCGAATCGTGCAATCAGAGTCCAGTAGGGTGGCCTTTTGCAGCTGACATATTGTAATTTTGTCTACTCTTAATTGTTTTCCAATTAATAATAAAAATAATAATAATAATAATTATAATAATGATGATGATACCGCCAGCTTGGCTGACAAATGAACGTTGCAGGATGGGGAGTAGGACTGCCTGAGACTTACTTTGATTGCTGGTTGAGTTGCCAGCTTGACTTTGCCAAATGATCAGGTAATGTCACTTCATGTGCTGATGGAGAGCTCTAGTTCCCTGTTTATAAATGATTGGATGTGCTTTTTTTCCCACTTGTAGCGCCTGCAGAGTACCATAGATTCATCAGGCGACAATATGCAAAATCAAACCTACACACGAAAAACCTGCACATACAACTCGCCACCACCGTGACCAGACCTTACTGGCAATGTAGAGCCTCCTCCACTAACAGCAAGTGCAGCTGACCAGGCGACAAGATGATTTGGCCCCAAGACGTTTTTGACTCATGTCACCTGCGCTGTATGTGACGCCCCTGTAGCAAGGTGCCACAGGGAGGTACAGCAACCCAAACAGAAGGTGTAGTGCCTCCGTAGCCGTGGATATGGAGGACCGTGCAGAGTCTGCACCCAACACCCATACAATAGGCCACCTTAGTACAGGGGACCATATATTCAGTAGGTCCCAGGGGGTGGAGCCTGTATGAGCGGGAGACGAGGAGTGACAGTTAGAAGACTAGTCAGTCAGACGGTGTAAGAGAGCAGAGAAGATGGACGCAGGGGATCCTGCGACCGTGACAGGAGGGCACCTCTTAGGAGTGAGGTGACCCAGACAGAGAAGGGGGCCACTCCAGGACTGGTCGGAGCCAGCTGGAGACCCAGGTCATCACCGGTACACCGGACCTGAGGCAGTTAGTTACGGTCTATCCCTAATGGCAGACCAGCAGACTATGGGCCCGACATAAGGGAGCCACAGCACCCATCAAGCAGTCCAACATCGGTCCCGCAGCTGGGTTCACGACATTGAAAAGTAGAGAGACTTTAGGCAACAGACCCCGAGGACTAGAGACTAGACTCACAAGTGGGAGTACAGAAAACCATTAGGGCACAGAAGGAAAAGTACCAGGAGAGCCATTTTAAGGACACCTCTGACAGACTCTGGAAAAGCCTCCAAAATCCGCAGCTATGGCCCCCGTTTAACCCAGACTGTACCGTGTACCGATTTAATCTGGTGCAAGTAAAGAACTTTTTGATCAGATCTGGTGTCTGGTCTCCTTTCATCAGTCGCCCGGAGGGCCTCTACAGCATGACAGTGGTGAGGACTACGACTCCCCTCATCCACCCCGCTGCCCTGAGGTAAAGCTCCACCTGTGGGGAGCTGTACTACCAAAGCTGCATCTCCATCACCTTGGCGGCCGGCCGCAGCTCTGGTAACCCTATTACCAGGTACCACAGGTGGGGTCACGTTACAATTCCCCCATCATCATCACCCCACCCGCCATTGAGGGTCCAGGGCCCAGAATCAGGAACTGACCAGCCGTGATCCCCCACAGAAGTAACCACCTGTCGCGGTATCCAAGTACTCTCTACCCTGTCAACCGACTCACTGTGTATTGCCAGTGAAAACTTCCTCTGATGCCCTCAACTCCTTGCACCCCTTTTAGTTCCCAGGTTTTGTCCCAAATGGGAACAACATCATCTTTATCATCATCTATTCATCTGACAGGTGCCTCTGTGTGTGAAATGGCCAGCACTTCTTGATGATTTCTTATTAAAAGAAAAAGGAACATCTTAAAATAGAGATCACTTTCTTTTACACATCCGTGAATTCAGAATTTTGATTTTAGTTGTAAAATCTGTACTGAATGGTTTAATACTACCTTGCTGCAGCATCTAAGGTGCTGTTACCGCTGTATATCACATATGTATTATTCACAGTCACACACTGAGTGGTGTTGATGAGAGGCTACAGCAGTTCACTGTATATCAAGTGAATCTTGGATTTCCATTTACAGACTGAGACTATCACTCTCATTTTTTTTGGTACAATCAGCAGTGAAGTAGTACACCAAAATAGCATTAGGCCTCCATATTCCTACCCTGTGTGCTGTGTGCTCTGAGCAACTATCCTTACACAATATAGGCATTAAATGGCATTTTTAGCCAGTCTCTACGTTTTAGGCAGCCTGTGATAGCATGATGGTGAATACGACCCTGGATCGGCAGATGGCATTAACTCGCTCAATAAGGCTAGGGTCACATTTGGAAGGCAGAATGCGGTTACCGCATCTATTTCCGGATGTGGTAATCTCCTGTGCCTTCATACTAATTTTGCCCTGTAAAAAGTGTGTCCCTAAATCCGCATGCGATACTGAATATCTCCTTAATATGGCATCCGGTACCGAATGAGGTAGATGGTGGGGAGATTACAATGTTCCCCTGCTTTCCAAACACGGATTTTGTGTCCCGGGACTGAAATTGGATTGAATCGGATCCACCCGGATCGGACCAGATCTGGTGCAATCTGGAGTGTTATAACATGGGTGTCTATGAGCGCTGCATTCCGCTAGTCCGATAAAAAAATCGGACCAGTTGCCGGATGCTCTTTTCAACCCTGCTGTTGCGGGGATGATCAATACTTGAAGCGTTAATGTGTATAATATATGTGGGCAACATGTCTCCAGGGAGTGTCCACCCTCCCTAGAGACATGGTGCCCAATTGCATTTGCATTTTAAGTGTTACCGTAAGTGCCTGTATTAATGTTTAGCCGATATTTGTCGGCTTTTACAAATCATGATTGGAAGCCTGCGGCTCCTGGTTGTCAGCACAAGCATCAGTACGCAATAAGTGTAAGCACATTGCTGGCCAACATCCTTAATAAGGAGCTGTCCCTGGTGCTTACACCAATTGTGTACTGTACCTGCGCTCTCCATGGTGCTGAAGGCTTAAGCATCAGCTAGCCATAGAGCTGATGTTGTGCTGATATGCACAGATGCTGCATTGTTGTTCCATACCCATCCGGTACTGCAGGCATTCATATGTGTCTTGCGGTACCAGATTCAGACCCATAGGGCTCCATGTTAGAAATCCGGAACCGGTTTTTGCAACCGCTGCGAAGAATGCAGCCTGCATGATTTTTCACCGCAGGCTGTAAAACCGGATCCTCATTACAAATAGTGCAATGTGGTTTTTCTATTGTTGCCTATGGGTGCGGATCCGGATCCGGTTTTGAGCATTTTTAATGCTCAAAACCGGATCCGGATCTACAATTTCAACCGCAAATGTGACCCTAGCCTAAATGAGAAGTGTCGCCGGGTATTTTTTTTTACCATCTTCACAAACTGAATATCAGACTGTTAGAATTTGCATGGAACCATATATTTCAGGAAATTAGATTCAATCATCAGCGTATCAATCTGTTCATCGTGAGAAAAGGGCTTAATTTTTTGTAATGTTGGCAGTGCACGAAGTCCAACATTTGAGACCTATGTAAAAAAAATTTGAGGTGTACAGAAAGTGATTGGCCCATCAGAGAATATCAGCCTACCAATACTTTATATGTGCAGTTACTATTTCATTGTAAACTTTGATATAATTGTACACACAGGTCAAAATATCAATGAGATTTACTAATTTGAGTCAAATCATAAGAAATAGTGGTATTAATTGGGTCTGTGAAAAGTCAAAGTCAATTTCATTTTCAAACCAGATTACGTTTTATTAGGCTTTTGGAGCTCATTGATGTGTCAAAGCATCGGAGTATCAGCAGAACTTGTGGCATTCTAGAATCGATGTGGCCTAATAGGCTGCAATTAGAGTTGTATGGTATTTATTAAAGGGATCTTGTCACCCCCAGAATGCCTCCTAAGCTAGCAAAACATGTCCCTGCAGCATCCCATCACTAATCTCACTCCTTTTGTCTCCTAAAAGCATCCTGTGAAAGTGCATAAAAACGTTTTAATACTTACTCATTAGTGATTATAATTAGCAGGGGCTATATTCTTTAGTCACCAAGGTGGGCTGTTTTGCAGGCTCCAGGATCCACCCTGTCTCTGTGTGTTTGCTCTGCTTGTGCAGGCATTGCCCTCCCCCCTCTCTATCACTCACAGAATGCAAATCATTAGTCCTGCCTTCAGCTGCACATCACAGCAGCACAGACAGAGAGAGGGTGGATCCTGGAGCTGCAAAACAACATGCCCTGGTGACTAAAGAATATAGCCCCAGCTAATTATAATCACTAATGAGTAAGTATTAAAATGTTTTTATGTACTTTCACAGGATGCTTTTAGGAGACAAAAGAAGTGTGAGATTAGTGATAGGATGCTGCAGGGACATGTTTTGCTAGCTTAGGAGGCGTTTTGTAGGTGACAGGATCCCTTTAAAGCCTATTAACCTTCTGAAACTTAATAACCTAAATATAAGATAGGGATTGTAAAGATTTTCATAGTCACTATCAGGGTTGATTCATACGGCAACATTTTTTTGTCTGTGTGCTGCTGTGAAAAGCTGACATCACACAGACAGCACTGGTATCAACGTAAGGTCAGAGACACACTGAGCGAGATGCATGTGAGACACTCACACGAGCCTCGCATGAATCATCCAGCCCAGCCGTCAGCTCTATGGATGGTAGCTGCAAAGACACTCAAGCAGCTGACGCACTCCCTTTTTGAGAGGTGGCGGATGTTTCGGGTAAGTCATGTGCGACTCATGCGAGTGTGCAGCAAGAAATGTTGGTGTGTGCCAATTGATGATGATTTTCATAAACTAACGATAGACTCATGCGATTATCCTGCATCAGTGGTGCAACAATGGTGGTCACAGGGGTTGCGACTGCGACAGGGCCCAGACCTATAAGGGGCATGCGCCACCAGTCATCTCCCTGTACCCACCGATCGCAGTGCCAGGTGCTTATTTCACATTGATATGCATCCTGAGGACACACATTCATGTGACAGTGTGGCAGCACAGGCCACTTTGGGGCCCGTGTGTCAGGGAGATGAGGGGAGGGAAGCCTCCTACTTCCTGCTGCTGCTCCCGCCCCTTGCTTCCTTTGACCTGCCATCTTCCTGGCCTGCGTTCCACTGGGGACAGCATACAGCAGGCCGGCCCCTCCTCCTCCTTCTCCTGAGTCTTAAATCTTCAGGAGACCACCGGAGCAGTGAGGGAACAAGGAGAGGTAAGTACAGATTTTTTTTTTTTTTAATAAATGAGTGCAGTATGGCCAGAGGATTATGAGGGGGAGGGGGATTCATATATAAGGCTGCATATGCAGTACATTACTGCACTGTATGGAGAGATATAAGGCTGCATATATAATACTGCATTGTATGGAGAGATATGAGGTTGCATATAAAAGACTGCACTATATGGAAAGTTATGAACTATATGGTAGGGTTTGAGGCTCCACTATATGGAGAGTTTTGAGGCTGTATTATACTCTATGTAGAGTATTGAGATTGCACTATTTGGAGAGCTATGAGGCTGTATTCTGCTATATGGAGGGCTATGAGGATGTATTATACTATATGGAGAGGCTATGAGGCTGCATTATACTATATGGAGAGGCTATGAGGCTGTATTATACTATATGGAGAGGCTATGAGGCTGCATTATACTATATGGAGAGTCTATGGGGCTGTATTATACTATATGGAGAGGATATGAGGCTGTATTATGCTATAAGGAGGGCTATGAGGCTGCATAATGATATATGGAGGGATGTGAGGCTGCATTATATTATATGGAAGATAATGAGGGTTCATTATAATAATTAAATGACTATGGGGGCAACCTTATGAATGGAGGAATATGGGATGCATTATAATACATAGAGAACTATGGGGTTACATTGTAATATATGGAGGAATATGGGGATGCATTATAATAATTGGACAACTATGTTTACGAGAGGAGGCGGACCATATAAATCAGGATGGGGACATATATACCACGGTAAGGGCTATATTCCAGGAGGAGGACCATATATAGCAGGATGAGGGGCATTAATAGATAATGAAGGGGGAGAGGGGTCAATTTAGAATGTTACATGAGGCCCATACATTTCATTAACATGTAGGTGGGTCTAAATTTCGCACCAGGGCCCACCAGACTCTGGTTACGCCACTGTCCTGCATGCATCTTGCTCAGTGTGTCTCTGGCCTTAAATGGGATGATCAGATGACATTGTTATTCATACAAACCAAATGTCTGTGTGAAAGAAACATAACATGCTCTAGTCTCTTCTGCTCTTCTGTATTTTGGATAGGACAGCTACAAGCTTACAGGTATGCAAAAAATGTACACTTTTCATCCATATAAGGGCCCTTTCACATCAGCGTTTTTTTCAAATCGCGGCAGATGCGGTGAAAAAAACCGCATCTGCCGCGATTACCGCATACCGGCTGCACTTGCGGCTGACAGTATTTTTTTTCGCGGACGCACCTGCCGCAAGTGCCAAAACCGCACTTGCCGCACCTGCCGCAAGTCCGCCTATACCTTGTATGGCGTTTACCGCAACCGCGCCGCAAGTGCAGCCGGTATGCGCTAATCGCGGCAGATGCGTTTTTTTTCACCGCATCTGCCGCGAATTTCAAAAAACGCTGATGTGAAAGGGCCCTAACATCTGTTTTTATTACAGATACATTCCAATTCTTAATACAAGAACTTGTATTTGGTCTTGTAAATTTTACCAACATCAGCAGTTATAAACGGATGTCATATGAGATTTAAAAATTTACATACAGATAGCATGTGGGTGGCATGGTGACGATAATACAAAAATATTTTCTGAATGAAAATCATATGCTTTTGTTAACTTTACCTAACCTATATATTATGAAGAAGGAAACAAAAAGAGAGAGATAAGGAGAGAGAAAAGTAAAGAGACAGAGAGAAAGACAGAGCCACAGAGAGAGACAGAGAGACACAAAGAGAGCCAGAGACAAAGAAAGACACAGCGAGGAAGAGACACAGAGAGAAAGACAGAGCCACAGAGAGAGACAGTTAGAGAGACACAAACAAAGAGCCAAAGACAAAGAAAGACACAACGAGGAAGAGACACAGAGAGAAAGACAGAATGAGAAACAGTGAGACAGTGAGAGAGCAAGAGAGAGGCAGAGAGGCACACACAGAGAGACAGAGAGAGACAGAGACATAGAGATAAACAGAGAGACAAGGAGAGAGACAGAGCGAGGCAGAGAGAGGCAGAGAGACAGACACAGAGAGAGACAGAAAGAAAGACAGACAGAGAGAGACACAGAGAGGAAGAGACACAGACAGAGATAAAGCGAGAAACAGAGAGTGACACAGTGAGAGAGACAGAGAAAGAGAGAGAGAGAGAGACAGAGACACAGAAAGAGAGACAGAGAGAAAAAAAAGTATCCCAATAAACAGGTCTACAATAATACTCAGCAATAATTAAATATGTTATACTATTCTATATTTACTTATTAATTTTAACTCTGTCTCTTGAAATAGACATTCACACTGTGTAAATATCAATGACTTCATTAGGACTTCATACTAGAGATGAGAGAGTACTAAAATGCTCGTATACACGAAGCTCGGGCCGAGCATCCCAAGATACTCGTGTACTCGGCCCGAGCACCAAGCCCAATGTTATGCTATGGGAGACCCAAGTATTTTTCTGGCATGACCCCTGGCAGCATGTAGAAACCCTAAAAATGTCACAAAAGTATCAGAACAGTGCTCAAATGACATGGGAACAGCATGGGGAAGACCCCTGGAAGCATTTCAGACCCCAAGGTCACTGCTGTGAACAATGTTGTCAGACTATTACGCCACTTTTACGGACTGTCAAGAAAACATTACAAAATTAAACCAAAATGGATTTTCATGTAGAAAATATTAAGGGCTCATACCCACTTGTGAGACAGATTTGGTGTAAGTTAGTTTTTTGGATTACATGAAAGCTTTTTTTTTTTTTAAATTGTGTGGCAATCCCATGCCCCTGGGAAGAGACGTTCATGAGGGCCTCTTTAAATAATGTGCCAATTTTAATGGGTCTTTTGTAGTATTGCCCTTTGGCAGGGCAGCCTAAAGTTGGGAGGCACCCCAATGCCCCTGGATAGAGAAGTGCATGAGGGCCTCTTTAAATATTGTGCCCATTATAAGGAAGTGGCTCTTTTGTAGTATTGCCCTAGGCAGGGCAGCAAAAAATTGTGTGGTACTTCAATACCCCTAAATATAGGCGTGCATGAGGGCCTCTTTAAATATTGTGCCCATTATGAGGAAGTGGCTCTTTTGTAGGATTGCCCTAAGCAGGGTAGCCAAAAATTGTGTCGCACTCTTATGCCCCTGGATAGAGGCGTGCATGAGGGCCTCTTTTAATATTGTGCCCATTATAAGGAAGTGGCTCTTTTGTAGGATTGCCCTAGGCAGGATAGCCAAAAATTGTGTCGCACTCTTATAATCCTGGATAGAGGCGTGCATGAGGGCCTCTTTTAATATTGTGCCCATTATAAGTAAGTGGGTCTTTTGTAGGATTGCCCTAGGCAGGGTAGCCAAAAGTTGGGAGGCACTTCAATGACCTGGACAGAGACGTGCATGAGGGCCTCTTTAAATATTGTGCCCATTATAAGGAAGTGGGTCTTTAGTAGTATTGCCCTAGGCAGGGTAGCCAAAAGTTGGGAGGCACTTCAATGTCCCTGGATAGAGGCGTGCATGAGGGCCTCTTTAATATTGTGCCAATTATAAGGAAGTGGGTCTTTTGTAGGATTGCCCTAGGCAGGGAAGACAAAAATTGTGTGGCACTCTTATGCCCCTAAATAGAGGCGTGCATGAGTGCCTCTTTTAATATTGTGCCCATTATAAGGAAGTGGGTCTTTTGCAGGATTGCCCTAGGCAAGGAAGCCAAAAGTTGGGAGGCACTTCAATGCCCCTGGATAGAGGCGTGCATGAGGACCTCTTTTAATATTGTGCCCATTATAAGGAAGTGGGTCTTTTGTAGTATTGCCCTAGGCAGGGCTGCTAAATATTGGGAGGCACTTCAATGCCCCTGGAAAGAAACATGGAGGAGAGCCTCTAAATATTGTTCCCATTACAAAGGAGCAGGTCTCATGCATGGACTAAAACATTTACCCCTGGGGGGTATACATCAAACTATTGCCTAATTTTTGCACGGTTAGGGTCATCATCAGCATAAATATGATGTAAAAAATTTTGTTTTCATGGCATCATGAACCACGGTCGCACTGATCATATGATGGTGGCGGATGAGCAGAAGGAGGAGCAGTACAGCAAGTAGCCAAAGTCATGAAGTGTGTACCCATGTGTGGGTGTGCGGAGGTGCATGGCAATTTACACACAAAATTAAAATTCCGCTATCATTTGGTGGTGGTGTGGTGAAGTCAGGCTCAATCCAACCCTTGTTCATCTTGATCAGAGTCAGCCAGTCAGCATTTTCAGTTGACAGGCGAGTGTTTATCAGTAATGGTTCCACCTGCGGCACTAAAAACACGCTCTGACAAAACGCTAGCGGCAGGGCAGGCCAGGAATTCCAAGGCATAGAGAGCCAATTCCTGCCACATGTCCAGCTTAGATACCCAATAATTATAAGGCACAGATGAGTCTAGGAGCACTTTTATACGATCGGCAAGGTACCGTATATACTCGTGTATAAGCCGAGTTTTTCAGCCCAAAAATTGGGCTGAAAAGTCCCCCCCTCGGCTTATACACGGGTCAATACGGTACTTGGTCGCCCCCAAATGCTGGTACTCGCCCCCCCTCTGTTGTAAGGGCCCCCCCGCTGCTTAACTTACCATCCCCGGTCTTCTTCACCGCCGGTCTTCTGTGCTCCGTCCTCCATGTTCCCGTCCGGCTGCATCCGGGGTCCCCGGCCGTCGCAGTAATGATGACGTCATCGTGCGACGGCCGGGGACCCCTGATGCAGCCGGACGGAAGCATGGAGGACGGAGCACAGAAGACCGGTTCAGAAGACCGGGTATGGTAAGTTAAGCAGCGGGGGGGGGGGGGCTTACAACAGAGGGGGGGCGAGTGCCAGCATTTGGGGGCCTGTATACCACTGGGGCTGCTATATACCACTGGGGCTGCTATATGCCACTGGGGCTGCTATATTCCACTGGGGCTGCTGTGTACCACACCACTGGGGCTGCTGTATACCACTGGGGCTGCTATATACCACTAAGGCTGCTATATACCACTGGGGCTGCTGTATACCACACCACTGGGGCTGCTGTATACCACTGGGGCTGCTATATACTACTGGGGCTGCTATATACCACTGGGGCTGCTGTATACCACTGGGGCTGCTATATACCACTGGGGCTGCTGTCAACCACACCACTGGGGCTGCTCTATACCACTGGGGCTGCTGTATATACTGCTGGGGCCTGTATATACCACTGGGGAGGCTGCTGTATACTACCACTGGGGAGGCCTGTATACCACTCTGCTGCGGGCTGTATACCTGTGCTGGGGTCCACCCTCGGCTTATACACGAGTCAATAGGTTTTCCCAGGTTTTGGGGGCAAAAGTAGGGGGGTCGGCTTATACACGGGTCGGCTTATACACGAGTATATACGGTACTCCCTCAGCATTTTCGCAAACTTTGCAGTTCTTGTGACACTACCCCGCACCTGAGGGCCTGTGCTATGGGAGGTGCTGAGAAAAGTGTCCCAGATCTTTGAGTGTGTTCCCCTACCTCTGCTGGATTGGACTTGTGCCTCTCGGCCGGACGTCTTGGTTGTGCACCGCATCGTGACCTTTGCCGCTAGGATTTTTAGAAGGGATTTTTTGACTAATTACGCAACTATGGCCTTCTGGCACTGCAGCATTTTCTCTCTGCCTCGAGAATAAGAGGAATAAAGTTCTCCTTGTAGCGTGGGTCTAAAAGTGTCACCAACCAGTAATGAGTGTCCGCCAAGATGTTGATAACACGAGGGTCACGAGACAGGCAGCGTAACATAAAGTCAGCCATGTGCGCCAGACTGTTAACAGGCAAGACTTCAGGGTCCTCACCAACAGCATGACTGTCCATGCTGGCCTCATCCTCCTCCTCCTCTTCTCCCCTGTCCTCTGGCCATCCACGCTGAACCGACGGTCTGACGGTTGTGCATATATTACCGTCAATTCTGCATGAAAATAGCTCTATTTCTTCATCCTCCTCCTCATCATAGTCCTCCAATGCACGTTGGGATGAGATGAGGCTGGGCTGTGTGTAATCACCCAGTACAGTTTCTTTCTCCAACTCATCGTGCTGCGCCTGCAATGCATCGTCTTTGATTTTGAGCAGAGAGCATTTTAGAAGACAGAGAAGCGAGATGGTGACACTAATGATGGCGTCTTCACCGCTCACCATCTTGGTGGAGTCCTCAAAGGTTTGGGGGACGGTACATATGTCAGACATCCATGTCCACTCCTGAGGTCTTAGGGTGAGAAGTTTGAACCGACTTCCATAATATTAAACCAGTGTGCCGTCAGCGAGATGTAACAGCCCTGCCCACAATCACTTGTCCACATGTCCGTGGTTAGGTGGACTTTGCTTGAAACTGCGTTGTTAAGGGCACGTATGATGTTTTGTGACACATGCTTATGTAATGCGGGGACGGCAGACTGGGAGAAATAGTGGTGGCTGGGGACCGAGTAACGTGGGACAGCCGCCGCCATCAGGTTGCGGAATGCTTCCGTCTCCACTAGAAAGTTCACCGAATAGCTTACATAATTACCAGAGAAGAGAAAAAAAAAAACACATTTGGCCACTTACAAGTATCCATTGCATTTAGTAGAATGCTGTCAGCCACTCCAAGAGGTAACCCATTTCTCCCAACACCAGTGCTCAATCTCCTACAACACTGGCACGGGAGCGATTATGGCATCTGCGTCCATCCATGCCACAAGGAAGAGACTGGTGGTATTACTGGACATGAGATCACCACAGGGCGGCAGCCACTCCAGGCTATGTGAAACATAGTGTCAGCGCACAGCCTATTAATGACACGCAGCTGTTATACAAGGCGGGCTGTTCTGCACCAAAAACATGCTGCACAAGTGACTGACGCCACCTAGAGGGCCCAGCCTCAAACTGCAGAAGGATAAAAAATTGCAATAAACACTTTTTTCCATCTTCACTAGCCTAAAAGGCAACATTTCCAGCTCAAGCAGTCGCAAAATGTGTGTATTTAGAACTGTGGCATTTGGGGTGTTGGCAGCATATTTGTGCTTGCGTTCCAAAGATTGGTGTATGGATAACTGAACGCTGCGCTGGGACAAGGACGTGGTTGATGATGGTGGTATTTCTGCTTGTGCAACTACAGGTGAAGGACAGGAGGCATCTTCGCATGCAGTATAGACAGGGGATTGTCTTGCACGCACAACTGTGGAAGATGCAGTGGTGTCACCCGCAGACATTGCTCCTGGACTCTGGTGTACATCCCACAAAGTCGGGTGCTTTGCTGACATGTGCCTGATCATGCTGGTGGTGGTCAGGCTGCTAGTTTTGTTACCCCTGCTGATGCTGGCATGGCAGGTGTTGCAAATGGCCTTTTTGGAATTATCTGCGGACACCTTAAAAAACAGCCAGACTCGGAAAGGCCTAACAGTTGTACTGGCAACTTCTGTCGTGTTGTTGTTCCGGAAACGCTTGCCTGCCTTCTGCCTGCAGCCACCACCCTGCTTCTTCAGGCCTGTTGTGATGCTACGCCTAACTCCCCTATGCACTGCTGTCCTTGCTCTGCATGTCCTCCTGCCAGGTTGGGTCATTTACTGGATCATCCACCACGTCATCTTCCACTTCCGCACCCTGGTCCTCCTCCTGACTCTCTGGCAATTGTCTCATCATCGTCTACCTGTTGTTGGAAACGTTCCCACCGTTGCCTTCGTGAGACCGTAGCTGCTCAAATATTTGTGCACGGTACATACGATCTCCTCATGACCCACTTCAAGTTGAGCTGGCAAGAAGCGAGAATCTATGAATGGATAAGTGAACAGCTCTTCAGAGTGTCCAAGTGTGGGATCAGTTATGTCCGGGTCCGGGCACTCGGCATGATGGGAGGAAGGAGGATCAGGGTGTGGAATGTGCGGTCCAGTCTCACGGCTACTGACACTTGACCATGTGGAAGACAGGGTATTTGTGGTGGTGCCAAACTGACTGGAAGCATTATCCGCTATCCAACTAACAACCTGTTGACACTGGTCTTGGTTTAATAGTGGTGTACTGCTGCGGTCCCCTAGAAATTGGGACAGGAAGGTCGAGCGAGATGATGTGGGCTTTTGTCGTAGCGCAATTCGAGCTTGCACACGCCCTCGGCCTCTGCCTGCACTACCATCACGTCCAGTTCCTTGTCCCTTGCCACCGGCCTTGCGCATTTTCAATGTTGTGCTGCCTGTATACAGCTAAATGAAGATGTCAAAAAGATGGTTTTTAGCTGCACACTGAGATTACAGATTACAGCGGTTTAATCCCAGCAGCTGGACTGGTCAGACACAAATGCTGACGAGAATACCGAATGTTTTGGTGTATCCTAATTTGTGCTGCAACCTACTCCTGCCGCACTAAGACGCTAAATGAATGCAGACAAAAGTTGGTTTTTAGCTGGACACTGAGATTAGAGATTAAAGCCCAGCAGGTGTACCGGTCAAACACAAACGCTGACCAGAATACCGAGTGTTTTGAAGTATCCTAATTTCTGCTACAACCTACTCCTGCCTATAGAGAGCTTAATTAATCCCTAAAAGCACTGTTTTATGGTGGATGAGATTTCCAGCCTGTACACCAGCCCCAGATGTGATGTAGGCTGATATACTGGCACAACGAAGTTTTCTATATACCCTGCCTCCCTGCCTGCCTGTATACAGCTCTATTAGTGTGGCACCCCATGGGTTAATATGCCACAATAACACCACATGGGTTCTCTCCCTACTACACACTGACAAACACTAGCACCTCTGGGCCAGGAGGGGGAGCACCACCTGCTCCCTTAAATATTCCTGCTCATGAGGGAGAGCTCAGTTCAGCTCGGAGCAGGGCTGTGAAGAGGACACTTAGAGCAGAGTTAGCTCAGTGCAGGCCCAGCAAGGGTTAGAGGAACAGGAGAACTACAGACAGAGGAACACGTCTGGGAGCTGGAGTGATACCTTCACTTGCCCCAGAAGAGCGCACGGAACGGACACCAGATCCGGTACTGTGTCTGGCACCCACAGCACAGTGAATCCAGGAACAGTGGGATCCCTAGATGCCCCTAGTACCAGTGCAAAGCAACACGGAGGGGTCAGCACAGCACAGAGGACTCAAGTTGCCTAGCCAAGTGGTACCAGCAGAACACAGAGAAAGAGTGAGAAGTCCCAGCAGCTCAGCTAGAAGCAGCAGCTCAGGACACACACACACAGCGTAACACGAAGAAGCTAATGACCCGGACAGGGTGGGGAGAGAGCTTAGCCCCATTACAGACTCCGTGGACTATAACCTGCAACAACATCTGCAGTAAAGCTTTGGAAAACAGCAGAACTGTGAGTCTGTGTATTGATTGCAACCTTTGCCCTACATTCAGTAACAGAGAGCTCCCATCTGCAGAGCTACAAGCCTGTCAGCTCTGCACACGGATTAGAAGAAGCTGCAGCATCAGGAGAAGAAGAGAATTGCACCTTTGACTACTAAACGTGAGTGTGTGTCCTTTAACCCCGTCTTCACCATTCATATCCATTATAGACTATACCATCACTGCCCCGGGGAATACAGTTCTACCCACTGGAACTATTACACCTAAACTGCCATTCCATCATCCCCGGAAGTTCTGCAGCAGTGGCGGCCCCATCACTGGCCGCATATGGTGGGTGGCGTCAAGACTGACAATCCCCTGTAAATACACCCCTTTTATTTGCCAGGGCCCGGGAAACGGACCGGACCAGGACCACCCGTGACTTCCCCCGCAGCAGACACGGTCCAGTACCGAGTACCCTCGTCCCAGTGGGCTCGACAAACCTGGCGTCACGAACAGGATCTACCATGCCCGTTAAAACGGGCAGCGTGTGCCGTGATTGATGTGAGAACCGTTTTTGAACAGCGCCATCTGAACTGTATTTTTGAAAATCCGCCATCTTGGAGCGCGCGGCGCGTGGGAAAGAAAGGGGGCGGTATCTTGCATTGGCGCAAATTCAGCCTCCTCCCTTGGTGCTGACGACATCCGGCGGGGAAGAAGATCCCTGCTGCACCCCGGAACCTTCCATAGACATCCGGACGGAAGCGGAAGACCGAGGGCGGATATTAACTAAGGGGGCCCAAGATGTCGCAGCCCGGTGCACAAGACGGCGACGGAGCAGCCGGTGGAGCTGTAGCGCCGGACCCAGCGATAGAACCCAGCGGTGCAGCGGCGCAAGGAACAGCATCCATAATGCCATTCCTGATGCCGTATACTCCAGGGGCAATGTGGCTGCCCCAATACTCCGGTGAGCCCAATACACTAACTGACTTTATGCTAAAGATAAAAGAATACTATGTGATGTATCCCCTCACTGAAGCCCAGTGTGTAGGAATGATAATGGGACAGTTAACGGGCAATGCACGGCGTGAGGTTGCATCCTGGCTGGACACAGATAAAGACACTGTAGAGCATCTAGTAGCCAGACTGAAAGCAACTTTTGAATCTGCTGCTGATACAAGGGCTAAGATGAGGTTCTTTGCATGCCACCAGAAACCCAAACAGAGTGCCAGAGACTTTGCCTTGAACCTGCAGGAAGCACTCAGAGCCCTTAAGCTGGCAGAACCTGCTTTAGCCCCGGGAGCTGATAAAATGCTACTTGATCAATTTATAGAGGGCCTCCATTCCCCTTCCCACCGAGGACAGTTAAGCATGATACTGCTGCAGAACCCAGACATGACATTTACTGAGCAGAGAGATAGAGCTATTCGCCTGCAGCAGCTGGAAGAGCCACGGGAGCTACCAACTGTCCCGGACACTGTAGCAGCACCTCAGCAACCAGCAGTGCCCTCGACATCTGCAATGTCAGCAACTGCTGCTGAAACTGGAGAACTAATTTGAAATGCAGCCCTCAACCAAAAGCTAGATGCCCTGACAGACACCGTGCTCTCCATGGCCAAGGTCATCAAGGAACTGCGAGAGTCAAAGCCTGCACCCAAGATCGAGTTGGCGACGAGCAGAGAGGATGTTCCGTGGATGAGGCCCAGGAGATACCCAGCAGCAAGAGGACGACCCAGCGATCGCTACCAACCGGATGGACAGCCCATTTGCCGCCGTTGCCAGAAACCAGGCCATCTTGCTCGTGAGTGTCCTTTAAACAACGATGCCCTGGGCAGGCGGGCCGCTCCCCAGGAATGAACACTCAAGGCCCCTCAGCCTGGTATGACAAATTCGTGGGAGGAAAGCCGGTGATCCCTATTGTGTTAGATGGCATTCCCTTCAGTGCCTTGCTTGATACCGGGTCCCAGATAACATCAATCCCACATGTTCTTTATAAAAGGTACTGGGCTAATTCAGACATTACTAGTGCACCAGATGACTCTAACTTTGATGTATGGGCTAGTAATGGACAGGTAATACCAAAGGTCGGATTTAGAGAGATGAATATTCAGGTTGGGTAGGTAGAATTGCAGAACCAGGGTGTTATAATCATAGATGTTAACCGGCGAGAACGTGAACCCGTGATGCTGATAGGAATGAATGTAATTGAGAAATGTTTTTCCGAAGTGTTAAGTGTTTTGCAGCAAATCGCCGAGACTGCCGGAACTGGGCAACAGAAGCTTCTGCACAAAGAGATCAAAGCCCTGATGTTAAAGCAACAGGTAGAAATCTCCGGAGGTGAGATCGGCAGTGTACGAGTAAGTGATCCAATACCCATTGTAATTCCTCCCAAAACTGAAATGTTGGTCTGGTGTAGAGCCGCAATTGGCATTAAAGGGCAAGACTTTCAGGCCCTGGTAGAACCCGTGTACTCAGACAGTAGACCGACCATACTCACTGCTAGAGGAGTAGTTGACATACACAGGGGAAGAGTGCCATTACGCCTATTGAACTGCGAAGAAGATGAGGTCACATTACCTAAGTATGCTACCATGGCTAAGTTGTACACGGTTGATAACAATAATATCACAGCCGCCGAGCCCTTGAACCCGTCATGTCAGGCGGATGACAATGGCTCAGAGGAGAAGCTGGAGGATTGGTACCAAAAGCTGCATGTAGGTACCAGTTCTACACCTCCCCGTCACAAGCATAGAGTATACTGGGTAGTGAAGGAATATGAACAAATATTCAGTAAACACCCGTTAGACTTTGGGCAGATTAAAGGGGTAGAGCACACTATACCCACAGGTAACCATCAGCCTATAAAAGAGAGGTATAGACCCTTACCACCAGCTCACTACCAAACCACCAAAGACATGCTCAGAGAAATTAAATCTGCAGGGGTAATAAGAGACAGTTGTAGCCCCTGGGCAGCACCTCTAGTGTTAGTTAAAAAGAAGCATGGGACCATGAGAATCTGCGTAGATTACCGGCAGATTAATCGCATCACACATAAGGACGCATACCCATTACCTAGGATTGAGGAGTCATTAGCTGCACTAAAATCTGCTAACTACTTTTCCACCCTTGATCTGACTAGTGGGTACTGGCAGGTTCCTGTGGCCGAGGCCGACAAGGAGAAGACAGCGTTTACTACGCTGATGGGCCTCTGTGAGTTTAATTGTATGCCGTTCGGACTCTGCAACGCACCCGGGACCTTCCAACGTCTGAGGGAGAGCTGCTTAGGACACAAGAACTTCGAAACTGTCCTCCTGTACTTAGATGACGTCATAGTCTATTCCAAGACGTATGAGCAACATCTACAAGACCTGGCAGAAGTGTTCGAAGCTTTATCCAAGTATGGCATGAAGATCAAACCCTCCAAATGTCACCTTCTCAAACCAAAGGTACAGTACCTGGGACATGTCGTGAGTTCAGAGGGAGTAGCCCAGGATCCTGATAAACTCACAGTGATAAAGGATTGGCCAAGACCTACAAACGTGAAAGAAGTGAGGCAATTCCTGGGCCTGGTAGGCTATTATAGAAGATTTATCAGAGGATTCACGAAGCTAGCAGCTCCTCTGCAAGACATTCTGGTGGGACGATCAAAGAAGTCTTCATCCTGTAATTTCCTGACACGGTGGGATGAGGAAAGAGAAGATTCCTTCAACAACCTGAAAAATGCATTGACGGGAGAAGAGATCCTGGCATGCCCTTATTACCATCAACCCTTCATTCTATACACGGATGCCAGCAATGTGGGACTGGGAGCAGTATTGTCGCAGAAGCAAGGAGGCAAAGAGAGAGTTATTGCCTTTGCAAGCAGGAAGCTCCGGCATACAGAAAGAAATCCTGAGAACTACAGCTCCTTCAAGTTAGAGCTACTGGCAGTAGTTTGGGCTGTGACTGAACGTTTTAAACATTACTTAGCAGGTGCAGAATTCACCATCTACACGGATAACAACCCATTGACTCACCTGGATACAGCGAAACTAGGAGCTCTGGAGCAGCGATGGATACCCCGGCTATCTAATTACAACTTTGTCGTCAAATACAGGGCAGGTCGCAAGAATGGGAACGCAGATGCCTTGTCACGGATGCTGCACCTGAAAGACGTGGAAGAGGAACAGGAAGGGTTGGAAGAGATTGAACTACCGGCCTTTCATCATTCAAAGGTACAAGATTATCAACCCAGCGCCTACCAAAGAAAGCAGGTAGTAAATCTTAACTCGTTAAGACACTACGGATGGGCCAAAGCCCAAGATAATGATCCAGCCGTGAAGCTAGTGAAAGAACTGCTTACGTAACAACGTGCACACCCTGATCAGAATGCCCCAGCTGAAGCTATACAGCTATGGAAAGATAGAGGCAAGTTGTTCCTGCATCAAGGGAAGCTCTGTAGAACGCATACCAATCCTAAAACGCATGATCTGGTCTGGCAAATAATCGTGCCCAAGCGAGCCACTCAGATGGTCTTAGAAGCTTATCATGACGGCGCAGGTCATTTCGGATGGAAGAAGTTAGAAGCGATCCTGAGAGAAAGATTTTATTGGGTAGGCATGAGAAGATCAATTGAACGTTGGTGCATGTGCCGCATGCAACCTCAGAAGGAAGGATCCACAGAAAGCTCCGCTTCAACCAATAGTAACCAAGCAGCCACTCGAGCTAGTCGCGTTAGACCACGTCAAGTTGTCACCAAGCCGGTCAGGCTATGCCTTAACCATCGTGGACCATTACTCACGCTTCTTAGTGGTGGTACCTGTTAAAGATCTAACAGCGAAGACGGCAGCAAAAGCATTCCAGACGCATTTCTGTAGACCACATGGTTACCCAGAACAAGACCTTGCAGACCAAGGTCCAGCTTTTGAATCAGAGCTATTCAAGGAATTCTGCAATATTCTGGATAATCAGTGGGAAACCGTCCCATACACAGTCTTACCATCTCGCCTAGATAATGTTAAAACCTGTTTGATAAGCAAAGATGAAGGAAAAACTTCAGCAGTCGTATCTCGTGATCAACTTATATTGTGTCCTGAAACACTGCAGACACCTGAAGTCGTAGAACCCGTACAGGTCCAACCTATTCAAGAAAAAGAAGAAGTATTCCACACGGTACTAGGAGATTTCCCTAAAACATGGCCGAATTACCATGGAGCAGTTGTCGTACCCATGATTGCATTCCCTTCAATGGTGGACCCAAAACCATCAGAAGCGTCAGAAAAAAATTTGAGGTGGGCTTCGCCGTATTACTGGAACCAGCCGGATCCAGCAGGCAGCGACGGGCTGCCCCCAACCCCCAGGTGCCTATTTGTACCTGGCCGGACACAAGAATATAGGGGAGCCCTTTTTTTTAATTATTTCATGAATTTCATGAAATAATAAAAAAAAAATGCATGGGGCTCCACGCAATTTCTATGTCTAGCCAGGTACAGCTAAGCAGCTGGGGGCTGGAATCCGCAGCGCAGGGAGGCCCAAGCTTTCTGGGCACCCCCCGCTGCAAATTGCAGCCCGCAGCCGCCCCAGAAGATGGCGCGTTCATTGAAGCACCATCCTCTGGCGCTGAACCCTGCTCTTCCAGCGGCCCTGGTGGCGGTGGCACGCTGGGTAATAAAGGGGTTAATACCAGCTTTGTTATACAAGCTGGTATTAAGCCCGAGATTCTTAATGTCAGGCCACGTTTGACCCGGCCACTAACAATCTCCAATAAAGGGTTAAAAAAAACACAACACAGAGAAAAATTTTTATTAGAAATAAAAAAAAAAAGCCATTAGGAACTCCATCTTTAATTAAAAAAATCCTCTTCTGTCCGACGTAGTTCAAAACGCGATGTCCTCTCTGCTACATCCCTGTGCATAGATATAGATGTCTATGCACAGGGAATGAGCAGACTGAGAACAATCTCAGCTCTGCTACATGATCTCTGTGCACAGGGAGAGCAGGCGGGCTCTAGGACCCTGGAGCTGCGGCAGCCTGCAGGACCCGAGCCCGACACAGAGCAGACAGCTGGACTCCTTACTGTGCGAGTTTCCCTGCGATTACTTGCACAGTAATGAGTCCAATGCAAGTCAATGACAATCCTAGTTTTGTCAGAGTCTCTGACAAAACTAGGATTGCCATTGATTTGCATTGGACTCGTTACTGTGCGAGTAATCGCTGGGAAACTCGCAGAGTACCGAGTCCTGCGAGTCCCTTACTACTCGCCGAGTAACGAGTCCTAGCGAGTAGACTCGCCCATCCCTAGACCATATATACCACGGACTGGTTGTGGTAAGAACTCTCTTGTGAATATACTTATCAGCCCGGAGGCAATAGACTAAACCCCCGGAAATACTGCTTTTTGACTTTTTGGACATTTTTCACATTCTAGTGATTTTTGTACTTTTTCCCTTTTAAGTCTTTGTTAATATTAATTGTGTTTAACTGTTTGTTACTTGTTTTTCCACAGTCCCGGAGTACTGTATTTAACTAAGGGGGAATGTGGCACCCCATGGTGCCACAATAACACCACATGCGTTCTCTCCCCACTACACACTGACAAACACTAGCACCTCTGGGCCAGGAGGGGGAGCACCACTTGCTCCCTTAAATACTCCTGCTCATGAGGGAGAGCTCAGTTCAGCTCGGAGCAGGGCTGTGAAGAGGACACTTAGAGCAGAGTTAGCTCAGTGCAGGCCCAGCAAGGGTCAGAGGAACAGGAGAACTACAGACAGAGGAACACGTCTGGGAGCTGGAGTGATACCTTCACTTGCCCCAGAAGAGCGCACGGAACGGACACCGAATCCGGTACTGTGTCTGGCACCCACAGCACAGTGAATCCAGGAACAGTGGGATCCCTAGATGCCCCTAGTACCAGTGCAAAGCAACACGGAGGGGTCAGCACAGCACAGAGGACTCAAGTTGCCTAGCCAAGTGGTACCAGCAGAACACAGAGAAAGAGTGAGAAGTCCCAGCAGCTCAGCTAGAAGCAGCAGCTCAGGACACACACACACAGCGTAACACGAGGAAGCTAATGACCCGGACAGGGTGGGGAGAAAGCTTAGCCCCATTACAGACTCCGTGGACTATAACCTGTAACAACATCTGCAGTAAAGATTTGGAAAACAGCAGAACTGTGAGTCTGTGTATTGATTGCAACCTTTGCCCTACATTCAGTAACAGAGAGCTCCCATCTGCAGAGCTACAAGCCTGTCAGCTCTGCACACGGATTAGAAGAAGCTGCAGCATCAGGAGAAGAAGAGAATTGCACCTTTGACTACTAAACGTGAGTGTGTGTCCTTTAACCCCGTCTTCACCATTCATATCCATTATAGACTATACCATCACTGCCCCGGGGAATACAGTTCTACCCACTGGAACTATTACACCTAAGCTGCCATTCCATCATCCCCGGAGGTTCTGCAGCAGCGGCGGCCCCATCACTGGCCTCATATGGTGGGTGGCGTCACGACTGACAATCCCCTGTAAATACACCCCTTTTATTTGCCAGGGCCCGGGAAACGGACCGGACCAGGACCACCCGTGACTTCCCCCGCAGCAGACACGGTCCGGTACCGAGTACCCTCGTCCTAGTGGGCTTGACATTAGTCCTCAGAAGGAATGTTGTGATAATTAGATTGTCAGCCCTGCGCCTACACTAGCTGAAAGGCCACAAATCTGTCCCTCAAACAGCAGCAGCTCTCCTTACACTTACTGTCTGTGGAGCAGAGTGACGAGCACAGTGCGGTCAGGTCTTATAACGACCTGATGACGCTATGCGGCCAGCCAATCACTGTAATGCCACAACCAACATGGCTGTGGCATTACAGTGTCTGTTAGCCAATCCCTGCATGTGGGCTGGCTCTGTAAAGAACGCCAACATGCAGGGAGGTGGACCCTGAGCATAGCAAGAGTATCGTGAGATTACTCGGTACTCGCCGAGTACCCCGAGTACCGAGATATTCATGCGAGTACCGAGTAGTGACAAGCATACTCGCTCATCCCTACTTCATACAACTAAGAAAAAGCTATAGCAATAAAAGTTAACAACAAATTACTGTACTTTTTGTATTTTTTTAACCTAAATCATAGATCATGTTTTTATTGTCTGCATCTCTTTTCTTCCTTATGAAACAAAAAAGGACTCACCTGTGTAGATGTGTGATAGCAATACAAATGGATCCCATGCAGCTATTGTAATAGTTCTTAGGAAAATGGACATGTGTTTGGATCATATCCGACAATGTTCAATGTGCTTTGTTTCATAGCAATTCATATTGCTAAGCATCTTCTAACTGTGATCATATTGGCATCAGCTGGGATTCTATAGGCATAAGTAAGTAACACTTGGTGGAGAACATTAACAGGAGTTATAAGCAGCTGGTGCCAATGTTTTTCCACCACTTACCATCCATGTGGACAGCAGTAGTCACTTCCAGTTTTCGGTCTTCTTGCTGTCCTATTTTACTAAACTGTTCACATTTTCATCTGCTCCCTGTTATGTTGTTTTGTAGTTGGTAACTACCAGTTTATATTTAAGAGCCCCTAAATTAAGCAGATCATTTTGTTGTAATTGTTTACTTTTTTTTATTGGTGCTGCTGTGTGAAGCCACGTGTTTTTGGAAATACTTGCATTTTTCATTACACAATTTTAGTGTACAAAAAAAGTAAGGCTGGGGTCACACTTGCGGCACAATTTTGAAATCCTGATCCAGTTTTGAGCTGTTAAAAAGTTCAAAACCGGATCAGGAACCGCTCCCCATAGGCGCCCATTATAGTAACCGGATTGCACTACGTACAATCCGGTTACCGCTTGCAGATCTGCAGCCTACGGTAAAAATCAAGCAGGCTGCAGTTTTCACAGTGGTTTGGAAACCGCAGCAGGGATTGCTATAATGGGCTCCTATGGGAATGTGAATGCCTGCAGCAGCCGTATGCTTTGTTCATGCCTGCTGCCGCAAGGATGAACAAAGGGTTAACTGTTAATAATAGCTGTGGGCAACATGTCTCTAGGGGGTGCCCACCCTCCTGAGAGACATGCTGTCCACTCAGGTGGGCATAAGAGGGGTTAATGTAGTCAGTATAGTATTGCCGGCTATTGTCGGCTTTGTGAATTTTATGAATGAATGCGGCGGCTCCTGACAGTAGAGGAGATACCGTGTTTCCCCGAAAATAAGTCACCCCCGAATATAAGTCAGGGCAGGGCTGGCGCAGAATTTTCCAATATAAGTCATACCCCGATTATAAGACAGGGTGACTTATTTTCGGGGAATACGGTATAAGACAGGGGGAGCGCGGGGGTGGGGGGCGCTGCGCAGTATTTCCTACCTTGTCCCCCGGTCTGCTGTGCCTTGTGGTTCCCCCTGCTTCAGTTCCATTATCATCGGTGCTGGGGGCTGCCATCTTGCTTCTTCTCTCCTCCCCCGGCCAGTGATGTCAGAGCAGGCCGCGCTGTGATTGGCTAGCACCCGTGATCACGTGTCACAGGTGCTAGCCAATCACAGCGTGGCCTGCTCTGACATCACTGGCCGGGGGCGGAGAGAAGAAGCAAGATGGCAGCCCCCAGCACCGATGATGATGGAACTGAAGCAGGGGGAACCACAAGGCACAGCAGACCGGGAATGGAGCGAAGACCCCACCGGAAGGCACAGAGGACATCCCAGCACAGAAGAAGAGGATCGAAGAGGCAGCACAGCGGTCGGCACGGGGGACAAGGTAGGAAGCTGTGTGTATGTGTATATGTGTGTGTGTGTGTGTGTGTGTGTATGGGTATGTGTATGTAAGTAGGCTGGTGGCTGCCAATATAAGCCATACCCCGAAAATAAGATATGGGGCCACTTTTAGCCCCCAAAAAAATATAAGACAGTGTCTTATTTTCGGGGAAACACAGTACTACGTATGTACTGTATGAGCCCCTGTCCTTGGTCCTGAAAGTTGTAACATTAGGTCCATGGCGGTGCGCTGCCCATAGACCTAATATTACAACTTTCAGGACAGGGGCTCATACTGTATTTTACAGAGACAAATATCACATAGGCCAGGGTCACACATACCATCCGTTTTTAGGCTAAATCCATTTTTGGGAACATTTTGGGCATTTTTTTTTCAAAGTCCAAAAACGCATATGCGTTAACGCATGTGTCTATGCATTTTTATGCAGCATCCCAAAGACACTGCATGCGTTTGTTTAACATGGGGCCCTATGGGAGACGCATGCGTTAACGCATGGTACATATAGTGACCATGCATTAACATATATGTGTTTTTGGTGAAAAAATTACTAAGTCCCAAGAGTTCTAAAAAACATGCAGGACCTCAGGGGACACTATTGGCATGGATTCGTTTTACTAAGGGCTTAAAAAAGCAGATGGGCATGTGCCTGGACATATATAGTGCAAGGAAAAAGCTGACGTAGATAAAATACACAACACACTATCCACTATTCTGCTTCATCGTGACTCCCATGATGAAGCACATGTAATCCTTGTAAAATAACGCGAAACGTACATTGGAACCGAGCTGAGAAGGAGATCCCTCTCCCTCTTCCCCCAGCACTTCGCACTTTATTGGTATGACTTTGCACAGATACTTACGGTATGCCTCTTTATGTAAATACTTAATTTGGGTATGCTATCATATACAAGTCCTTTTACTATATAGATGTGGGCCCAGTGCTGTATTTACAGTATATGCATGAATGTAATGATTTATTATTAATCTGGTTTCCCATGTCATTCTACATATACATTTGGACATTGTATTATATGGGCCATCTACCATTGTAACCATCTACTATATAATTGCCGTAGGCACGTTTGTGTCGGACCCCGGCACGCCGTGGCTTTGTCACTATGTGACGTCACCACGTGCGAGGCATTGCCCGCGTAGCGGGCATTGCGACCCCTCGCCGCTGTCATCCCGCTCCGGAGCAGCTGCTGTCAGCACATGCTGACACAGTGCTCCGGAGCCTGTGCCCCTGTGCCCCAGTGCCCCTGTGCCCCAGTGCCCCTGTGCCCCTGTGCCCCTGTGCCCCAGTGCCCCTGTGCCCCTGTGCCCCAGTGCCCCTGTGCCCCAGTGCCCCTGTGCCCCTGTGCGAGCACTTGCGGCGCGGTTGCGGTAATCCCCATAAGGATTACCGCAACCGCGCCGCATTGCGACTCGCTGGCTGAGTGCGAGCACTTGCGGCGCGGTAGCGGTAATCCCCATAGAAAGTATAGGGGGACTTGCGGCAGGTGCGGCAAGTGCGGTTTTGCCGCACCTGCCGCAAGTCCCCCTATACTTTCTATGGGGATTACCGCAACCGCGCCGCAGATGCGGTTTTTAAATAAAATAAAATAATCTTAATACAAATAAATTCACTTAAAATAACAAATAATAAATAAATTTAATAATAATAAAAATAGTAAAAAAACAAAACAAAATAAATACAATAAAAAATAGCTATCTACTATAATCAAATTAATGCACGTTCTAGAATCCCGATGCATTTGCATCGGGCTCACAGCTAGTTTATTATAAGGCATTGTCAGATATACTTGTCAGCCAATAGTGGATAGTGTGTTGTGTATTTTATCTTGTCAGCTTTTTCCTTGCACTATACAGTATATGTATATATATATATATATGATATTTGTCTCTGTAAATTAAATAAATGCTTTTGTATGTTTTGATAAGCATGTTTTGGCTCCACTTTTCCTCCTTTTTGTATTTGACGATGTGTTGAGCTGCAGAGCTAAGAGATGCCGGATTCCGCCCTCTAGCTCATTGTATTGACCACATGGATTTGTTGATTGTAGGTTCTACTGTACTACGCAACGTTTTGGACACAGTGGCAAGACTCTGCGTCCAAATCGCTGCATATACTGATCGTGAGAATGCTGCCTTAAATAAAAGAGCAATCATTGGGAAGTAGGAACAACTGAGTAATCCAACTCTTCCCAGATCAAGCATGGAGAATTGCTCTAAACATAAACATAAAGACAACTCAGAACACCTGCATGAATGAGATGGAGCATAGGCCGGCTTCACACCACGGTTGTTACCTGTCTGGTCCGGTCTGAACTGGACCAGGTTTTGCCCCCATGTATCCCTATGATGCCGGATTGGTGCTATTTGGCCATCCGGTTTGCTGTATTTTCTCCCTGATCCGATTTTGTCTGTTTTTGCATCAGACACAAAATTGGAGGCAGCATCATTTTTTGTGTCCAGTGCAAAAAACAAACAAAACCGGATCCTCCCGGATGCCGGGCGATCCGGCGCCCATAACATGGGAGTCTATGGGGACCGGATTGCCTTGTACTGAACAGCATCGACTCTGAAATGCAGCCGCCCTCATTCAGCAGCATGGACAGCAGCAGCATTTCAGAGCCACCGCTGAATGTTCAGCACCACGGAGAGCTCCACTGCACAGACGGCTGACATTTCAGCACTGCGGACATCAGCAGACACGAGCACAAACGAATCATGCAAACAGGATCGGAGGGCATATTTGCCCTCATTTTGTGCTCATCTGGTGCTGTTAAGTTCTGTCCAGCGCATCCCGCAAAACACCAGACAGAACCTGACAGCAGAAAGTCGTGGTGTGAAACCGGCCATAGCTGTAATGTCACATATTGCTGATGATGGATGCATTTATGTGATCTGTCAGCCTCTGATAATCCAGTGGCCATTTTAACTATTCTGTCACAGGCAACTGATAGCTTTCTGGGCTGCAGTACATTCAGTTGAAAAAAAGTGCTGTACTCCAGATTCTTTGGTTTTATACCAGGTCAGCCTAAGGCTATGTGCATTTTTTACACATTTGTCATGCATTTTGTGATGCAGTTTTGTCATACATCTGCTTGCCTATCCTTAATGGTGGGTTTACACGCCGCAATATCGGCGTCCAACTCCGATCCAACTCCGACAAAAAGTCACGTGGTTCGTGAGTTGGACCCGATATCGTTCCTGCATCGTACTGTTTGAAGGTACAATACGATGCAGGAACGATGGTAATCCGATATCGGGGGTCGAATGAGCGTGCTATTCAACCGCCCGATATCGGATGCCTGTTGGAGCAGGATCGTTGCGTGTAAACATCCAACTCCGATGTGTACGCCGACGCTACCCATTAACTCCCATGTTAAATGGTCGTTACTGGGTTGGTGGGCGTACACATCGTAGGGACGTTGTTTCCCGATATCGCAACGTGTAAACCGCCGATGCGATATCGGGAAAAGCACACTAAAAATGCGCGCTCCCGCGCCGTTGTATAGCGATATCGGGACGATATCGCTACGTGTAAGCCCACCATAAGGTATTAAAGTCAATAAGGATTTTGAAGTGTTCTGCACATGCTGCCTGTTTTTTCCTTGCAGACTTGATGCAGAAAAAAATTGGCAGCATGACAACTGTTGTGGCATTTTTTGCAGCATTTTTCATCCATTGACCTCAACATAATCATAAACAAATGCTGCAAAAACATAGGTGTATTCAAACAGTTCATCTTTTGGTGCAGAATTATTGAATTTTGTTTAAAAAAGCATGCTTTATTAAATGTTCTGATTTGATTTATGGATACCAGATTCTCTCTCTCAATTTCCGCAGAGAAAAGTGCACCAAAAGACAGAACAAATTATTAAAAACTTGCTTTTTGATGCATTTTTCTGCCTAGAAATGAAAATTGGTGCACCAAATACTCAATGTGCACCCATAGCGTTGGCTATAACTGTTGGAGGACAGTTAAGGGATGGGTCTAGGAAAGGAGATTGATTCAAATAATGTTTATTAAAGTTTTCATGATAACAAGAAAATCAGCTCAAATTAAATAAAGATACAACACAGTATATGGGATTAAGTCACATTTGAGTAACAAATAAAACAAGTTTGGAATACAAAAATAAAATTGCCTGAAGAGTATAAATATTAATAGCAGTCCCAATTAATCATTTCATTAAACAGTACTATCTTTAGATATAATTTAATTAATTAAAATATAATATAATATATGATCTGAGCAAAACAAAATAAAACCAAAACAAATATAACCAGCTGCATAGTCAGAAAAAGAAACAAGTACCGTATATATCGTGTATAAGCCGAGTTTTTCAGCCCAAGAATTGGGCTGAAAAGTCACCCCCTCGGCTTATACACGGGTCAGTACGTTAACTTCTCCAACAAGGCTGGAGGAGGCGGGGGGAGGCTGCTGAATGAGCGGCCCACCACGTGGGGCCGCTCATTAGATATGCACGGCTCCCCCCGCCCATCACAGCGGCAGGGAGAGCCGTGCATACAGCCCCCCAGTGTATACAGACAGCCGCCCAGTGGCACTAGCTCCCCATCATGAGAAGAGCCCCCCACACTTTGCAGAGCCCCCCGAGCTGCATTATCTTACCATCCAGGGTGTTCTTCACCGCGGGTCCTGCAGTCATCATCGCGCGCTGTGTTCCGGTCTCACGTGACCCGGCGCGATGACGTCATTCCACTGCGACCGCTGGGTCACAAGAGACCGGGAACACAGCGCGCGAGGATGGACTGCAGGACCCGCGGTGAACAAGACCCTGGATGGTAAGATAATGCAGCGGGGGGGGCTCTGCAAAGTGTGGGGGGCTCTTCTCATGATGGGGGGGCGAGTGCCACTGGGGCCTGCTGTATATACCCCTGGGGGCCTGCTGTATATACCCCTGGGGGCCTGCTGTATATACCCCTGGGGGCCTGCTGTATATACCCCTGGAGGCCTGCTGTATATACCCCTGGGGGGGCCTGTATGCCTCACTGCTGGGGGCTGTATACCTGTCCTGGTGGCTGTATACCATGCTACTGGGGCCTGTATACCACTGGGAGGGCCTGTATACCACACTGCTGGGGGTTGTATGCTTGTGCTGGGGTCCACCCTCGGCTTATACGCGAGTCAATAAGTTTTCCCAGTTTTTGGGGGCAAAAGTAGGAGGGTCGGCTTATACACGGGTCGGCTTATACACGAGTATATACGGTAATATATATATATATATATCTCAAAGAAAATAAAGGAGTTACCGACACAAAATAAGATTATATATGTCAAAAATGTCTGTAATATGAAAGGTATATTATATACACATATGGCGCAATGAGAGATCTCATCCATGGCTGCATCTCATCTCATCCTCGGCAGCACCTCATCCCCTACTGGACCTCACCCCTGGCATTACCTTATCCCTGTTTTCATCCAACCCCTGCTGGACCTCTAGCCTGGCTACTTCTCATCCCTGGCTACACCTTACCCCTGACTGCATCTCATCCATAAACCGCATCTCATCCCTGGCTGCATCCAAACACCCCCACTCCCCCAGCCCCAGTTGCATCTCTTCTCACTTTGCTGCATCCACATCTACAGTGTTTTCTCTTTTTTTCACCCTCACACCCATACTGCTTCACTTTCTACTAAGCCCTCTTATCCCCCCTCCCAGCAAGGAAGTGGTACTCTCTCCCTCCATTCTACCTAGTCATCTCCCCTCTTCTTCCAAACTATTCCTTCACACGCAGTCCCGTGTCTCCAAACACGCACGCCTACCTTGTGCCCTCTCCTGCCCTCACCTCCTAACCCTCTTGCTGCTTCTCTTACTTGCTGGTGATATATCCCCGAATCCTGGTCTTCCCCCGTCTCATCTCCGCAATCACCTCTTACCCACATCAACTTCCCACCACAAACTCTCGCAACCTCCACAACCTTACACCCATTTCTCCAGCCCCTGCTACCCCAGTTCCTCTACCAGGAGCACTATAGAATGCTCGCTCAGTATGCAACAAACTCCCTTTTATCCACAACCTTTTCATCACTAACAAACTCATCCCTTAGCGTCACCGAAGCCTGGCTCACCCTGTCTGACACAGCCTCACCTGCTGCACTTTCCTACGGCGGACTCACCCTCTCTCACACTCCCCACCCCAATGATAAGCATGGCGGAGGAGTCGGCCTGCTCCTGTCCGACAGGTGCACCTTTACCCTAATTAAACTACCACCCTCTGCCAACCTCCTTTCTTTCGAAGTTCACTCGGTCCACATCTTCTCTCCCTGCAACCTCCAGCTGGAGGTCATCTACCACCCCCTGGTTCTACCCCCTCTTTTCTCGATCACTTCACCATCTGGCTTCTCTACTTCCTCTCTTCTGACATCCCCTCCATCATCATGGATGACTTCAACATCCCCATTGATACCTCCCACCTTGCTGCCTCCAGACTCCTATCACTGATCACCTCCTTTGGGCTTTCCCAATGGTCCTCCTCTGCCACTCATAAGGATGGCCACACACTTGACCTTATCTTCACCCGCCTCTGTATCCTCACCTACCACTCAAATTCTGCCCTCCCCCTATCTGACCACAACTTGCTGACTTTCTCCTCCCTCTTCCCTCCTATCACTCTCTCCCTACTCTGGAAGCTTTCTCATCCCTGCAGAAACCTTAGATTTATTGATTACCACTCATTCTCTGAGTCCCTTCTCCCTCTCACCAACTTCCTCACATGACACTGACTCTGCTGCCACCCTCAACAACACCACAATAACTACAGATATCGACCTTGCTGCCCCCTCACCTACAAGAAAACTCCCACACACAGGTAACTCTGGCTCACCACCCTCACTAAAGAGCTGTGTTGAGCGTCCAGAGAGGCCAAGCGCAGATGGTAGATATCCCATTCTGCAGTGCACTTCACCATGTATAAATAGTCCCTCTCTACCTTCAAGACCACACTCACCGAAGCAAAACAAGCCTACTTATCCTCCCTAATAACCACCCTGTCCAACAACTCCAAACAACTATTCAACACTTTCAACCTCCATGTTAAAAAAAAAACAGATTCGGTTTTGCAACTGCTCTGAAAAATGGAGCCTGCATGAGTTTTACCGCAGGCTGCAAAACCGGATCCGGTAACCTGATTGCAAATAGTACAATCCGGTTTTACAATGGAAGACTATGGGCTGCGGAATCGGATCCGGTTTTGAGCATTTTTAATGCTCAAAACCTGATCCGGATGGATAAAAAAACGCAGGTGTGACCCTAGCCTTACAAATACTGATGTAAAACCCTGAAAAAATACTGAATATAGCCACGTGTCTTAATACAAAATTGGGCGTATGTTCTTAATAGATTTTTGCAAACGCCAAGACATAATCAGTCTAATAACAGCACTACCCTAGCTAGGATACAAGATGTATTCAGAAGTTTATAGAGTTAATTTGCAATTAGACTAAGGCTCTGAAAACACAAAGATGGATTAATCCTTTAAAGCCGCAGTGCAAAAGTTTTATTAATAATCAGCCGTAACACAGGTCTTTCCATTCTATTTAAGGCGTTATTAATCAGAGTACCCAGTTTGATAACCACTGCTGTGAATAGCTGGAAATGCACTGTTTAGTTTTCAATGTCTATGTGAGAAATTCTCCAAGCAATCACCTAGAATTTAAGTGAGGAAAAAGCTCGGCAGGAGGTAAATCAAACATTACTTGTTTATTTTCAATAAGCCCACAGATGAGTTGTATGCACACATTAATAAATGTTTTCCTACAAACAACATACTACAGTTGGACCAAATTATTATGGCAATTTTCCATTTTTCATTTTTGTTTTTTTCCTGACCCTCCTCCAAGAGCCATACATTTTTTTTCCAGCCATATAGACATATGAGGACTTGACTTTTGTCGGACGAATTCTACTTTTGAATGACATAATTGCCTCAAAGGCCATCAACTGGTTATGTTTTCAGGATTTCCTTAGCATTACACAGGTGTTGGAATCATCACCAGTGTCAGTGATTCAGTTATAACCTGTGCAATACTAAGGAAATCCTGAAAATATGAGCTGTAGGCGGCCCTCGAGGCCTGGAGTTCCCAGCCTTGGTCTACCGGAAGACGGAAAAAAATTAAAAGTGAAGGGAAATTGCAAAAAAAAGTGCAATTCCACGATGTTTATTTTTTATTTACCATGTTCAATACACTGTGAAACTGACCTGACAGTATGATTCTCCATTTCAGCATGAGTAAATACAGTGGCATGTAAATGTTTGGGTGCCCCTGATTAAAATTTGCTTTGCTTGCTGGATTTTGCCTGTTTCCATTGGATGGTTGGTGGTATTCTTGGTGACTGTTCACATATGGTTACCGCACCCTGCCCCAGGCTTAGTTACTTCAAGCTCCTTTTACCTGGGCCTGACCTGCTTGTATCTATGAGTGCTGGACTGGTGTGGTGAGGGTTAACTGTGAAAAGCCCAAACTTTTGTGGTTTAGACTGCAGGTGTGGGGCCTGAGTTGCATTTTATTCAGCTACACTGGTCTGGCACCATCGGAACAGGTCTGAGATGCTTAATGTGAATGTTAGCTTTATATGGTCCAATTTATGTTCATGTTTGAGGTCGAATGACACAACTAAAATTAAATATTGTAGGACTACCCTATCTGAGAATGCCTTGACGTTGGCAGGGTGGCTCAAAAGATTATTTAATCTTTTGCCAAATGTCTCAAATTTTTTACAGTTTGGAAGTATTATGTGTATTTGCACTTTTTATTGCATAATGTCTTCTGGCTGTGCTGGCTTTTTTGATTTTCCTTCATTAAAATTACTGGTATTGTGAACAGTTAAGTAAATTGAATATGAAATGATCTTCAAAGGCATAAAGTTAAAGATGACACATTTCCTTTGTGTTTTAGGCATAAAAAAATCTATAAAATTTATAAAATGACAAAAAGGAAAATGGACCAATGCAAAAGTTTGGGTACCGTTGGAGATTTGGGTGCTCAGACCACTTTAACCAAGAGTTTGGATCTTAAAGGGAATGTGTCAGCAGGTTTTTGCTACCCTATCTGAAAGCAGCATAATGTACAAAAGGAGATTCTGAAAATAATGATGTTTAATTTAGAGTACTGGCTGTAGCTGTTCTGTCACAATCAGAGCATTTCGTTTCAGGCATGTACCAGAGCTTCGATAGCTGCTCCCACCCACACCAAACTCTCAATAGAGATTGTCGATTGAAAATGAGGCGTCAATCACAGCAGAGGGCCTGTCTGATTGTCTAGCACATGACATTCTATTCCTCTAATGGTAATCACAGGGTAAAAATAAATCCTTCAGTTTAAGCAAACAATAGCACAGATTCTGATGATAGAGGCACCTAAAAATAGTGCTTGTAGTATTTTTTTGTGCGTTTTGAAAAACGCATGCGTTTTTGTAGAAAACGCATGCGTTTTTATAACATGGGCCTCTATGGAAAACACATGCAAAAACGCATGGTACATTAGTAACTTTTAGTGCCATTCAAAAACGCATGCGTCTTCCATAGGAGCCCATGTTAAAAAAACGCATGCGTTTTCCTAAACGCATGCGTTTTTTTAACATGGGCTTCTATGGGAAACGCATGCGTTTTTGAATGGTACTAATTGTACATGCGTTTTTTGCATGCGTTTCCCATAAGGCCCCATATTAAAAAACGCGTGCATTTTTGGAAAAGCTCCAAAAACGCATGGGACTATCACACATGCTTTTTGGCTATTAGGGCATGCGTTTTTTAGCATGGGGGCCTATGGGTGCGTTTTTACATGCGTTTTTGAAAACGCAGGTCTCCAAAAACGCATGTGAAAAATGCTACTGTGACCCCAGCCTAACTGGGGGTATTGGGTGTACTTGCAAGATTCAGAATGCGCAATGCAATCGAGCACTACATTTTAAATATGCTTTATCCCTGTGTGACTAAAGGTTAGAGGATAGCTGAACTTTAGAAGGAGCAAAGAAATGCTGCACCAGGAAGATATATGGATACCAAAGAAAATTGGTTAGTGATACCAGAATTGCTAAGAGAAGCAACACCACTTCAAAATGAACCAGAGAATCGGCCAGAACCCAAACCCCCAAGTGAAATGCCTTAAATTCTGAGTGTTCCTCATGAGAAAAATCTAGAAAGGCCTCATAGAACTAACAATGCCAATGCTGATGTCCAACCCAGGAGGTATGCAGAAGATGACTTCATCTGGCAGTGTATAATGCTAAAGACTAGACATGAGCAAATCTTTGGAAGTTTGAATTCAGTTTGGTTCACCAACAGGCAATGTTTGTCAAACAAGTTCATCGAACAGTGCGCCGAACATCTGAACCCCATTGAAATCAATGAGAGGAAAACTAAAGGGCCTAGAAAACACCTAGGCATCTGCTTAGAAGAATCCATGGCTGTTGTTAAATGCCATAAGGTTAGAGGAGGCTGTTTTTTTTATAAAGCTGTGAAATTTGCATCACCTGACCTTTTATAATGATAATAATGATCAAGCCATAATTCTAATAGGCTAATTAAAGGGAACCTGACAGCAGATTTTTGCTCTGTAAATTGAGGACAGCATAATACAGTAAAGCAAGTTGCCAAAGTCATGAAGTGTGTACCCATGTGTGGATGTGAGGAGGGGCATGGCAATTTACCGGCACAAAAATACAATGCCTATGACTTTAGATTACGCTATCATTTGGTGGTGGTGTGGTGAAGTCAGGCCCAATTCAACCCTTGTTCATCTTGATCAGAGTCAGCCTGTCCACCTTCATTTACCATTTGTTGAGGCAGGAGGGGGTTGTAGCTCCAAGTAGTATACACCAAAACACTCAGTATACCCATCTCAGCATTTGTGACTGACCGGTATACCTGCTGTAATTTAATCTCTAATCTGTCATCTCAGTGTCCAGCTAAAAACCATCTTTTGGATGCCTTCATTTAGCTGTATACAGGCAGCACACCATTGAAAATGTGCAAGGCCGGTAGCAAGGGACAAGGAACTGGACGTGAACGTGATGGTGGTGCATGCAGAGGCTGAGGCCATGTGCAAGCTCGAATTGCGCCACGACAAATGCCCACATCATCTCGCTCGACTTTCCTATCCCAATTTGTAGGGGACCGCAGCAGTACACCACTATTAAACCAAGACCAGTGTCAACAGGTGGATAGTTGGATAGCGGATAATGCTTCCAGTCAGTTTGGCACCACCACAAATACCCTGTCTTCCACACGGTCAAGTGTGAGTAGCCGTGAGACTGGACCGCACATTCCACACCCTGATCTTCCTTCCTCCCACCATGCCGAGTGCCCGGACCCAGACATAACTGATCCCACACTTGGACACTCTGATGAGCTGTTCACTTTTCCATTCTTAGATTCTGGCCTCTCGCCAGCTCCACTTGAAGTGGCTCATGAGGAGATCGTATGTACCGATGCACAAATATTTGAGCAGCCACGGTCTCACGAAGTCAACAGTGGGAACGTGTCTCAACAAGAGGTGGATTATGAAACACAATTGCCAGAAAGTAAGGAGGAGGACTAGGGTGCGGAAGTGGAAGACGACATGGTGGATGATCCAGTAACTGACCCAACCTGGCAGGAGGACATGCAGAGCGAGGACAGCAGTGCACAGGGGGAGGGAGGCATAACATCACAACAGGCCGGAAGAAGCAGGGTGGTGGCTGCAGGCAGAAGGCATGCAACTGTTCCCCAAAACTACAACACGACAGAAGTTGCCAGTACAACTGTTAGGTCTTCCCGAGTCTGGCTGTTTTTTAAGGTATCTGCAGATAATTCCAAAAAGGCCATTTTCAACACCTGCCATGCCAGCATCAGCAGGGGTAGCAAAACTAGCAGCCTGACAACCACCAGCATGATCAGGCACATGTCAGCAAACCACCCGACTTTGTGGGATGTACACCAGAGTCGAGGAGCAGTGTCTGCAGGTGACACCACTGCATCTTCCACTGTTGTGCATGCAAGCCAATCCCCTGTCCATACAGCATGCGAAGATGCCTCCTGTCCTGCACCTGTAGTTGCACAAACCGAAATACCACCATCATCAACCACGTCTTTGTCCGAGCGCAGCTTTCAGTTATCCATACACAAATCTTTGGAACGCAAGCGCAAATACGCTGCCAACGCCCACCAGCCACACTTCTAAATTCGCACATTTCGCGACTGCTTGCACTGGAAATGTTGCCTTTTAGGCTAGTGGAGACGGAAGCATTCCGCGATCTGATGGCAGCGGCCGTCCCACTTTACTCAGTCCCCAACCGCCACTCTTTCTCCCGGTGTGTTGTCCCCACATTACATAACCACGTGTCACAAAACATTACACGTGCCCTTAACAACGTAGCTCCGGAAAAGTCCACCTAACCACTAACACGTGGACAAGTGCTTGTGGGCAGGGGCAGTACATCTTGCTGTCAACACACTGGGTTAATATTCTGGAAGCCAGGACCCAGTCTGAGCTTGGGATGGAACACGTCCTTCCGACACCAAGGATTGCAGGCCCTAACTCAGTCAGGGTTTCACCCACAGTGTACAGCTCCGGAACGTCATGATCCTCAGCCGCCTCCTCCTCCTCTTCCACTTCACAATCTACACCAGTTCCAAGCTGGAAGCACTGCAGCACTGTCTTGGCTAAGTGGCAACAGGCCGTTCTGAAGCTAATATGCATAGGTGACAAACCCCACAATGGTGATGAGTTGTGGAAAGCTCTGAAGCAGCAGGCAGATCACTGGCTCACACCACTGAACCTACAGCTAAGCATGGTCGTGTGTGACAATGGCCGGAAACTGGCGGCGGCTCTGAGGCGAGGCGAGCTGACACATATTCCATGCGTGGCCCATGTGCTCAACCTCGTGGTTCAGCGGTTTCTTAAATCCTATCCGTAACTGCTGTCGGATCTGCTTGTAAAAGTACGCCACCTGTGTGCCCATTTTAGAAAGTCACCTACTGCTTCAGCCGCCCTTGCCAGCTTTCAGCAGTGTTTGCAGATTTTTTATCACAGACTGGTGTGTGATGTCCCCACGCATTGGTATTCCACACTGCACATATTGGTCAGAATTTGTGAGCAGAAGAGGGCAGTTGTTGACTTCCTGCATCAACTAGGCCGTCGGTATACGGTTCAAACTCCACACATAAGACCTCAGGAGTGGACATGGATGTCCGACATATGTACCGTCCTCCAAATCTTTGAGGACTCCACCAAGATGGTGAGGGGCGATGACGCCATCATTAGCGTCACCATCCCGCTTCTCTGTCTTCTAAAATTCTGTCTGCTCAAAATCAAAGACGATGCATTGCAGACGGAGCACGATGAGTTGGAGCAATAAACCATACGGGGTGATTACACACAGCCCAGCCCCATCTCATCTCAATGTGCATTGGAGGACTATTACGAGGAGGAGGATAAAGAAATGGAGCCATTTTCATGCGGAATTGACGGTAATACATGCACAACCGTCATACAGTCGGTTCCAGAGGACAGGGGAGAGGAGGAGGAGGAGGATGATGAAGACAGCATGGTCAGTCATCCTGTTGGTAAGGACCTGAAGTCTTGCCTGTTAACAGTCTGGCGCACATGGCTGACTTTATGTGATGCTGCCTGTCTTGTGACCCTCGCGTTACCAACATCTAGGCGGACACTCATTACTGGTTGGTGACAGTTTTAGACCCACGCTACAAGGAGAACTTTATTCCTCTTATTCCCGAGGCAGAGAGTTCTACAAAAATGCTGCAGTACCAGAAGGCCCTAGTTGCGGAATTAGTCAAAAAATTTCCTTCTGAAAACGCTTGCGGCAGAGGTCACGGTTCGGTGGACAGCCAAGGCGTCCGGCACAAATCCAATCCAGCAGAGGTAGGGGAACACTCTCAAAGATCTGGGAGAGTTTTCTCAGCCCCTCCCATAGCACAGGCCCTCAGGTGCGGAATACTATCACAAGGACTGCAAAGTTTGTAAAGATGCTGAAGGAGTACCTTGCCAATCGTATGAAAGTGCTCCTAGATTCCTCTGTGCTTTATAGTTATTGGGTATCCAATATGCACACGTGGCAGGAATTGTCCCTCTATGCCTTGGAAGTCCTGGCCTGCTCTGCCGCTAGCGTTTTGTCAGAGCGTGTTTTTATTGCCGCAGGTGGAATCATTACTGATAAACGCACCCGCCTGTCAACTGAAAATGCTGACCAGTTGTTTTTGAGCTGGATACTGAGATTAGAAATTAAATTACAGCAGCTAGACCGGTCAGACACAAATGCTGACACGAGTATACTGAGTGTTTTCGCGTATACAAATTGGAGCTACAACCCCCTCCTGGCAAACAAAAATGGTAAATGAATGCAGACAAGAGTTGTTTTTTAGCTGGACACTGAGATTAGAGATTAAATCCCAGTAGGTGTACCGGTCAGACACAAACGCTGATGAGAATACCAAGTGTATATACCAAGAATATCCTAATTTCCGCTACAACCCACTCCTGGCGCACAAAAATGCTAAATGAATGATGGTTAATGTATGCAGACAAGACTTGGTTTTTAGCTTCACACTGAGATTACAGATTAGAGCGGTTTAATCCCGGCAGCTGGAACGGTCACACCCAAACGCTGACGCGTATACCGTGTTTTGACGTATACTACTTGGAGTTACAACCCACTCCTGGTGTACAAAAATGCTAAATGAATGCAGGCAAGAATTGGTTTTTAGCTGGACACTGAGATTAGAGATTAGAGGTTAAATCCCAGCAGGTGGACCGGTCAGACACAAACGCTGACGAGATTAGAGTGTTTTGGCGTATCCTAATTTCTGTTACAAACCACTCCTGCCTATAGAGAGCTAAATTAATCCCTAAAAGCACTGTTTGGGAAGGATGAGATTTCCAGCCTGTCCATCAGCCCCAGATGTGATGCAGGCTGGTATACTGGCACAACGAAGTTTGCTATATACCCTGCCTCCCTGCCTGCCTGTATACAGCTCTATTAGTCCTCAGAAGGACTGTTGTGGTAATTAGATTGGCAGCTCTGCGCCTACACTAGCTGAAAGGAAACAAATCTGTCCCTCAATCAGCAGCACCTCTCCCTACACTGACTGTCTGTGGAGCAGAGTGACGAGCACAGAGCGGTCAGGTCTTATAAAGACTTGATCAGGCTGTGCGGCCAGCCAATCGCTGTAAAGCAACAACCAACAGGGCTGTGGCTTTACAGTGGCTGTTAGCCAATCCCTGCATGTGGGCTGGCTCTGTAAAGAGCGCCAACATGCAGGGAGGTGGACCTCAAGCATAGCAAGAGTATCGCGAGATTACTCGGTACTCGCCGAGTGCCCCGAGTACTGAGATATTCATGCGAGTACCGAGTAGTGACAAGCATACTCGCTCATCCCTAATGAATTATTGAAAAAAAAAGTTGACGTGGGCTTCGCCATATTTTTGTATGCCAGCAGGTACAACCCCCATTTGCCTATTTGTACCTGGCTTGGAACTAAAAATATAGGGAAGCCGTGTTTAATTATTTCATGAAGCTGGGAAAAGGTGTATGACAGTCCGTGCCACCGGGTACCAAAGAAATCACCTGGGATGCAGGAAGTTATTTCAAGCTTTATCTTTATTCTCCAACATGTTTCAGCGCTCCACCTGGGAAGGCGCCAGGTGGAGCGCTGAAACATGTTGGAGAATAAAGATAAAGCTTGAAATAACTTCCTGCATCCCAGGTGATTTCTTTGGTACCCGGTGGCGCGGACTGTCATACACCTTTTCCCAGCTTCCTGAGAGTCTTCCCACGTGCGAGTGGTTGGTGGAGGTCCTGCAGCAGCCGGTATTGATTGTATGCCTTCAAGCCAGCTGTGGGTCATCACAACTGGAATAGGTGAGTGGTTTTGACAATATACCTCTCATCTTTTAGTGTCTGAGTGATAGGGCACTATTGCGCCTCTTGTTCCCCCTTCCTATTTTAATTATTTCATGAATTTCATGAAATAATTTAATAAACTGTCGTGTGCACCGAGTAGGTGATGTTGGCATGTGGCTGGGAGATCAGCGGCTGCCGCCACCGGGAGATGAGCGGCACCCGCCGCTAATGTCCTGGTAACAGGCACCGCTCATCACCTGGCGGCGGCAGCCACTGATCTCCCAGCAGTGTCGGCATGGGAGATTTAAACACAGCAGGTCTAACAGCTGTTTAAATCTCCTGCGCCGACACTAAATAGGTGATGTTGGCGCGGGAGATTTAAACAGCTGTGAGACCTGCTGTGTTTAAATCTCCCACGCCGACACCGCTGGGAGATGAGTGGCGCCCGCCTACCGTGAGATCTGCAGCGTCCATCACTGGGACATGAGTGGCGGGTGCCGCTGATCTCCCGGCGGCGGTAGCCGCTGATCTCCCGGCAAGCAACATGGCTGCAGAATTGCAGTGTGTGGCAGCCAATCCCTGCATGTGGGCTGGCTCTGTAAAGAGCGCCAACATGCAGGGAGGTGGACCAGAGCATAAGCTCGAGCATCTCGCCGGTACTTGGCGACCTCTGAGCATCCCGAGTACTGAGATGCTTGGGTGAGCACTGAGTACCGGAGAGCATGCTCGCTCATCACTAATCTTAACCAATAAGAATCAGTCAAATATATCTGAGTGCCTCCTTTGTTTTTTAAGGGTAAAAAACTTGTGTGATGTATTTGTCAGACAACAGCTTGATAACTGTTAGGCTGCTTCCACACTGCAGTTTTATCACTGATCAGTGTCCATCAGATTTGTGTGCCAAAACCAGGAGTGTCTCCAAAACTCAGAACAGGTGTCAATCTTTCAATTATAGTTTTTCTCTGCAAGTTCCTCTCCTGGTTTCTCTCCGGGTTTTGGCACACAAATCTGATGGACACTGATCAGTGAAAAAACTGCAGTGTGGAAGCAGTCTTAGACACCAGCCTTAACCTTTTGTCTCCTTGCTGGCAAGAATAATAAATAACTGCTTGCTCCAGATAAATCTATGCCTCAAGAAATCACTTCTATAAGGCTGGAGACACAGTATGCGAGATGCATGCGAGATACTTGCATGAGTCTCGTATGACTCATCCGGCACAACCGCCGGCTCTATGGACAGGAGCGCGTCAGCTGCTTGTGTTTCTATGCAGCTCCACTATCCCATCTAGAGAGATGGTGGATGTTTTAAGTGGGGTATATGAAACTCATGCGAGTATCTTGTATGCACCTCACATAGTGTGTCTCTGGCTTTACAAAAAAAAACGTCAGCAAAAAAAAAACCTCATATGGCTATGTCGATACAGAAATGAAAAAAATATGACTTGCTAAAAGTGGAGGAAAAGATTAAAGCAATCATGCTAGGGGAGTTTAAGCTCCAGTAAACTGATGTATGGTCCAAATGAAATGAGCAAAATTGTAAATGAGTATTAAGGCCAGCTATATACAGTATATGAAAAAGAAGAAAAAAATAAAAAATGCGAACACACAGCATTGAAATCAATGCAAACACAGTTAAGCAAAAATATTATACAATGCCTGAAGAATTATACTTTGGTAAAATATTCCATTTTTTCCATTGATTAAATTAGTTCTCCATATTCTTGATATTTTCCTCAGTCCATTACTTTCATCACATTAAGGTTTTCTGTTAAATTCTAATAAATCGGTCTCATTCACAATAATTGTATAGATTATATAATTACCTCTCGGTGTAATCATAATTTGTATTTAACATAATTAGCTGCTCGATACTTTGGCTCATTTGTTGAAAACTCACTTCTAAATGGCTCAATCATTGGAGGTAAAAATCAATAATGTTTCTTTTTCTTACAGATTAAATACTGTATATCACTTTAGGTTTTTTTTAGAATTGCATTGCTGATTTCTTTTTATTAATTTGTATTTATTTGTAGCCAACATTAGCTAGAACTGGAGCTTCAGGTACAGCTGAATTCAATTTAACATAGTAAAGAAAATAATCAATATACGGTAGTTATTATAATCTATACATTGACAATATTGTTCTACTTGACTTAATAATTATCTTATTATTGGGTATATACAGTGTGTAAACTGTATAACGGATTCTCTGTTCAGTTACTGCAGAAGGTTTGAGAAACAAAGATTTATCACAGAGGCTTCTTGACTATAACTGAATGACAAATACTTATCATTATGAGAGCAGTACGTTCGTCTTTTGAGAATAAAGATGATCCTTGAGATCTTGGAAATTGTTTGTTCAAAACTGACTCTTGTTAAATTGGAAAATTATCTTGGTTTAGGCATGTGCAAAAGCCTCATGGCTGGTTGCCAGAATTTAGACTTAAAAAGCTATTTTCATCTTCAAAATCCTATACCAAAATACAGTAGGTGCAGTGGGGAAACAACTGGGGTCGTAGGGGTCGCAAGTGCGATTGTGCCCGGAGGTACAGGGGCCTAGCGCCCGCCGACCACTGTGACCACTGCACCTGGTTTACATGGATGTGACACTGCGAGGCAGTCTGCCCGGCCGGTCCAGAGGTGGCTGATCATAGCATAGGCAGGCGCTGCAATTTTAAAACTCCCGCGGCCGCTGTGTGCAGCACTGTGATGAGGTCATGTGCCCTCATCACAGGATGGAGCTGCCGGCGGGAGCTCTGAGTGAGAGCTCCATTCAGGAGCCCAAGAGCCTCCACCGCTTCTGGAGAGATAGAGGGGGAGGCAGTGTGTGTGGTTTGTGTGTGTGTGTTTACATAGAGGCAGTGTATCTGGGGGGACCTGTACAGGGACAGTGTGACTGGGGGGGGGCTGCACAGGGGCAGTGTGACTGGGGAAGATGAACAGGGGCAGTGTGACCGGGGGTGCTGTACAGTGGCAGTGTGACTGGGTGTATTGTCTGGAGGGCTATGACTCTGCAGTATACTATATAGAGGGCTTTAACGCTGCATGATAATATATGAAGGGCTGTGAGGCTGCATTATATTATTTGGAGGGCTATGATGCTGCATTATACTATATGGAGGGCAATGAGGTGTGTTATTCTTTATGGAGGGCAGTGAGGCTGAGTAATACTATATGGAGCGCTGTGAGGCTGAATTATGCTATATGACTGGCCATGAGGCTGTATTATGCTCTATGGAGGGCTGTGACGCTGTACAGTCATGGACAAAAGTTTTGAGAATGACACCAAAATTATATTTTCACATGATCTGCTGCCCTCTGGTTTCTATTTGTGTTTGTCTGATGTTTATATCACATACAGTAATATAATTGCAATCATATTATGAGTACCAAAAGGTTATATTGACAGTTAGAATGAGTTAATGCAGCAAGTCAATATTTGCAGTGTTGACCCTTCTTCTTCAGGACCTCTGCAATTCTCCCTGGTATGCTCTCAATCAACTTCTGGACCAAATCCTGACTGATAGCAGTCCATTCTTGCATAATCAATGCTTGCATTTTGCCAGAATTTGTTGGTTCAATGAGATTAAGATCTGGGAAGTTTCCAGGCCATGGACCCAAAATTTCTATGTTTTGTTCCCTGAGCCATTTAGTTATCACCTTTGCTTTATGGCAAGGTGCTCCATCATGCTGGAAAAGGCAATGTTGGGCGCCAAACTGCTCTTGGACGGTTGGGAGAAGTTGCTCTTGGAGGACATTCTGGTACCATTCTTTATTCATGGCTGTGTTTGTAGGCAAGACTGTGAGTGAGCCGATTCCCTTGGCTGAGAAGCAACCCCACACATGAATGGTTTCAGGATGCTTTACAGTTGGCATGAGACAAGACTAGTGGTAGCGCTCTCCTCTTCTTCTCCGAATAAGCTGTTTTCCAGATGTCCCAAACAATCGAAAAGGGGATTCATCAGAGAAAATGACTTTACCCCAGTCCTCAGCAGTCCACTCCCTGTACCTTTTGCAGAATATCAGTCAGTCCCTGATGTTTTTTCTGGAGAGAAGTGGCTTCTTTGCTGCCCTCCTTTAAAACCAGGCCTTGCTCAAAGAGTCTCCGCCTCACAGTGCGTGCAGAAGCACTCACACCAGCTTGCTGCCATCCCTGAGCAAGCTCGGCACTGCTGGTAGTCCGAGCCCGCAGCTGAAACAGTTTTAAGATACGGTCCTGGCGCTTGCTGGTCTTTCTCGGGCGCCCTGGAGCCTTTTTGACAACAATGGAAGCTCTCTCCTTGAAGTTCTTGATGATGCAATAGATTGTTGACTGAGGTGCAATCTTTCTAGCTGCGATACTCTTCCCTGTTAGGCCAGTGCAGTGCAGTGATGGCTGCACGTGTTTCTTTAGAGATAACCATGGTTAACTGAAGAGAAACAATGATACCAAGCACTAGCCTCCTTTTAAAGTGTCCAGTGGTGTCATTCTTACTTAATCATGACTGATTGTTCGCCAGCCCTGTCCTCATCAACACCCACACCTGTGTTAATGGAACAATCACTAAAGCGATGTTAGCTGCTCCTGTTAAGGCAGAACTGTAATGATGTTGAAATGTGTTTTGGGGATTAAAGTTCATTTTCTAGGCAAATATTGACTTAGCAAGTAATTGCTGTTAAGCTGATAAATCTTTATGACATTCTGGAGTATATGCAAATTGCCATTAGAAAAACTGAAGCAGTAGACTTTGTTAAAATTAATATTTGTATCATTCTTAAAACTTTTGGCCATGACTGTATTATACTATATAGAGGGCTGTGAAGCTGCATTATACTTTATAGAGAGCTGTGAGGCTGCATTATACTATATGGAGGGCTGTGAGGCTGCATTATACTATATGGAGAGCTGTGAGGCTCCATTATACTATATGGAGGACAATGAGGCGGCATTATTCTATGTGGAAGGATATGAGGCTGCATTATACTATATGAAGGGCTATGAGGGTGTGTTATACCATAATGGAGGACAATATGTACCAGGATAAGGGCAAATTCCAGGAGGAGGACCATATATAGCAGGATGAGGGACATTACTACATAATAAAGGGGAGAGGGGTCAATTCATGAGTCTTTATAGGATCATTACATGAGGGCCATACATCTGACCAATGTGGGTGTGCAGGGGGGCAGGTTCAAATTTCGAACCGGGACCCTTCTAATTCTAGTTACACCACTGAGTAGGTGTAATAATATAAACCAAAAGCAGCCCAAAAACTCTCTGCTTAGTCACTCATACATAGGAGAGCATATGACTGGCATATATGGATTTGGCTGGAGTTCATAAATATTAATCTGGCCTAAGAAAACAAAGAACTCAAAAAATGCAAAATAAATTAATTACAGTCATATGAAAAAGTTTGGGCACCCTTCTTAATCTTACTCATTTTTTTTGGTTAAAAATTGGGTTTTTGCAACAGCTATTTCAGTGTGATATATGTAATAACTGATGGACACAGTAATATTTGAGGACTGAAATGAGGTTTATTACACTAACCAAAAATGTGAAATATGCATTATTTCAAAATTTGACAGGTGCAAAAGTATGGGCACCCTTCTGATTTTCATGATTTGAATACTCCTAACTACTTTTTCAAGCATAGAAATGAAAGCCAGGCACTGACCTGTTAACAGCGTTACTTGTATACTCCTGTGGCGGTGGCGTGCTGTGGAGTCTCCTGTTGCTCAGCCAGAGTTCAAGACAATATATCCAAAAAAAAATGGCGGCACTTAGCATTCCAGTTTACAGCTGATTAATTTAATAAAAAATTACAGCAGCAGGTGCATGATACAGGGAGGGAGGTGCTAGGACCGACTGTGAACGCTTCGGTGATGTCCCGCTTCTACGGGTCCGGTGAACAAAAAAAAAAAAAAGTTTGTTCAACATAGTTGTTCAGGGAAAGATACAAAAAGTTGTCTCAGAGATTTAACCTGTCAATTTCCACTGTGAGGAACATAGTAAGGAAATGGAAGACCACAGGGACAGTTCTTGTAAATGCCAGAAGTGGCAGGCCAACAAAAATATCAGAAAGGCAGAGAAGAAGAATGGTGTGAACAGTCAAGAACAATCCACAGACCACCTCCAAAGACCTGCAGCATCATCTTGCTGCAGATGGTGTCACTGTGCATCGGTCAACAATACAACACACACTGCACAAGGAGAAGCTGTATGGGAGAGTGATGCGAAAGAAGTCATTTCTGTATACACGCCACAAACAGAGTCGCCTGAGGTATGCAAAAGCACATTTGGACAAGCCAGTTTCATTTTGGAAGAAGGTCCTGTGGACTGATGAAACAAAGATTGAGTTGTTTGGTCATACAACAAGGCGTTATGCATGGCGCCACAAAAACACAGCATTCCAAGAAAAACACTTGCTACCCACTGTCAAATTTGGGGGAGGGTCCATCATGCTTTGGGGCTGTGTGGCCAATGACGGCCCCGGGAATCTTGTTAAAGTTGAGGGTCGCATGGATTCCACTCAGTATCAGCAGATTCTTGAGAATAATGTTCCAGAATCAGTGTCAAAGTTGAAGTTACGCCGGGGATGGATCTTTCAGCAAGACAATGATCCAAAACACAGCTCCAAATCTACTCAGGCATTCATGCAGAGGAACCATGACAATGTTCTGGAATGGCCTGGGGCAGTAGGGACAACACATAGGCGTGCCAGAGTTGTGGATTACGAGACGCTCGTACTGTCATTGGACAAAGCAATAGCATCAGGATTAGCCAGCCAGCGCAGGAAGGCTGGCTAATACATGATGCTATTGCAATTGTGTAGTGTGACTGGTCATCTCCTTAAATATGCCGCCTTATGCAGGGACAACCAATCGTAACGCAGGAGCTTCCACCAATGATCGCTGATGGGGCGCAGTATCTCGGAGGCTGTGTCACGCCCCAGGGAGTTAAGTAGGTGTCACAAAAACCTTTCTGTTCCTTATTTAGACGCCGCTACCATTGGGTTGAAACCAACCTGTTTTGGAGCAGTGCTCCAAAACAGGTGTCGACAGTGACCGATGGCAACAACCTGATTTACACGCCACTACCTAGCGGTGTTTTGATGGTGCAAGATACATTTGTCTCCGACAGCCGGTTGTTTCTAACCTTCTGTAGCGGCGTGTAAAGGTACCATTAGATTTTGAGGCTGTCGCTTGGCAACTCGGAGCTTCAACTGCCTCCATAAATTTTCTATGGGATTAAGGTCTAGAGATTGCCTAGGCCACTTCATGACCTTAATGTGCTCCTTTTTGAGCCTCTCCTTTGTTGCCCTGGCTGTATGTTTTGTGTCATTGTCATGCTGAAAGACCTAGCCACTGAATTGTGGTAATGCCAAAGAGCATAATTTTTTTTATGCAGCAGCCCAGAAACACTTTTTTTTTTTAACATGGGGCCCTATGGGAGACGCATGCGTTAACACATGGCACATATAGGCACCATGCGTTAATGCATGTGTTTTTTGAGTCCCAAAAATTCCAAAAAACGTCCTGGACCTCAGGGGACAGATCTGATTTTCTAAGGGCTTAAAAAAATGGATTTGTATGTGTGATCCTGGCCTTTGACACACTTCTGCCGCCTGTGACCACACACCACCAGTTCCACTACCACCAGTTAAATCCAGACTATAAGACACACCTCCCACTTTCCTCCAAACATCTTTGGAAAAAATTGAATTTAATGGTTCAAAAAATATGGTATGCCTGCCTCTATTTCTTTCTTTATCTTTATAATAGGGTATATCATTGTTAACACTTTGCACTTAAAGTAGCTGGCTGGGACTTTAACATTGATGTACTCCTGCCGAGCTGCAAAACACAGCTCTGTCAACTGTATCATGGCCCTGGCTGGGTACTGTATATCTGTCTCCTTTTTGAATCACTAGGTGGTGGATAGTCAATGTCTGGTGGCAGCCACTGTTTTATTAATGTAGCTGTGCAGCTCAATTGCTGAGCAGGTCTGGATGACTGTGGCAATGGAAGAGCTGATTGGTGGAGATGTCAAGTGTCACACCCTCACTGATCAGACATTGATGACCCAATCCTAAGGCCAGGTCATCAATAAGAAAGTCCAGGACAACCAGATTAACTTTTTTTAACCTCTTCTATAAGAACTTGACCTGCTTGAGGATTCAAATGTATTCTTAGTTAAAATTAGGGCAATTTCAGTATTGGAAAAGTGGACCAATTCTGTAAGGAAAGACTTCAATCAAAACAAACTTAGAAGGACACAATAAAAATAGTTTTCTACTAATTAATCTTCAGTTATTCTTTTCTCAATATCCTTTCTTCTCTTCTCATTTCATTAATTCATTTTATGGTAACGTGTAATCTGTGTGATTTCCAATTTATTGGATGTGATTGCGTCCTGAGTAACATAACGGATCTCCAGGCTTTAAATTTTCAGTTCAGTAACTCCACGCTAAACTGAACGTCCATTTAAAATGAGCAATTATTTCTAAATGAATTATGATTTTTATTTAAAAATGAATTGACTTTTGTAAGGAAGCCATTAAATGTAGCTTGTATGCCACAATCGAAGCACATTGAAAATGATGTGCCTCACCTGCCCAAGAGCGTGTGGCTAAGACTGTCAAGCTTCATTCATACGTTAGTGATTTTCTTCATTCATGAAAAAACGACACATTTTAATCAGTGCTTTTGATTCATTTTTCATTGCTATTTGGTCAGTGTGTCCCATGTGCGTCATCAATGATTTTCTCATAAGCAAAAATTTAAGAAAATTAAGAAAAAAGCAGCTATTCCTTTATCTTAAGTCCCAGTGCAGTCCATCGTAAACATAGAACCATTGGACCAATGGTATTCAATAATACTTCTCAGATGAATGAATGCAATACAAAGAAAAATTGTTTTTTGGATAAAAACTGGACAATGAGTTATACGATCCAATGAATTTAGCTTAAGGCTGGATTCAGCTAGTTTATGACAGGCACGAAGACCACATCCCACTACCTGGACCAGCTGGCGGCTCTCCTGACCTGAGCATGAAGTGATTTATGTATTTCTATGCAGCGGTCACTCTCGGGTCAGGAGAGCTGACGGCCGGTCCGGCCAGTGGGATGCAATTCTCTCATGAATCATACGGTAGTTTGACTCCTCCCCTATTTATTACACATCTTTAGATTCCCGGTGCATTCTCTGCTGATGCATTTCTGGTGAGACAAGCTGTGCGTCAGGTGCCTAATGATAATTTAAAGAGAATCTGTCAGCTACCTCATCAGAGAGCACCATATGGTAGGAAAATGCAATACGCAGCTAATTGCTTGTATGAGTAAGAGACAGCCTATACTGTTATCATCTGTCTAACTATGGCGACAATGGTTCTTGATGCATACCGCAATATGAACAGATATTAAACAATCAAACCATAGATAAAATTGGAATGATCTCACCCAGGGCACAGGACTTTAACAAGCCAGACACAGTTGCAGCAGATCATGTATTCATCCAGGTGCTAGTACTTTACCCTAAACCAGTCCCTCTAACAAACCAAAAAAGTTCTGGCTCTCAACAGCAAACTCCTGTCCTTAAATAGGCAATCCACAACTGTTCCTCAACAAACTCACCCTAACACTGTCCCTTCTGTCCTTCTCATCCCTTGTAAGGGCGGGAGTTTTCTGTTGAGGGCCAGAAGGGCGCAACCGCACTTGCCGCACCTGCCGCACATTACTGCAAGCCCCATACACAATGCATTTTATCCGGATAAAAACGCCAGTCTGAAAGGGGCCTTATTTGAATACTCAAGTTAGGTTTGACCTCTTTTTAGTGAATACCAATAAAAGGTTATTTTAATGTCTGCTTAATTTTCTAAGTAATTCACTGCATGTATACTCCAGGGTTCTTGCTTTATTTAATATTTTAATATGATGGAATAAAATGTTGGTTTTAATTTTATTCCCCGGATGAGTTGGTGGAATTTTTCCTTTCCACATCTGTGTTTCCTGGATTCTCCGACATCTTGGCTCAGATTGTGAAAGACATGTGTTTGTTAAACAGATAAGGGAAGGAGGCCTAAGGCTGAGCTTACATGTCCAGCAACCGTCCTAAGAACAGATCTTGTTGGCAAAAAAAGTGGTGCAAACACACCTTTTTTGTACATTTTTAACAACTTGATTTTCGCAGCATCCGTTTTTTAACATGGGGTTTATCGAAAATCGATTAATGGATCCATTTTCCATTTTCCAAAGAGTCCTATGTTAAAAAAATGTTGTGTTTGCAGCTCTTTTCTTGCCAACAGATTGCTGATAAATCAGTTCTGACAGATGAATACTGGGGACATGTGAACATAGCCTGAGATGTTATATGTAGACCTATGTTTTAATTTTCACTTTATAAAATGCATCAGATGATAAGACGCACCCCAAATTGGATGAAGAAAAAGAGAAAAAAATTATTTGTAAAGTTAAATGGGGTTCGTCTTATAATGCCAGTGTCCGTCTTACAATAAGTAATATATGTCCCCCATCCTGGTGTATATGTCCCCCATCCTTGTACATGGCTTCCTATCTTGGTATACATGTTCCCCATCGTGGTATATATGTCCCTCATGCTTATACATGGCCTTGCCATCCTGAACCCACCATGGCTTACTGAGGGGAAGTTGTGGTGGTGGAGTGGAGGTGCAGAAGGCTGGGTCCATGGAGGATGAGGGAAAGGCGGCAAGGCTGTTGCCCCAGAGCTGGGGGTGTGTCGCTGCGATGTGCAATGTTGGCTGCCATTTCATGTGTTTCTGCAGGTAAATGAGCACCTGCGCCTAGGCTTCCACTGCCAAGACTCGAGATCCATATCCACAGCTCGAGATCCACAGCCATTTTCTGAAAGTCCTGGGCGGTAGAGGCCGAGGCACAGCTTGCCAATGCCTGCAGAACTCAGAAAAAGGTGTTATGACACACCCCCAGCTCCAGTCCTGCAAACTTTCCCCCATCCTCCATGGACCCTGCCTCTTGCCCCTTTGCTCCACCACTGCAAGCTCCCCCCTCTGTAAGTTTAAAAAAAAAAAGCAAGATTTGGATTATAAGACGCCCCCCCATTTCCTCTCCAATTTGGGGGTTTCCGCCTTAGAATCCAAAAATGATCGTAATTCTAAATAAGGGATCATGATTTTATCCAAATGGACTTACCTGTTTTTTCCCCACAATTTTTTTATTACCCTCTTCCGGGCAGCCGTACAGATTCCACATCAACATGTGAAGCTGGATAATCATTACCACACGGTTCAAGTTTTTTTTCCACTTTTACTATAGAAATTGTTTTCCAATGATCCATCTGGTGGCCAGAAGAACATTGAGCCTTCCTCACTATTCTCTCTAATCTTCTATCCTCTATGGTTAATTCATAGCCAGAAGTCATTCGAAGGCACAGAAAGTAGTAACACATATCAGTGCAGCTCAGTGAATTAGAATATTACCAAAAATCAATGTAATATTGCCATGTTTCAGGGCGTGTCTGGAAGCCCTGAAACACATTGAATAATACATCAATATTAAATTCACCCTTTGATGTCTTGTGAAATACAGCAGCGGAATTTTTAACCCTTCATCCTCCCTACTTTAATTTTCTAAGATTTCATCATCATCATTGACTGTAAGCCATAATCATCAACATTAACAGAAATAAACACTTGAACTAGATCACTCTGTTTGTAATGACTCAATATAATATATGTGTTTCACTATATGTATTGAATTACTAAAATAAATGAACTTTTGATGATATTCTAATTCATTGAGATGCACTAGCACATCAGTCCAACTCCTCATCTTTGCCCTGCTATTTGGTAAATGCAATCTCCTTCCCTTAAAGATTGTATAAGATTTGTGAAACATGTCTGCCATTTTCATGAAATAAATCCTCTGTATCCAATGGATAGTGTCTGGTATTGCAGTTCAGGCTTTTACTGATGTATTCAAAATTCCTTATATTATTTTAGTCTCATACAACCCCTTTAAAATGTTCCCCTTTAAATACACTTTCGTAATGGTTTTATTCAAACATCATTGTGTTTAAGAAGTGACAAGTGAAGATCTGCTAAGTCTGGCAGCAATTAGCAGACCTTTCATAGAAAAGGAAGTAAAGGTCAGAACATAAAATCATTTCTTACACGTTTTCATTTATTCCGACTCTGAATGTCAACCATGTTCTTTATGACAGCAACGATGGAATTAAATTTTTAGGAATGCAAATCTACATTGTATTAAAACTGGAGTGAGACGGCAAGAAAAGTTCTAAAGGAACCCTAAATGGATTGAAATACAGTACTAGACTTATACCTTTAGACTTATCCGTATATGGTTTGCAATGCAAGCAGCAGCCATTTTAGTGTGATTTAGACATGGGAGAGAAAACTGTTTTGTACTGTTGCTGCCTTCCTAAATGATGAAGCTGAACTGTCCACTACAGTTCTAGGATATTTAGATAACTTATGAATCAATAAAATCATATCTGCTCCTAAACTCTCACACCTCTCTTATGAGACAAGAGGTGACAGAGCAGTTTCAGCTTCAGGATGCTGCTGAGAGCAGGGGTGTGTAGCTGGGTGTGACAACGGCTCTGATGTATGAGGGGGCTGAAATGTAGGATGATCATGTATCCCCACAGGGGCCATGCCCCCATCACACACCCTGCTCTCTGCAGCAGCTTGAAGCTGAATCTGCTCTGTGATGTATTGTCCCATATGGGAGAGAACAGTGCTGAGGAGCAGATATGATTTTATTGATTTATAAATTATCTACACATCCAAGAACTGTAGTAGACAGCTCAACTTCATATAGGAGGGCAGGGACAGTACAAAAAAAATTACCCTTTAATTGTGTGGATATAAAGATGGCGAATATTTTCCTGAAACAGCAGAGTGGATACAGTACTGTAAGTATTCCTGTTTTATCTGTCTCAGATAGTAGAACAAAATGAGCACTGGGTGAGAAAACAGTGGCCTCTGAGAGAACACATGGTAGTGTCACACGTGGACTGCTCTGCAGTCTCAGGTTACTGCTCTGCAGTCTCAGGTTACTGCTCTGCAGCAACACGTCAGCAGTCTCTGTTAACTGCTGTGCAGTAGTTTGTATTGAGTTAATTTCTGTTGGATTTTTAAAGGTTAACCTCCTCTTGGCCGCTAGGTGGCCACAAATATGTAATTTCACTTACCAACTGTACACATAAATGTATAACACTTCAAAATATACTGTACATATATATACAGGGGGTAGCAGAACTATGGACCCACTTTCAAGCTGGAGAGATGGGTAACATAAATTGATGTAAATTACAACAAAAAAACTGCATTTTATATGGCCTTTTAAAAATAATTCTGAAAAATATGTTATTATTTTTTATCTGTTTTTTCTTTATATATGCCCCTCCGCTGCTCCCTAGGCGATGGCCTAGTTTGGGCTAATGAGAAATCTGACCCTGTCCGCAATCATGGTCTCAGTTCTCACATTTATAGCTCTCAGAACACATAGCAAAAACCTGCTGACAGATTTTTATATTGAGTGGTTATAGGGTTTGTCCAGGCTTTTCCTAAAATCTGTGCATGTATCTAGGCTGAAAAATGCTGCCAGTTTGTAATTTACACCCTGTCAGCATTTTGCATGGTTACCTAGATGTCATGATTCTGTATGCTGTGTAGCAGCTACGCCTCCATCTAGAGGCGTGTTTGTTTTGTTTTGACACCTGGCTGGCACATTACAACTGGTTATTTACACCCAGACTCCAATATGTCCTCCCCAGTCCCCTGCAGGCCAGCCCCCATCTCCAATAGGATCATCGCCATTCACCTATGTAGACGCTGATTGTGATTGAACAACATTGCACCTTCTCTCTGAAACACTGTGCTGAAGCCACCCCTCTATGAAGGAGATGACCACTCTGTGCTGTGCTGCATTGTGTCTATTCTTCCCTGACCCTGAAGCGATCCTCCTCTCTCTTTCACTTCTACAGGAGTCCCTTTCTGCGAAGGAGATATGTATGCACACACCGCCGCACTGGTACATCTCACTGTTGGAGCCTGGGGCATGCTTGCTGGAGTCTGGGTGTAAACGACGAGTTGTAATGTTACAGCCAGGCTTCAAAACAAATGCACCTCTAGATGGGGGCTCAGCTGCTCCTCCACACGAAGAATCGTGATATCTAATTAACCATGCAAAATGCTGACGGGTTGAAATTACAAATGGTCAACGGTTTGCAACCTAGGTAGATGCACATATTTTAAGAAAAGCCTGGACAACCCCTTTAAGTCCATGTTATTTAGGGTCCTCCATGGCTTCCAATCTCAATGGAATGCGTTAGAGTGGAGATGGATGCATTGTGAAGATCTTGGTGGAAGGACTGTTTTAATTTAGTTTATAAAGTTTTATCATTCAATCTAAGGGCCGCTTCACATGCTCAGATATCTGAAACGATATCGTTGAAGCGTCACGCTTTTTGTATCATTCAAACAATATCATTTTTGAATCGTTGCGTGCAAACATCGGATATTTGAAGGAAAAATCGTTGTATCGATCATCACAAATTTGAGGTCCTGAGCTCAAATCTATCGTTCATAGTCCAGCAAACTGCAGCATCGGACAGTGTGACACTATGAGGGACGATCTCCTTCAGATTTCTCCTATTCCTGCCACTTTATGAAATCGATCACTAAGATCTGCGGATCGACGCTGGCACAATGCCAAATGAGAGATCGTTAACGAGATCCATGCGTGTGACATCGCACGAACGATCTCGAAACGATAGCGCTCACGTGACTTTTCTAAAGATATCGTTTCAGATATCTGAGCGTGTGAAGCGGCCCTAATTCTGTCAACCACTGTTACATTGCATCTCCTATGGTAATGAGCCTTTCCATTGTAAGCACACACACATTACCGGCTATTTACAGGAAGCATTACTGTGTTTTTATCTCATAGGCTGCACGGTAGATATTATTCATTGACTCATTAACACAGTAGATATTACTCAGGTGACTCATTGACAATACATTGTTCTTTTATTTTCTATTAACCTGAATTGTGAGTGGTGACATCTACACTATGGGAATCAGGAATTACTAAGAAATGTATTTTATTCATGAACATGAAGATGCATCACCCACAATGTAACAGATCTTGATAATTCAATAGGGGATTGTTGGGTCGTTCTCAGTTTTGTATTCAATATCATAAACGTCCCTTCATTATAACTAAATAAACACATGACTGCCATGACTTGGGTAAAAATGGCCACAGCAGGCTTTATGAAATATATACACAAACCTAGGGGGCGCCCACCACAATGGCGACCCCACCACCACATAATCAGTGTAAATATCAACAAGCAATAAACAGCTGATAGATCCGGTCCAGAGGCAAACCCCACAACCTTACAAATCTCCCTGGCCGCACCGCATCGGCCTTGGGGAGAAGGGGTATTAACAACTCATGGTTAATACCCCTAACCTTAACGGGACCTTTGCCAGATAATTACATCACTGTAACCTGAGCCACTATTCCCACACAGTGGCTTCCTCGAAGGAAATGACTAATTATCCAGCCTCTGAACCAGACCTATCCCCTGCTGCTGTGACAAAAGATTACACATACAAAGTGCATTGATATACAACATACATATGCGTAAATATATAAACACTAGCCCATACTTCCAACTATATATCCCACCACCATCTCATCAACACATTTTCATAATATCAACATAATATCATCGCCTCCCCAGCATGTTTCATGTGACTCGAAGAAATCGTACAGACTTGAACCATAATCCTAACCCATACAGGACAGTTAATGACTCCCCATGAAAGATGCCTTGTCCGTGAGGGCTCACATTCTACAACTTTACATCCACATAACCAATGTACCAACACATATCTTAATCAGAAAAGAGGGTGGGTGGGCTGTCACTTATTGGTCTGGAAAGAGAGAGCACTCACCCCCTCCCATCTCCTTTATTCCCTCCATACTCCTGACCACATTTCTTCCCACCAATCCAAGAATCTGCAGGTCTCCTCTGCGCTGCTTGCACACCCCCATTTTACTTTGCCTCATTAAACCCTTCCACTCCCCACCCCTAAGTATTGTCATGCCGCCTGTCCGCCTATGGGGCTTTCTGGCTTTCTAAAACATCCTCAACTCCTTGGATATATAGTATGGTACTTGCTTCATATACAGACTTGGTGGAGGCAATATTGCACAAGTTAAAAAGGTAGTCCAAGACCAGCAAATTATTTCCTAACTTCATATCTAATATGTCCATATAATTTAAGCTATTTCCTAATATTCTTCCTTCATTATTTCCTTATGATTCAATCTCTATACTATCTAACAGCTGTTGTTGTTTTTTATTCTACTTCCTTTTAGATGACGTATCATGAGAGTGTCCTAGTGCATGCTGGGATCCTTACATGGCCGTCAAATAGGCAGCAGGTACTTCTCCAGCCCCTCCCTGAAGCACAGCATAACTGTGATGCTGGTTCCATACCCTCCACGATCCTCTGTGACATCTTTTTTATTGGAGGCTGTGGTGAAGAATACAGCATTCTGTCACCATAGCCTCCAGTCACTGAATGAATGAGCTGCAAGCTCTGTCCATGAGCGGTGACTTGCTGAGGTCACCTGAGGTCACTGTTCAGGTAACAATGGTACCCGCTATGATTAGCGGCCACCATTGTTATATGAATGATGAAACTTTGGTGACCTCGGCGAGTCACTGCACACCTGGAGCATGGTTGGCGGTGATTGACATGCAGGGCAGCTGATCTGGTCATCATAGTAATCATAGTAATCAAGTCAGGTGACTGGATCAGCTGAAACTATCTGATCATGTCATGTGATTGCTATGGTGACCAGATCAGATGCGGAATGTACACGGGAACACGGACTGGCGCAATCAAGCAGCAGAGACCCGGTAAGATGATCTTTGTTTATGACACACACCCCAGGGCCGTAGGATACTCGGAACCAGGCTACAATACTGCTGTGGAGTCATAGGGATTGAGATCTAGCACCGTGATCCTGGTGGTATCAATAAAAATTTGGGAGTTAAGGTTTTGGGGATTGAAGTTGTGACACCACCCATGATGTTCGGCTATTGATGTGCGACGCTGCGGTGCGGGACCTCTGGGGACAATGGATTTGCAGCTAATGTGATATTGCTCCCCATGGGTGAAGCAGTTCTTCAGGGCAACCGTTAATGTCTATCGCAGTGGTAGGCCATTGGGATGCAGGACAGAAGGCACGGAATAACCGACAGACACAAAGTACGTAGTCTCCTTTACCTTTATTGGTAGTTGAAGGTTTAGACCAGGACCATAAGTGATGTTGTGAGTCCGTACAGCCTGGAAGCAAGTTGGAGATCTCCTCACTCTATGAGTTCTGAGGCCTTCCTGCTGCACTCTTCTTTGCTGGTCCTGGCTGCCTGTAGCTAAGCTGTCCAGATAATAAAAACAGCGGTATTAAAGAGCGCTAGAGCACTGGATATTTATTTTCATACTCCCCTTTATTAAACTTCTGCACTCTCCTATGCGATGCATTTCGATAGACCAGCTATCTTTCTCAAGCAATGGAGAGTGAATGAAATAAAAAACCTTATATAGGGCATTGGTCCAATTACAACTTGCATTACATTGTGACATCATCATCACATGATGACCTATGTTGAAATGCGTTGCACAGGAGAGTGCAGAAGTTTAATAAAGGTGTGTATGAAAATTAATATCCGCTGCTCTAGCGCTCTTTAAAACCGCTGTTTTTATTACCTGGATAATTCTACCATTGTGAGCGGTGGAGCTGCTCTTGGCATATGACTCACCGTGGCCGGGGACTCCGGTTTAGACAGGCAGTAGCTCCTTCCTCCTTGTCATGGGTGGACCGCGCCTGCCGATAGTGGGGCCCGGTTGAGTGCAGATCAAAAGAGTTGAAGACGTCTTGTGGGAACAGATTAGGGGTTAATTGTTTTGTGACGCCACCTATGAGTAGTTCGGTAAGTCTTACCGACGCTGCGGGGCCTCCGGGGGATGGATAGCAGCAAGATGGAATGCTCCCCACAGGCTGAGCAGTGATCCCCGGAGGCTGGAGCTGCTTAAGATGTTGTGCGGCAGCTGCGGTTACCTTGTGTGCAGACGGACGTAGTCATAAGGAAGCACGGACACTGTAAGTCTCTGTAACGGGTAATTTACTGTAACCAGCAAGCAGTACATGGTATACAGTTGTAGGTAGCAGACCGGGTGGACTCAGCAGTGGTAGGTGTCCCTCAGAGATCCACGGTGTTCCTCCATTCTATCTAAGTAGGTTGCCATTGTCGCCCAGGAATACCAAGTCGGGTACAGTGAGGCTGCTTGAATGCCCTATCCAAAGTATACGTGATGGATGTTTTGGGGAACCTTGGGTCCCTTGGTGGGTACACCGTTGGTTAGACGACTGGATTTGGCAGTGGTGGGGTGCTCCTGTAAAGCTGCTCCTCCACGCTTCTGGTTCGCATAGCAGAGCTGAACTGCTGCTAGCTTCGGTACCAGCAAACCGACTGTATAAGGGCGCGGGATAGTTTTGAATCCGCATGTTGATGCCCGTTGATCGGTTGGTAATGCACCGGGAGTAATGGTGCTCAACCGTGGTGAAAGTGAGGAGATGGCCGGTAGAAGGTGGCCAGGGGGTTGCACCGACTGTGCAACCCCCTCTCCTGGGTTGCAGAGCTGGGAATCTGCAGAGGTCTTCTAAGTTGCTGTTACTTCTCCAGACCCGAGACTAGAACTCTCTAAGCTGGACTAAACTTTCCACTACACACTACCCTTGCACTCCGCCCACCAGGACCTTGATTGGCCCTCTATGCTAAGTGAGGCATGCAGGGTATGGATCTCTGAGTTAACCACATAACTGCTGGGTCAGAGAATATTACTGCTGCATTTATGGCTGCAATACCCTCCTGTGACGCACTCGTTGCGGGGCGCCACACGTACAGGACCTTTCATGATGTCATTTGTGCACGCCTACTGGGTCACATGACCGCAGCAGAGGATCGCGCCTCCTGAAGCCAGGAAGCGACAAGCTCATACACAGGCACAGCGTCTCCCATGGGTCAGGCTCTCACCTTATTTGTGCAGGGACGATGCACAAGAAACCCAGGTGAGAGTTAAATTGTTAGAACTTCTTATCAGCAAAGTCTAAAAGGTCTTTCACTTAGCGCTCCTGTTTTTTTAGTTTTTTTCTTTTTTTTTTGTGTTGTAGCTAAGCTGTGACCCTCTTTTCCTGCTGGTAAGTCTCTCACCATATGACAGGCAGCCTGAACCCTTCTCTGGCACCACTCCTCTGATGACTGTCCTTGAGCTCTGGGGTGCTGCTGTGCCTCTAGGTGCTTTGGTGTGGCCGAGAGGAGTGGAGTCTCCCGGTTTTGGCTGCTGGGTCTTTAGACTCCGGTGTCTGTTTCTGGTGCTCTGCCCCGAGGTGAGTCGGCAACTGGCTCCGCTCCTCAGGCCCTCTGCTCTTTTTCCTCAGACCTTCTCCGACGGGTCCCTCACACTTGCAGTCCCCAGGATGTCTGTCCTGTTCTTCCTCTCAGACTGACTTTTGACTACTCCCTTCTCTACTGACTGACTGACTAACCCCTCCCCAGGCCAGAATTTATAGGGGAGCTTCCCTTAACCCCGGTCTCAAGTTCCCCCTTCAGGCCTGGAGTCAAGAAAAGTGTTGCATGCTGTGGGTTTACCTGGTGTGGATACCCCTTCTTGCTTCCAAGCATGACATTACCCCCAGAGGGAGGCAATGCCATTGTGGCAACTGGACTCTGGGGTGTCACATTTATGTGTCTGTGTTTGGTGGCTTTTGCACACCTTTGAAGGTGTTTTCTATGCCTTGAAAGTTGCCTGCCATTGATTTTAAACTCGTTCGGAAAATTTGTCGAATGTTCGTCGACTTATTCAACAAACACTCCACATTTGATGAACAAATCCGAATTCGAATGCTGTGGTGTTCGCTTATCTCTAATCTGTATCACTGTTGCAAAAAAAAAGTGATCTGAACATTGCTATATTGGTGATTTCTTGCTGTAGCCTGGAACCTAGGAGCTCAGCCTTATGGCCACTTTACACGTCCCAACATCTGTCCGATATTGGATCCAACGGCGTGGGAGCGCGCTTTTTCTGGGCACAATTCCAAGATCGCATAGGAGATGTTACACAGCGCGATATCGGCAGCCAACGCCACTGCGATGTGTACGCCCCCTTATACGGCCGACACAGGAACAACCATTTAACATTACAGTGAATAGGGGAAGTTGTACTCCACATCCTTGTTGGGCTTTTACACAGCATGATCCGGCCACAACGTCCATTCAATATCGGGCCGTTGGAGAGCAGGCTCATTTGATCCCCGATATCGTTTTGGCATCGTTCTTGCATCGTATTGGACATTTATACCATACAACGCACTAACGATATGGGGGCCAACGCACGAACCACGTGACTTTTTATTAGAGTTGGACGCCGATATCGGGACGTGTAACGTGGCCATTACTCATGGGCAGATCCAAATCTCTAACAAGATCGTTCAGTTCATTTTGTGTTATAAGGTGTGGTTGAGTTGAAGTTGCTGACAGTTTCTGGGTTGTGAGAGGAAGATGCTTCATGACATCAATTGCCCTCTTCTTCCACACTTGACTCGACTGAAAATGATTCTGCCAGAGCCTTTGGAGCCAGCAGTTCTTCCGTATGTGGTACAGAGCGTACTGCAGATGGAAAGTTTGGATGCTATAAAGTCCACTTCTTTCTTGAAACTCTTTTCCTAATGAAGGCACCATGCAGAAATAGCAATTGGTAGAGTGATCAATATATAGATGGGTTTTTGTGCTCAGAACCAACTAAGGCTGGGGTCACAGTTGGTATGAGTTTTGTTAATGACTTAAAAAAACTCATGCGTTTTAACATGCGTTTTTCATGTCATCATGAGTTTTTTAAGGTTTGTGATGGCTCCCTGCGTTTTTGGCTGCGTTTTTAAATCCGCACCAAAAAATAGTGCATGTACTATTTTTTGGTGCGTTTTTGTAGAAAACGCATGCATTTTTATAACTTGGGCCCCTATGGAAAACACATGCAAAAACGCATGTACAATTAGTACCATTTAGTGCCATTCAAAAACGTATGCGTTTTCCATAGGAGCCCATGTTAAAAAAACGCATGCGTTTTCTAAAACGCTTGCGTTTTTTTAACATGGGCTCCTATGGAAAACGCATGCGTTTTTGAATGGTACTAATTGTACATGCGTTTCTGCATGCGTTTCCCATAGGGCCCCATATTAAAAAACGCATGCGTTTTTGGAAATGCATCAAAAACGCATGGTACTGTCACATATGCGTTTTTGCTATTAGGGCATGCGTTTTTTAACATGGGGGCCTATGGGTGCGTTTTTACATGCGTTTTTGAAAACGCAGGTCTCCAAAAACGCTTGTGAAAAATGCAACTGTGACCCTAGCCTCATAGAGAATTAAAACTGTGGACACACAAACATAAATCAAAGTGCTCAGTGAAAAACACGTGCAGTACCTTTTTTAAATTATACTGATACCCTCTATACACTTAATGGCCACTTTACACGCGGCAACAGGAAGATAGAAAACGGCAGGTGTCGGAGACAATTGTACCTTTTACCTTCAAAACACCTTGAAGTGGCTGCGTGTAATTCAGGTATCTGCAAGGTGTTTTGAAGGTAAAAGGTACAATTGTCTCCGACACCTGCCGTTTTCTATCTTCCTGTTGCCACATGTAAAGTGGCCTAAAAGGATCAGTTGATTGGACCATATACTCATGTATAGCTGTCTTTTGTCATGAGCAAAGTACAATCTCTTTTTTGTATTGCGTAATCCTAACAGATAGGACCAATTACTACGTTTACTGCCAGGTTTTTAGACAAAATGTGAAGCAGAAGACATCTAAGGCCCTTTTCACATCAGCAGTAATCGCTGATCACGGCAGTTGCGGTGAAAAAAAACGCAACTGCCACGGTTACCTCATAACGGCTGCACTTGCGGTTCACCTGCGGCAAGCCACATGCAATATCTATGGGGCTTGCGGTAAGTGTGCGGCAGGTGCGGCAAGTGAGGTTCCGGCACTTGCGGCAGATGCAGCCGCGAAAAAAACGCGATCAGCTGCAATAAATAAGACAACATGGTTCAATAGGAAGTTATCCAATTCTATGGTGGCCGTGCTCCCCGTGGTAATGATTTTAAGAACTTCTAGTCCACAAAAAAGTTTTATTACGGTACTCAAAACATGGGAGAATATAAAAAACGTATATAAGGGCCCTTTCACATCACCGTTTTTTGAAATTCGCGGCAGATGCGGTGAAAAAAACGCATCTGCCGCGTTTGCCGCATAACCGTTACACTTGCGGCGCGGTTGCAGTAATCCCCATAGAAAGTATAGGGGGACTTGCGGCAGGTGCGGCAAGTGCGGTTTTGCACTTGCGGCAAGTGCGGCCGCGAAAAAAACCGCAGTCAGCCGCGGTTTTTTTCGCGGCCGCACCTGCCGCAAGTGCAAAACCGCACTTGCCGCACCTGCCGCAAGTCCCCCTATACTTTCTATGTTGATTACCGCAACCGCGCCGCAAGTGTAACGGTTATGCGGCAAACGCGGCAGATGCGGTTTTTTCACCGCATCTGCCACGAATTTCAATAAACGCTGATGTGAAAGGACCCTTATATACGTTTTTTATATTCTCGCATGTTTTGAGTAATAACATTTTTTGTGGACAAGAAGTTCTTAAAATCATTACCACGGGGAGCACGGCCACCATAGAATTGGATAACTTCCTATTGAACCTTTATGCCTATGGGAATCCGTGGCAGGACCCAACACAGGATCAATTTTAGGCGGCCGTCACACGCACAGATATCGCGCAAGATATCGCTTGAACGCGGCAGGTTAAACATCGCGTAAGCGATGTCTGTGCGTGTGACGGCAAGATACGACAAGCGAGATCTGATCAAATCGCAAAATCGAGATCTGAGGTCCGGACCTCAGATCTAGCGATTTACGATTTAGCGATCTGCTTCATCATGGTGTATGACACCACGATGAACGATCTCCCAGCGGCAGAGCCTATGCTGGGAGATGGTAACTATGGTACACGTCGGGTAACTAAGCGACGCGCGGCGCCTAGTTACCCGATGTGTACCATAGTAACCAGCGAGATCGCGGCTCCACATCGCTGATGAGTCTGTCTGTGTGACATCTCACCAGCGATGTGAGCGATATTGTAAGCGATCGCGCGTGCACGTGATCGCTTACAATATCGCTATAGATATCAGTGCGTGTGACGGCCGCCTTAGGCGAGCAGCAGACCTGGATAAATATCCAAAACATGAGGAGGTTTTGGAAAAACCATATGCCTGAAGTTTTATGGCAAGAGGTGAGTGCATAAAACTTCATTAAAAGGGCACCAGAGAGTTACCTTGGTAGCATGCTTAGAATGGCGCCACATGTTTGTTTTTTTATATATACCCTACAGGGAATCACCTTACTTCATAAGACAACATGGTGGCATTTTGAAAATGTCCTTTAGCCCATGGAACCATAATGTCATTAGCAGAAGGTCATTTTGTATCTGAGAGGCTAACCTTTGAGTGTGTGCGATGGGAGGATAGTCTAGGGAGACGGTTCTTTTTCTTGAATGTTTAAGATGTCTTCTGCTTCGCATTTTGTCCAAAAACCTGGAGTAAAGGTAGTAATTGGTCCTATCTGTTAGGGCTACGTCACACACACAGATATCTGTGCAGATATTGGTCACAGATCTCTGGTTGCAATGAAATCATGGACACATTGTATCCATTTGTACACAGCCACAACATGGAGTAATGCATCCATGATTTCACTGCAACCAGAGATCTGTGAACAATCTCTGCACAATTATCTGTGTGTGTGACGTGGCCCTTAGGATTACGCAATACGAAAAAGAGATTGTACTTTGCTCATGACAAGAGACATCTATACATCAGTATATGGTCCAACCAACTGATCCATTACGTGTATAGAGGGTATCGGTATAATTTTAAAAAAAAGGTACTGCATGTGTTTTTCACTGAGCACTTTGATTTATGTTTGTGTGTCCACAGTTTTAATTCTCTATGGCGGGCGTCACACGCTACGATATATGGATAGATATCGCTTTAACGTGCCTGATTAGGCATCGCTCCGGCGATGTCTATGCGTGTGACGGCACGACACGACCAACGAAAAATGATCAGATTGTTATATCCAGATATGAGATCCGGACTTCATATCACACGATGTCGGCTCAGTGGATAAGCACAATCGACGTGTGTAAATGAACAATCTCGTTTAGAAGCTGTGAATTGAGCGATGGCGAAATCTAGCACGTAGGCGTGCCGGGTATTCATCTGTGTCTCGCCTCCTCAGTTGTGATTTGTTAACCCTCATGCGTCCTGATTGGCTTGCACCACATCAGCAATCATTGGTGGAAGCTCCTGTGTTACGATTGGTTGTCTCTTCACAGGGCGCCATTTTGGATGAGCTGTCACTTCAGCACTACACATAGGCGCCGTCTGCACGATCATTTATTGTTATTTCCAAATTACGGGCCCACACAAGTGCACCTGACTCACCGCGGCGGCCTGACTCCGGTTTAGACAGGCGATTCTTCTCCTTCCTTGTCACGGGTGGACCGCGCCTGCCGGTAGTGGGGCCCGGTGTAGTGCAGATCAAAAGTGAAGACGTCTTGCGAGAACAGATTAAAGGGGTTTTAATTTGTTTCCTTCGTGACGCCACCTATGAGTAGTTCGGTAAGGGCTACCGACGCTGCGGAACCTCCGGGGTGATGGACAGCAGCAAGATGTTACGCTCCCCACAGGCTGAGCGGTGATCCCCGGAGGCTGGAGCTGCTCAAGATGTTGTGCGGCAGCTGCGGTTACCTCTTAGTTAATGACGAACAGTTCATAAGGAATCACAGACACAGGAAGTCTCTATAACGGTTCTTTACTGTAACCATGAAGGCAATACACGGTATGCAGTGGTTACAGATAGCGGACCGGGTGGACTCAGCAGTGGTAGTGTTCCTCAGAGATCCGTAAGTGTTCCTCCATTCTACCTGTCTTGTTCTAACCAGTGTCGTCCAGGAATACCAGGTCGGGTACGGGGAGGCTGCTTCAATGCCCTATCCATCTGTATACGCTGTGGATGCTTTGGGGAGCCTTGGATCCCTCAGTGTGTACACCGCTGGTTAGACAACTGGTTGGTGGTGGGGTGCTCCTATAAAGCTGCTCCTCCACGGGGCTGGTTCGCGTGACAGAGGTGAACTGCTGCCAGCTTCGGTACCAGTGAACCGGCTGTAAATTGCGGGCATGGGAGTCTTTTGGGAACCCGTGTAATAATGCCCATTCCCGGATGATAAGGCCTCAGGTGGTGACACCCGTCCGGTGACGGCCCAGGGGCCCGCACGGGGTGCGGAGCCCCCGCTCCTCTCCTATCTCGAGGGTTCTCTCTCTTCTTCTGTTCTGCTCTACTGCGCTCCACCCCCCAGGGCCTATGATTGGTCCCCTGTTCTAGGTGTTGCATGTTGAGTTGGATCTCCGAGTTAACTATTTCATTGCTGAGTCAGAGGATATTGCGGCTGCAATACCCTCTTGTGACGCACTCGTTGCGGGGCGCCACACTCCCCCTTGGTTGAATACGCTTGTCCCCAAGCGTCCCACTACTCACATTACAGAGGTTTTTATTATATTTTATAACAGGTAATACACTTTTATTAATGACAGGTCATATATGCATAAAAGTGAGGTAGATAAACAGGTTAACACATTGCGCGGACCCGGCGGGCGGTCGGCTGTCCTTAGAATAAAAGTTCAGGCTGTAGCCGCCAAGTCGCGGTGTTACGGTGCAAACAGGAAGAAGTCTCTTTTAATAGCAAAGTTCAAACAACAACAGTCACTTATGGAGGGCAGTGTTCCGGACTCGTATAGCGAACCACCCATCACGGCATATATGGCGCTCATAGGTTACTATGTCCCCTCTATACAAGTCTCGGCTTGGATGGCCTCGCGGTAGTTGCGATTCCACATCACGGCGCCCCACAAACACTTCAGTACTCACACCCTCCTCCCTTACGAATCCCCACCCGGTGGACAAGTTAAATGTGCTTACCCACCCGGTTTTACGGAATTGTTCAGGCAATGGAGATTGGCGGCGGGCCTCGGCACGAGCCTGCATGTTGGCTTGCAGTCGAGTGTGCCACTCGTCTCTCCGGATACGACGTACCTGTTCGTCGGAGTGATGCGGCGTGTGGATAAAGTCACTACGGCGTGCTGGTTGTTGAACCGCTCGAGCTTGGTGGGCAGTCTGGAGTGGAGCCCGATTCAACGGAACCGGAGAAGATACTGTTGCGGCGGCACACCCGACCAGTGCACCCGAGCTGATCGCCGGCAGAAGGGTTCCTTGTGTCTCCCCAGGCGAACCCGATGTAGAGATCCTCAGCTGGACTGTAGGTCTCCTCGTCATCCTCCTCGACCTCCTCGATGACTGCGTCAGGCTGCTCGGCTGGCGAAGATGATGGGATGGAATCCTCTGGATCGGTGGGTGGCTGTGCGGCAAAGTTCTCATCTGGATCGTTGTGCAGGACTTCCAGGCTGCCTGCCTCTTCTTCTGTAGCAGCAGGAAGTGGTGTTTCGATCCCGGTCACCAGGTAGGCCTCTGTAGTTGCAGAGGAGGCCTCCGGTTCAGGGGAGAAACAGGCGACAGTCTCGGTAGTGTGGAAACTAGTCGCGGGTTCCGCAGGTGGAACCAGATAGATGTCAGCTTCTTCGTGGGAGCGTATTGGAAGCTCCGGCTCTGGAACGGGATCGGCTGCGGTATCGTCCGCTGGAACGGGTCGAGTTGTGGTCCTCACTGGAATAACACAGTCTATGGGCTCCGGTGACGAAGCAGGACAGGCGGTGGGCGACGGTGAGGCTGTTGAAAAGCTGGCGATGTCGTCTGGGCTTGGAGAAGCTGTACCCGGTCGGCTCTGCTGCATCGCATGATGGAGTCTTCTGCCTAGGGTCGCGCTCCAGCTGCGAATCGTCCACTCCACTGTCTCAAGTAGTCGCACCCGGAGGTCTTGTAAAGCCTCGAGCCAGAAGTCGGGGCTGCCATCTATGGTAAGGGCAGGATCCGGACCCGGTTGGCCTATGGCTGCTCTGGCCTCCGCCTCGACCTCCCGCATTAGGTCTTGGAGTCTCGTGCTGGCCATTCTTCTTGGAGGGAAACCACACCCGTTCAACCGGTAAGACGTTCTGGTAGAGCTCGTGAAGAAGTCTTCTCTCTCTGTCGGTGTGACTATCTATGACACTCCCATTTCCTCTGGGCTTTCATAGTCCAATCGTGGGAAAAGTCTTTGGGGTCCGCCCCCATGGTTGATTCGAGCAATCAGGGCGGACAAAGAGTTTGGCGCCTTTTGTCTTTAGCCCTCCCACAAGGAGGGGTGGGTTGACTCACTCCTGGGCTTCACGTGGCGGCTTCTTGTGGCGGGAACGCCATCTTGGGCGCCATCTTGGCCCGATGGTGTAAAGGCGGGAAAGTTCTTTTTAGGACGAACAAAGTCCAAATTGTAGACAATAAAGTCCAGTTTAAGCACAATATACCCGTTGGGTAACGGGCCTGCTCGTATCCTGTTCGTGACGCCATTTTCTGACTCACCGCGGCCGGCTGACTCCGGTTTAGACAGGCGATTCTTCTCCTTCCTTGTCACGGGTGGACCGCGCCTGCCGGTAGTGGGGCCCGGTGTAGTGCAGATCAAAAGTGAAGACGTCTTGCGGGAACAGATTAAAGGGGTTTTAATTTGTTTCCTTCGTGACGCCACCTATGAGTAGTTCGGTAAGGGCTACCGACGCTGCGGAACCTCCGGGGTGATGGACAGCAGCAAGATGTTACGCTCCCCACAGGCTGAGCGGTGATCCCCGGAGGCTGGAGCTGCTCAAGATGTTGTGCGGCAGCTGCGGTTACCTCTTAGTTAATGACGGACAGTTCATAAGGAATCACAGACACAGGAAGTCTCTATAACGGTTCTTTACTGTAACCATGAAGGCAATACACGGTATGCAGTGGTTACAGATAGCGGACCGGGTGGACTCAGCAGTGGTAGTTTTCCTCAGAGATCCGTAAGTGTTCCTCCATTCTACCTGTCTTGTTCTAACCAGTGTCGCCCAGGAATACCAGGTCGGGTACGGGGAGGCTGCTTCAATGCCCTATCCATCTGTATACGCTGTGGATGCTTTGGGGAGCCTTGGATCCCTCAGTGTGTACACCGCTGGTTAGACGACTGGTTGGTGGTGGGGTGCTCCTATAAAGCTGCTCCTCCACGGGGCTGGTTCGCGTGACAGAGGTGAACTGCTGCCAGCTTCGGTACCAGTGAACCGGCTGTAAATTGCGGGCACGGGAGTCTTTTGGGAACCCGTGTAATAATGCCCATTCCCGGATGATAAGGCCTCAGGTGGTGACACCCGTCCGGTGACGGCCCAGGGGCCCGCACGGGGTGCGGAGCCCCCGCTCCTCTCCTATCTCGAGGGTTGTCTCTCTTCTTCTGTTCTGCTCTACTGCGCTCCACCCCCCAGGGCCTATGATTGGTCCCCTGTTCTAGGTGTTGCATGTTGAGTTGGATCTCCGAGTTAACTATTTCATTGCTGAGTCAGAGGATATTGCGGCTGCAATACCCTCTTGTGACGCACTCGTTGCGGGGCGCCACACACCAAGCTGAAAAAGTCTAGTGCGGTATGAGCCCCAAGACAGTGTGCACATTCTCATACACCAAAACAATATTGTTGTACGCAGCGCACAAGATTGCGCTACGCAACGCCCCCGGGTTGTTGTCCCGTAGTTGCCGCAGAAGTGTTTATTGCCGTGTCACGGCGACTTTGAATGTTGCTACGCTACGCAAGCGGCCGTATTGACGTCATGATGTTGGTTTCAGTTTCATTCTGCCTGCAAGGTGCTAGCCCCTCCCCTGCACATCGCAGCATAGTCATGGCCGCCACACACCGCACTGCAACGTGGGGGATGGCGGAGCTTTTGATCCTGATCGATCTGTGTGACCGGTATGGTAAAATTTGCTCAGGCATTTTCCGGTTTCTACCTTTCGGTAGTGGCGTGTAAATTTTCTGTATATCAGTCAGTATGTTCACATCTGGATTGATATACGCATCACAGGACACAAGGAAACACATAGTGTTGTGCTCCGTGCAATTTCTATGTCTAGCCAGGTACAGCTAAGCAGCTGGGGGCTGGAATCCGCAGCGCAGGGAGGCCCAAGCTTTCTGGGCACCCCCCGCTGCAAATTGCAGCCCGCAGCCGCCCCAGAAGATGGCGCGTTCATTGAAGCGCCATCCTCTGGCGCTGAACCCCACTCTTCCAGCGGCCCTGGTGGCACGCTGGGTAATAAAGGGGTTATTACCACCTTTGTTATACAAGCTGGTATTAAGCCCGGGATTCTTAATGTCAGGCCAGGTTTGACCCGGCCACTAAGAATCTCCAATAAAGGGTTAAAAAAAACACCACACAGAGAAAAATTTTTATTAGAAATAAAAAAAAAAAAAGCCATTAGGGACTCCATCTTTAATTAAAAAAATCCTCTTCCGTCCGACGTAGTCCAAAACGCGATGTCCTCTCTGCTACATCCCCTGTGCATAGATATAGATGTCTATGCACAGGGAATGAGCAGACTGAGAACAATCTCAGCTCTGCTACATCAGGCAGCAGGCGGGCTCTAGGACCCTGGAGCTGCACAGAGCAGACAGCTCTTACTCTGCGAGTTTCCCTGCTATCACTGGCACAGTAGCGAGTCCAATGCAAGTCAATGGCAATCCTAGTTTTGTCAGAGTCTCTGACAAAACTAGGATTGCCATTGATTTGCATTGGACTCGTTACTGTGCGAGTAAACGCTGGGAAACTCGCAGAGTACCGAGTCCTGCGAGTCCCTTACTACTCGCAGAGTAACGAGTCCTAGCGAGTAGATTCGCTCATCCCTAACGTGAGCCCTTCACATCACCTGGGTCCTCCTATCTCCAGTCAATGTCTGGGCCCCGCCTACCCATCTCTACTGCAGGCCCCGGAAGTTGTTCCAACTTCCACAGCGCGGGAGCCAGCAAAATGTGTAAAGATAAAGAAAGATCATAATGAGCTGCAGCTGCACCAGCTGGTGGTGGTGGGTTGTGTGTGTGTGTCGCTCTCTCTTTGTGTGTGTGTGTCTTTCTGTCTATGTGTCTGTATGTGGCTGGGGCTTTGTGGCTGGGGCTCTGTGTGGCTGGGGCTCTGTGTGGCTGGGGCTCTGTGTGGCTGGGGCTTTGTAGCTGGGGCTCTGTGTGGCTGGGGCTTTGTGGCTGGGGCTCTGTGTGGATGGGGCTCTGTGTGGCTGGGGCTTTGTGTGGCTGGGTCTTTGTGGCTGGGGCTCTGTGTGGCTGGGGCTTTGTGGCTGGGGCTCTGTGTGGCTGGGGCTCTGTGTGGCTGGGGCTCTGTGTGGCTGATTGTGTGTGGCTGGGGCTTTGTGGCTGGCTGTATGTGGCTGGCTGTTTGTGGCTGGGGATTTATGGCTGGTTGTGTGTGGCTGGGGCTTTGTGGCTGGCTGTATGTGGCTGGTTGTGTGTGGCTGGGGCTGCGTGGCTGGGGCTGACTATGTGTCTATGTTGCTAGGGCTGTCTGTGGCTGACTGTGTCTGTGTGGCTGAGGCTGCTTGGCTGGCTGTGTGTGGCAAAATTTGTCTGTGTGGCTGACTGTGTCTATGTGTGGCTAGGGCTGCGTGGCTGGCTGTGTGTGTCAAAATGTGTCTGTGTGGCTGACTGTGTCTATGTGTGGCTAGGGCTGCATGGCTGCATGTGGCTGTCTGCATGTCTGACTGTGTCTTTATGTGGCTGGGGCTATGTGGCTGTGTGTGCCTATCTATGTCTGTGTGTGGCTGGGGCTGCTTGGCTGTGTGTGGCTGACTGTGTGTGGGTGGCTGGCTGTGTGGTTGGCTGTATGTCTGTGTGTGGCTGACTATGGCTGTCTATATTGCTCGCTGTGTGTGTGGCTGGCTGTGTCTGTGTGTGTGGGTAGCTGCGCCTGTGTGTGGCTGGCTTTGGCTGTGTGTGTGACTGTCTATGTGGCTGGCTGTATGTGTGTGGCTGTATGTGTGGCTGGCTGGCTGGCTTTGGCTGTGTTTGTGTGGCTAGCTATGTGTGTGGCTGTATGTGTGTGGCTGATTGTGTGTGTGGCTGATATTGTGTGTGTAGCTGGCTGTGTCTGTGTTTGGCTGGCTGTGTCTGTGTGTGCCTGTGTGTGGCTGGCTATGGCTGTCTATGTTGCTGGCTGTGGCTATGTGTGTGGCTGGCTGTGGCTATGTGTGTGGCTGTCTATGTGGCTGTGTCTCTCTGTGTGGCTCTCTGCGTCTGTGTAGCTGTCTATGTGGCTGGCTGTCTATGTGGCTAACTGTTTTTGTGTGGTTGTGGCTCTGTGTGTGGCTGTGGTGGGCTGTCTGTGTAGCTGGCCACTGGGACATCCAAATGCTGTGCGAGTGTCCGACAGTTTTCTTAGATCACATCCATGTGCAATCTGTTTTGTTTCTCAGCAGCTATTACTGTAGAATCATTTACAGGAGCAATTTACAGTTGTCTCAGCTGAAGAATGATAATGTATCAGTGAAAAAAACAGATGCCTCTCGGATGGTTCGTGTGCTGTCAGTGTGCGGTCCATGATTTTGTCAGATTCATAGACTTGCATTGGCGAGTCTCGCACATGAATCGCATACTGTCGCAGCATGTTGTGACTTTTTTCCCATCCAGAATCTGGATGAGAAAAAAGCGTCCGACACTTACCAATGTGTTTCAGACGTTGATTGACTGCACTGCGATAAAATCACACACTGCACTCATCCGAGTTTCACCCCAGTGTGTCCGTGCCCTAATAATAAAATCCATATAGTAATCCTACAATGTCTGCTGGACATGGTATGAGGAGGTTTATGGCTCAGTTAGTACACACTCCATACTTCTTGTTATTAACCAGTTAATGCTCTCTTGTCCACCGCACTGCAGTGTCAAAAGAGGAAGACAGCAAGACAGGCAGCGACATGGCGTCAGAGAGTCCCTGACCTCGAAATAGAAGATCCTCAGATCCTGGTATTGTGACGACGTATGAAGACATATTTTTTACATTTATATTACTCTATGAACTCCACAGCACTTTACATACATCATCAACACTGTCCCCATTGGGGCTCACAATGAAAACATCCTACCAGTATGTCTCATATTGTATATTGCCTTTCTTTGATATCACCTTCACATATATTGCATTTATTGCACTTGTCAGGTTTTGGATGTTTTAAGATTGCATTTGTTTGCAGTATGTCATAATTGACTCCCAGAGCTGCTAGTTTGACGGTTAATGTCTTGCAGCATATTAGATTTTTTTTGCTTAATGGTACTTCCAAGTTTCTCAATAGGGCGGCCTCCTGCTGTATACTGGGTCTGGAGAATGTAACATACTTGGGGTTGGGTGGCCCTAGCCTTCAAAACAGCTCCGGGCCCTGGCTAATCTTATTCCGCCCCTGGGTGCAGATTTTTGTTCTGTGTGTGTCGTTTCATATTAGTGACACCTCAGAAACAGGGCTTGTGCCTTATGTTAATGTGTTTAAATATGATTAAAATGTATTGTGAGCATGTATTTAATATGTGGGGATCTGGTGAGGGACTGCATGATTGTGAGCCACCACCCTAGTGTTCAATTCAATTCGATTCGTCCATTTGGCGGATGTGTTCATCGAATGTTCGTCGAACACCGTCAAACACTAATGAGCTGTGCGGGTCGGATCCATCGATACCTCCAGCACCTCCGTCCTGATACCTGTAGGGCCTGCCGTGATGTCACAAGCCGGAAGCGTCATTGGGTCACATGACCGCAGTTACAGCGGTAACTGGTCATGTGACCCAATGACGCTACCGGCTTGTGACACCACGATAGGTCTTAAGGTACCTTTACATGCCGCCACTATCACTGGCAATCTGTAGCCAACGAATGTGCGCATGCACGTTTTTAACAGTTGCTAACGATCACCGATGCCGCATTTACACGCCGCAATTGCGCCCTCAACCTAAGGGAACATGGTTCCCCGGAAGTTCCAACAGATCCTGTGGTAAACATCCGGTTGAATCCCGACGCCGCTTCACACGCTGCAATCAGTAGGGGAATGTGGGCGTACATGTTCTGCGGCGCTAATACATAGGCGTGACAGACTCGTGTATTTCGTAACGCTAACAAGCTGATTGGACAACACAATAGCGTCATGATTGGCCAGCCTGTGCAGGAAGGCTGGCTAATACATGACGCCATTGCATTCTGTAGTGTAAATGGACAGCTCTTTAAATATGGCGCCCTGTGAAGGGACAGTCAATGGTTACACAGTAGCCCCCACCAATCAACGCTGATTGAGCGCGGTAACAAACACGCTGTGGCACGCCCCGGGAAAATCACTAGGCGACGCAGATTCCATCCCTATCGCCCATTTACACTCCAATACCAGGGGAATTCACCCCTTTGGGTTGACTCGGATTTTAGAACACGGCTCAGAGATCGCTACCCGGAGCAACTGCGAGCAACCTGATCACTTTCCCCAATTACATGCCGCTACTTCGTAGCAATTTCAAGGCAACCGTGACAAAAATCCCGATTGCCAGGCAGTTCCTACACCTCAGTGGTGGCGTGTAAAGGTACCTTTACAGGCATCAGGAGTACTGATGCCTGTAGTACCTGCCGTGATGTCACAAGCCGGCAGGGTCATCGGGTCACATGACTGCAGTTACCACGGTAACCGGTCATGTAACCCAATGACGCTGACGGCTTGTGACATCACATTTCTTTTACTACATTTCACTTCCGCAATGTATGTATATACATTGCGGAAGTGAAAATACCCCGCACAGCTCATTCATTAGGCGGAAAATGCGGCAGTCGAAGCGTGATCGAATATAACCTCGAACTGCCGAATTTGAAGCTAATTGTTCGTATTCGTCAAATGACTCTAACACCGCCCAAAACAGCTGAAATTTGAGATTAGAGAACAATTCGAATCGAACACCGCTCATCTCTAGTAAAAACTACTACTTTATTATAAATATTGTTTAAAGTCCCATTGGCTTTTGCAGCCAGAGCGGGGACTTCTCTGCCTCTCCAATGGAAATATAAAATTGGTGTTGGGGTTGCGGAGGTCAGGCAATCTTAGCTGTTGGGATCAACAGAGAAAACAGGCTCTGTAGGTTTTTTTTCTAAAATATGGTGCTCTGCAGGGGCATTTAGCCAATCTTGGCTGTTTGGGTAAACTGGGTAAGTAGGCTCTGGAATGTGTGCATGGTGGTGATGCTTGGGTTATCTTGACTGTGAGGGCCAACAAGGAAAACATCAGATGATAGGGAAGAAAATGGTGTGTCACAGTCCGCGCTGCCACGATCATCCACTCCAAAGAAAAAACACGTGAAGATGGAACTTACAACGAAATATTTTATTTCCTCCTGCCTCCTACGCGTTTCGGTGCCCTCCTGGCACCTTCCTCAGGGATACACACACCCACAATTCCAGACATATATATAGCCAACTTCATAACCATTATTAGTGGGAGTATCTATCAATAGTGACGTGAAAAACGTCATCAGATGGGAAGGGTTACAATTTTTGGCGCAAAAAACATTCAAAAACACATATTATCTACATTATCAATAACATAATATTACAAACACAATTTAAAAAATCCGGTTAAGAGAACCATGTAAAAAAATCAAAGAAATTGTGAGCGGAACCGCCTGTAAGAGCATTTTACAAAACAAGGCAAAATAAATAAAACCATCCTATCTTCCTCTCTGGGGGATATAGAACCGATAAGCCACAACGAATTATAAGGTTTAGATCCTTATCAGTGTCTCACGCCACTGAGTTCTGTACTGTCATAGATTGAAAAAAATGAGGATCCATCTTCACGTGTTTTCTCTTTGGAGTGGATGATCGTGGCAGCGCGGACTGTGACACACCATTTTCTTCCCTATCATCTGATGTATCTCCACACTTGTGTGGATGGTGGAAGTCCTGCAGCGGCTATCTGGTAATAATCATCAAAAACGCCTTCAAGCCAGTTGTGGGTTACACAACTGCACCAGGTGAGTGAATCCCTGTTTTCACCGCTTATACACTCAGTGCCACATTGATAGGGCACTATTGCGCCTCTTGTCCCCCTCTTTTTTATCTTAACAAGGAAAACAGGCTGTTTAGGAGTCTTTGTTAAAATTGTTTGCTCTGTGTTTAATCTCGGGCCATTTAGGGTGAGGTTGAACAGGGAAAAAAGCTATTTAGGTGCCTTTTTTAAAATTAGCTGCTCACTCACATGTGATGCACTGATGCATCCCAGGGCCGTGGGGTACTCGGAACTGGGCTGTTGTGCAGTTCTGGGGAGTCACAGGGGTCAAGACCCGCCTTCCGTCGCCCTGGGTTCAGTTGTAAAAGGCAGTTCTTGGCTAATGTAGGGAAATGGGTGATTGATAAGGGAGTTATTCGTGATGCCACCCATGGTTGGTGGCTATGGGTAGCCACCACTGCTGCAGAACCTCTGGGGATGATGGACAGGCAGCTGCAATTGAGTGGCTCCTCATGGGTGGAGCGGATCCCTAGGGCAGTAGGTGTTGGAAGGGTGTAGGGTGCAGGATGGAGACGTGGAAATAACTGTAGGCCACAGCAATGAACGTTTCCTTTACCTTTACTTGTCCATTGCAGATGCAGTCTAGGGCACCAGTTTAAATGTTACTGTGGACCCAGGCTGCCTGGAAGCAATCAGGAGAGATCCACCTAGCCAGGTGTGTTGGAGGCCTCCCTTCTGCGCTTTCACTTGTGAGTCCCCGCTGGTGTATGAAACTGTGCTGCGCCCTCTCTCCTTTTCTCTCCTAGTCTGTACCTGTATAGAAGGCAGTGTGAGCCCTATTCCAGGGGTTGCTCCTCAGTGAAGACCCCAGGCTCTAGTATGCTACTGTGCTCCAGACATTGGGTAGTCCTGGGGACCAGGAATCCCCTGCCCTTCTGGATTTCTGCTGCTGGGCCATTAGTACCTGAACATCCTCAGACTTCTGTGTCCAGGTTCCTTGGCACTGTTCCTCTGGGGTAAGCTCGACTCACCTCTGTTCCACAGGCTCTCCTGTCTTTCCTCCTCAGACTCACTCCATCACTGTTCTGTTGTTCTTCCTGGCTGCTCTACTTAACCCCACCTCCAGCCCAGAACTTTTATAGGGAAACTCCCCTTAAGCCAGGTTCTAAAGCTCCCCCTTCTGGTCTGGAGACAAGAAAGTGTTGGATGCTGTGTCATCTGAATAGAGAACTCCCTTTTTGCTTCCAGGCGTGACATCACCCCCTGTTAGGGAGGCAATGCCATTGTTGCAACCAGACCCTGGGGTGCTACACACTGAGTAGTATAAGAAGGCAGGGTTTCAATTACATGGTGATGGTGGAAGAGTACATGTCCACATAGATGTGAACATACTGAGTGATGAGTCTGCCCCATGTAGTCACAGTTCATGAACTTTGTTTTTCACCTGGTTCACTCTTAATCATGGCTCCATTATCGACAACAAACAATTACAACAGAGTGCTATTCCATTATTTATATCTGCTGTATGCATATGTGGATGCCTGATTTGAACAATACTTTTTTTACAATAAATACTTCGGGTTCACACAGGCTAGGGTCACACTTGCAGTTTTTCCATGCATTTTTCACACTTGTCTTTTGTGAAAAACGCATGGAAAAATGCATCCATAGGCCCCAATGCAAAAAACGCATGCCCCAATAGCAAAAACGCATGTCTAAAGTGCCATGCGTTTTTGGGATGCGTTTTTGGCTCAGCACCAAAAAATACAGCATGATGCATCTGACCCGAATCAGCTGTTTATTTGAAAATCCAGGCGGGAAGGTGAAAAATAGAAAACCGGACTGAAAACCAGATTACCCCGATCCGGAGCAATCAGGGACCATAGAGCACCATGTTATGGAGTGCCGGATTGCACCGGGGGTGCCAGATTGCACCGGACCGGTACAATATGGGAGAATCCGGTTTTGCCGTTCTATGCGGTTGCTGTCGCAAAGCAAAGACAGAGAAGAAGATGGCGGCCGCGGAGGACAATGAGTGAACCGGCCCCCCCGCACAGTATTGACAGTCGGCCACTGCTGACAGCAGGATCCTCTGCTCCCCCCGCAGCCTGCCCACCCGATCCTAAGTTAGGATAGGGTGAGGAGGCGGTGGAGGGAGTGGAGGATCCTGCTGTCAGGCGGCAGGGAAGCTGTCAGTGGCTGTCAGCATTGTTTAAAAGCCAGCGGCTTTTTACCGCTGGCTTTTAAACAATGAAATGGGGAATTGCAGGTTTTTCCTTTGCTGCAAGACCTCTTTATAGGGTCCAGCAGCAGAGGAATTATTCGCAATACTCACTTCCCCATTGACTTACATTGGACTCGCTAGACTCGTAACGAGTACCCGAGTATCGGGACCTACTCGTTACGAGTCTAGAGAGTCTAAATATTTTAGTACTCGCTCATCCCTAAGCACCACCTACTTGATATAATGCTGCTACAAATGCACATGCACTATATATGTTGATGACTATTTATCTGTAGTGTGGTTTCTGTTTGCCATTATGATGTATGTTCCTCTATTTTTGTAAACTATATTTTGTATAACAATTTTTGACCCATTGTTGGATAATTTATGTCATTTCATCTGTATCAGTGCAGTCTTCACATTGACCCCATGTGCCCACTTTTTCTTGTTCTAGAATAAGAGCTGTGAATTTGTATGTGATACTTTACATAAAGAAATTGCAAATGCACGCCTTCTCTCCTTGTTCTTTTTAGATTTTGAATTATCTGGTTGGAGTATCTGTGTGTCTGGTGAACATTGATCTCCAGTTACATATTACAGATTGTATGCAATTGCCATATCTAAGGCCCCTTTCACTTCAGCGGTAAAGCGCTGGTCACGGCAGTTGCGGTGAAAAAAACGTGATTACTGCATAACGGCCGCACTTGCGGTTCACTTGCGGCAAGCCCATGCTATGACTATGGGGCTTGTGGCAGGTGCGGCAAGTGCGGAATAGTTGCAGTTTTGGCAGTTGCGGCAGATGCGGCCACGAAAAAACCGCGGTCAGCTGCTGTTTTTTTCGCGGCCGCATCTGCCGCAAGTGCCAAAACCGCACTTGCCGCACCTGTCACACACTTACCGCAAGCCCCATAGACATTGCATGGGGCTTGCCACAAGTGAACTGCAAGAGCGGCCGTTATGCGGTAATAGCAGCAGTTGCGTTTTTTTTCACCGCAACTGCTGCGATCAGCGATTACCGCTGATGTGAAAGGGGCCTAATATCTAATATGGCGATTTAACCAGTTCATGACTGAGCTATTTTCTTCTCCCTCCCTGTACAGGAGCAGTGTGATGGTGTTATGCTGTGGGTCCTTTGTGCATTTGACAGGTGTTGGACCATACAATGGATAAGCCCTCAACATCCATAGAAAATAGAGTTTGAGAATATTGAATAATCATATACTTTTCATGGCATGAAACTGCTTTTTCCTAATTATACTTATTAAGTACTAACATAATATAAATAAAGCTTAATCAAGATGCATTTTCTAGGTTTAATGCCATTAACTTCATTATACTTAATAGCGCAACAGAAAAATGATTAACATCTCTTCACAAATAACAAATAAGTAAAAATTAGCATTTACTGTATATTGATTCAGCAATACCAAACGTTTCAGAAATTCTCAACATTTACTATTAGTAGAATAGAAGTATATTACTACTTAAAAGGGTTAGCCATTGCATTAATATAGATGGGCTATCCTTTGGATAGGTCATCATTGATACCATATCAGTGGGGGTTTGACACCCAACACCCCATCGATTAGTTTTCCTGATGCCAACTGGAAGGGCTTAATTGTGTTGTGGAACAGCACAGCTCCATCATTTACTTGGTTACCACAGCAGGATACTACAGATTCACTTCTATTCATTTGAATAGGGGTGGATATGCAGACCCTGATCATGACCACAGTGCACTCAACTGATCACATCCAGCCATCATCGATTGCCATGCCACGGACTAGGGTGAGTCTGAATATATAGTGTGACAGTGGCACACAAACCAACAGTGTCTGGTGCACTATACAAAACAAAAGACAGGGAAAACACTGGGGGGCACAAATACAATTGAGGGCCTTGCTCATAGGTTATGAAGGAGAGGGATACCTCCTGCCCTCACCTGCGGCTGTACGCTTATCTCCTTACCATCCCTATATGAGTTCTTTCACCCTGTCACCAAGCAGGACACCTAGTCCCTCGCGGGTCCTGATGTTATGGAGATGGCTGGAAAGAGCATTAGTCCCACCGCTGCACTAGTAACAACAAGAGTGGAAGAAAAGACAGGCAGAGAAATAACATAACAACTTCACACCTGCAGCCACTCTCCTAGGCAGCAGACGGCTTGGCAATGGTCAGCTTCTCCAGAGTAGCTCCTTCACCTCAGGTAGCTATGCCAACAATGGCGTTCAATCACCAGCAAGGAATACTGGATCATGTGATCATTAGAGATGTGCGAACACCTGAGTGTTCAAATTCAATTTTGTTCGCCAAATGTGGGGTGTTCGCCAAATTAGTCGACGAAGAGTTTGTTGAACCTTCCCAACCCCGCTGAAATCAATGGTGGGCATTAGGCAACATGAAACACATAGAAAACACCTTCAAAGGTGTCCAAAAGCTAACACACAGACACACACAATTCATCTTACCAGTCTCCCACTGCTTGCTTGCTTGCTTGCTTCCAGGTCCATTCTCCCTCTCACTTACTTCTGGTCCTCCCATGAAGCTTCATGCATATTCACTTAACTGACCAGCAACAGCTAATCACAGATGCTCATGATGTGATTGGCTGTCACAATCAGACTGCATTTCCACAATTTGGATGGTGTCTGTGCTTGGCTGTAATACACATTAGTATATTGTTTGGAAACCAACCTGGTGTGATAGTGTGTAAAAAAATAAATAATGGAAAAAATGCGTAGGGCTTCGCCCTCTTGTTACTCGTTCACCAAGGCAAAACTAGGCACCTGATGGCTGGTATTTTTAGCAGGGTTAGAGCCCATTGTTATTTGCTCCCCCACGCTATAGAATAACAGCCCTCAGCCACCCTAGAGTAATTGCTGTATTCATAAGAAACGCCAATTCCTGGCACTTTACATAGCTCTTCCAGTTGTCGTGTAGCAGTGGCAAATTGGGTAAGAAGGGGTTAATAACAGCTTTTTATTGCCAGCTGGTATTAAGCCCAAAATTCTTAATGTCAGGCCAATGTTATACCCGGTCATTAAGAATTTCAAGTAAATAATAAAGAAGACTCAAAACAGAGAGAAATTTTATTACAAATAAACCACAAATACACATCTGGACTCCCTTTTTATACTCTGCAACATCCTCTTGCTTGCAGGCTGCAGTATAGAACACAGAGTCCTGTCACCACAACCTCCAAACATTGAATGAATGAGCCGCCAGCTCCGGCGCGGTAGGTGGTGACTCCTCAGGTCACCAAGGACAGCTCAGGTACCCATGGTACCCGCTATATTTAGAGACCACCATGGTTACCTGAACGGTGACCTTAGGAGTCACCACTTACCAGATCAGAACAGCTCATTCATTCAATGTTTGGAGGCTGCAGCATGCAATTAAGAAGATGTCACGGAGGATCGAGGATGGGTATGAGGGAGTAATAAAGATGAAGTCCAGATACGTGTTTGTGGTTTTATTTCTAATGAAATGTTTTCTCTGTGTTGTGTCTTTTTTACTATTTACTTGAAATTCTTAATGGCTTAGTCTAACATTGGCCCGACATTAAAAATTTTGGTGTTGATACCAGCTGGCAATACAAAGCTGGCATTATCCCCTTATTTCCCAGTTTGCCACCACAACACAGCAACTAGAAGAGTCATGTAAAGCTCTAGGATGGCATTTCTTATTAACGCTCCAATTTCTGGGGTGACTGCAGGCTGCGTGGGGGGGTGGTCAAATAATGATGGGGTCTCACCCCACTGAGAATACCAGACCTCAGCTGCCTAGTTTTATCTTTGCAGGCAATTAAAAATAGGACAAAGCCCTACGCAAATTTTTTTTACATTTTTTTAACACAATGACGCCAGGTTGGTTGCCATACACTAATGTGTATGTGTGTGTGTATCCATGTATGTAGGTATAGCTCCACCCCCTCCAGGGAGGCCCATCCACTTCATAGCCCACCTTCCAGATAGCCCCAGCCACTTCATAGCCCCTGTCCAGATAGCCACTTGCCCTCCAGGTAGACCTGCCCCCTCCAATTAGCTCCACCCATGTCATAGCTCACCCATGTGATAGCTCTGCCCCCTCCAGTTAGCTCCACCCTCTGTGATCTCACAACATAAAGTAGAATGAAATTCTGTCATGTGTAATATATAAAGCTGAGCTTATGTATGTATGTTTCATAGCCCCACCCCCCCATATAGCCACACTCACTTCATAGCCCACCCTTCCACTTAGCCCTGCCCCTTCATAATACACAGGTCTGCCTGGATGCCTCTCTGATTAGCCCCAGGGGACAAGAAGTTATGGGTTTGGGGGGCATTTTTTTGTGGGGGGGATCAGGGGGCAAGTTTGGAGGTAAAGGAAAGTTTTGGGATGGGGTGATAGGTAGGTTTGGTGGGTGTGGGGGTGGGTGGAGTGGGTTTTGGTAGGGGGGCAGGATAATGTGTATAGTGGACACAAATACACACACACACACGCATACACTATGCTTATATCTAGGAACAGTTATTTACTACCGGTATGCCCGGACCACACCAGGCTCTACAGCTAGTTAATAAATAACCATAACTTATGGCAAAACATGTCTATTTGTGTATAGAAAAAAAAATATTTAATGAATTAAGTAAATAAATAGTGCACATGACCTTAAAGCAGAGATGCAATTAATTAATAATTGTCAATATATGTCAAAGAATAAATACAATTATTAAAATAACAAACTCAAACCCATAATGAAGGAGGTCCTCGTGTAGCCTCTGCCTGCACTCTGACACACCTTTCATGACTTGCTTCCTCAGTTTTGGCTGTAACTGCATCCACTTTCAAAGCAACTGTCCATCTGCTAATCGGTTCATGTATGTATTTGTGGCTTTGCTGGTTCTGGCCACATTCCTCCTGCATCGAACCTGTGGTAGAATCGAGTTGTTCAGGCAATTGGCGGTCAATCCTAGCCTCTATTTTTGGGGACTCCCTCTGCTCCATTTCTTTTAACGATCAAAAACATTTTTTGCTTTGATATTGTTTATTTGTTGTTAGTTTTCTGTCCCTTACTCTGGATACTATTTTAGATTCAGTCTCATTCCATAACAAATTCTGGCTGCATTAACTACATGACATTCAACACCAATCGGTGACAAAAGAAGAAGAATGGGGACCATGCACCCAGTGTCATAATCTGAAGTTCATGAGCCCTGATGCTAAAGCTCCAATGGGGCCCCAATTATTGCAAATCATTAATTGCACTAGTCTTTTTCTGTAGGTCAAAGGGACTTTTTGGGCCCCCCAGGCTCTTGGGTCAGGGTGTGATTGCTACCTGTGCACCTATTGTATCCTACACCTTAGTTTTGCCGGTGGAAAATTGATTACAGCTTAGAGAATCCACATCTTTGTTGAGAAATAAACCAATCATATATGCCTAAATGTTGTGCACTGAATACACATCGGCTGATGATATATTACCTTCACTTCCCGTATCATGCCGTGTATTGATTTTGTATAATCTTTGATGTTTACAGTAGTACAAAAAAGGCTGAAGGGATTTGGAGCTAAGATTATTAGAGCCCACATAGGGGTTTATAAGATTTCTTACCTGTCAGTGTGAGCGATTTCATGCTCTGTTGTCAGACACTGATAGCTATAATGGTTAGTGCAATGCTAATTCTTGCGAGAATATGAAATCTTTTCTTAGCCAAGTAGATTGCCGGCATTTTAGCACAAATTGAGGCGAAATTATGGTACATTTAGCTTTGCAAATCTTTCCCAGTGTGAATAGTATAAATCCACATCCAAATGAGATACACAGAACAATTGAAATTCATTTGCGTTAAAAATGTGCAATAATTGTTATAACTTATTATTTGAAAGCAAACTATAAAAAAGCCGTTCAAATGCAGCACACATTTTATTATTTCACTGTAAGGGTACCGTCGCACCTGAAGACATCGCCGGCGATTTCGCAGGCGACGCACGGGAGCGCGCACGTTTTTGGCGCCTCGCCAGCGTCGCCGTCGTGTATTTACACGCGACGATATCTCCGGCGACGCTGTGGCGATGTTTCAGGCGACATCGCTGTTGGGGTGTCTACAAACCCAGCAACGATCCTGTAACATGGGAGCCTATGGTTCCCATCTCCTGTAACATCGCCAATCGCGATGTTACACGGGGCGATGCTTGCACATCGCCTGAGAGTGATTGCTGGTTTCATTCTCCTCCTCCACCTTCTCCTCATCTTCCTCTTCCTCCACCTCTACCGTCATGTGATTTAGTGGCCCTATATGTTCAGAGGGTCTGCAATAGGCAAGGAGCCTGAGTTTTAGAGACCTCATGTGGCCATGTAACATACTTTTTGAAGTGGCCTTTCAAATGTGTTGTCTGTTTTTTTTAATTCGAATGTAGCAAGAAATTTATGTTCTGGATAAAAAACCTTCCTTGAGATCCTCTTCATCCTCCAAAAGGGAATTATCCTATTAATTTCAATATCTGCGTGTGAGCTTCTGGATGGGACAATTTCATGCAGCAGACTGGAGGATTAGTAGAAGAGCCGATCTACTACACGGATCATAAAACAAACATAGAAGAAATATACATGGTGAGTGTAAAATGTATGCACTATTAATCTGTGTGAATATCTACACTCAGATATCGTGCCCCGCTGTCTTTCCTTTTTTTCTTTTATTTCTGTAAACTTCAGGAGTATACAACCCAAGTCTCATCAGACATAAGAGATCTACTTAACCCCTTCATGACCAAGAGCTTATCTATAAGCCCTTAGCCATGTTCCTCCCTCTGATGCGAGCTCATGTACTGAGCTTGCATCATACCCCACACATTTCAGCTGATCTCATCAGCTCAGAAGTGTAGCTCCCAGAATCGATCGGATCATCAATCCATTTGGTGCTGTTAACCCTTTGGATCAAACAGTTAATTCATGAAAATGTGATGCAATCACGGTACATCCGATGGTTACCTTTACAGCCCAGGGTCCTGTGATGACCTCACATGCTGTTTGTAATCACTTCCTGTGGATGCCTGGCGAAGGTCAGCATCCACAAAAAGTGCTGATGTCTGCTATGCAGAGACATGCTGAAGCATGTCTCAACATAGGAGAAGCGATCGGACTTTGCAGCACTGAGGCGCCTCAGGGGGCAGTGTAAATAAAGAAAACACTTTTAAAAAGTTTTTAAAAATAAGAGCAAAATGAAAAAAACATAAAAGTTCAATCCACCTTGCCCCACCCTCTTGCCCCAATTGAAAAAAAACTGTTAAAAGAAATTTAAAACATATTTGGTATTGCTGCATTCAGAAATGCCCAATCTATCAAAATATAAAATCAATTATTCAGATGAATAAATTGTGTAATGCAAAAAAAGGCTAAACACCAAATGTAAATTTTTTTGGTTGCTGCAACATTGCATTGAAATACAATAATGGGCAAGAAAAACAGTGCATCTACCCAAAAATGGTATAATTAGAAACATCAGCTCAAGACGCAAAAATAAGCCATCACACAGCCCTACATCTAAAAAAAATGAGAACGCACAAAAAATGGTGCAAAAGTGCGATTCTTTTTCTTTAAAAATGTCTGAATTTTTTTCACCACTTAGATAAAAGTAAAGTATACATGTTTTGTATCTATTTCATAACATAGAATAAGGAGTAAAGGCTTGAATTATGCAAAAGTTATCAAGTTTATTATAGCCGACAAAGGAAGGACAAGGAAGGGGGGGAGAGATCTTAAAGTGCTCACGTGCCTACAGTCCGCCAAGGACTCAGATAAAGTGCAATTTACAGACACATAGTTCATATGTCACCGTTATATATAAATCTGGTGTCTGCGCAGAGACCCACGTACAGAGGTATACACAGGAGTATGTTAATACTCTCTTAACAAATTACAGATAGAATGGCATGTAAATATCACATCACATATCACATCACATTCAACATCTTTTACAAACTCATACTGACCCGAGGCACTGTCACGCTTGGAAGGGAATCAGGTAACAGGTAGGTGAAATGGGCAAAAGGGGGTCAGGAGAGCCAAATTAAACCCTGATGCTGGGGTCCCTGCCTCGCCCTGATCTTGGAGGTACCTCTGATGGTGAGGAGTTCCGAGCCACCACCCTGTACCCTAAAACTCCTGATTAGCCCTAGGCTGAGGGCTCCTACCTCCACCCACAGGTCAGGGATCACAGCTTTTCCCAAGGAAAGACTTAGTCCATCAGCAAGCATCAGCACAGCACCAAGACCTAAAGCAAATAGCTATCAGTGGCTATATAAAGCCAGGAGGAGGGGATTCCAGGTGAGTCACACATAGGGATGAGCGAGTACCACAATATTCGGACTCGCTATACTCGCAACGAGTAGGTCCGATACTTGGTACTCATTACGAGTACAGCGAGTCCGATTACTTTCGCAGTGTATCTATAGATACACTGCGAAAGTACCCTAAAAGTGAATAAAAGTTGTTAAAAATAATAAAATTACATACTCACCTCTCCGACGACTGCATCGGGACCGGCAAAGAAGACCCCAGGACCGTCCCAGAAGACCTGCGATCACCTGACGACAAGGACCTGTGACTTCCAGCCAATTTAACAACTTAAAAATTGATTTTGAAACCCTCACTGAGGCTGAGTTGAGATGGAGGTTTTACCACTGCAGACAGAGGCCACAGGATAGCATACGGGACTATGCTGTGAGCCTCGAGGAGGCACTGCGAGCCTTAAAGCAAATAGACCCTACCAGTGGGCAGGAGGAGGATACAATGCTGGCTGAACAGTTTATTCAGGGGTTACATTCACCCACTGACCATATGCAGTTGCACCTGTGGGCCCTAGAACATCCAGATGCAAACTTTGTTGTCCTGAAGGACTGGGCCATTAAAGCACTGCAAATCCCAGTGGCCCCAGACCTTGAACCTCAGCTGCAGCAAGCTAGCACCTCTTCCCTAGGAAGGGCACCCTCCTCCTTAACCACAGCAAGGGCTAATGGACAGACTTTAACACCTGGTGCTTCTGATAACTTGCACTCCCAGGGGCAGCAGCTAAGCAAGGATGTGGCCATGATCTTAAAGGCCATGCAGCTCAGACCGGAGCCCAAGTCGTCAGGAGAGATTCAGCTTGCCAACAGCCTCGAGGACATCCTGTGGATGTGAAGAAGGAGGATCCTATTGTCCAGAGGAAGAACCAATGATCGCTACGACTCATCAGGACCACCCATCTGCCACCGTTACAATAAGGCAGGCCGCTTTGCCAGGTCATGTACTTTAAACCAGCAACCCCTGGGGCTGATGGCCAACCCCCAGGAATAAGACGACCAGGCACTTCTGACTGGTGTGATAGGATTGGCCATCCTCCCACATACCTATCTATCACGCTGGATGGTATTCCCACATCTGCACTACTGGACACCAGCTCGCAGGTGACCACAAGACCACATACTCTTTACAAAAGATTTTGAGCCGATTCTGAGCTCACTCGACCAGACCTGGACCTTATTATTTATGTTGTTAATGGACTACCAGTAAAACAAGTAGGGTTCAGGGAAGTAACAATAAAAGTGGGGAGGGTGCAGTTAAAAGCATTGTGGTATCCGGACTTTGGGGTGCCACATTATCTGATTTATGCATCCACTTTCCGCAAGCTACAATTTTTCCCTCATGCTAAATACAGCTGAGAACAAAATTGCAATTCTGCACTACATCATTGAATAACATGGGACTGAGTACAATAACTTTTTCTATCGCATTTCATTCGTCTGATTTATATGCTTGTGTGAGTGAGCCCTCATGCTTATTCTCAATCAGAGTCTGGGCATGCACTAGTGACTGAACTCTCTGGAAATCAGCTGCACAGTATGTAAGATAAAAGTTCTCACAGCAGGAGAATTACAGCAGATAGAAAAAGCAAGTCAGTTGCAAACTTGCTTATTTCCATGTTGTCTAACAAAAGGAATTGAATAGGTTGAAATTACTATTTTAATATCTCAACAGCAAAACTGAGGAATTTTTTAATGAAAATTTGTCAAAATGCTATATTTCTTTTACTGTACACAACATCTCAGATGGTAGTAGTTCAGTATGCATATTAGTGATTACCAATTGGTAGTATCATTATAAACACAAAGTTTATTTCTATAATTAAAAACAGAAATTGTCATGATGGAAATATACAATGTATTAGTTTTTGGTACTTTGCATTTATTCGGTGTCTGTTAGGCTGCCTTCACATTAGCGTTTGTGTCTGCATGCTGATGGCATGCAGACACAAACGCTGTCAAAAGCAGGGACACTTTGATGTGTCCGCAGCGGATAATGTCCGCCTGCGGACACATCACTAGGGAGCCCGGCCAGCCAATCGGCGCTGTCCGGGGTCGGGCCGGGGGTGGAGATCAGCGCCGGAGATCTCGCCCCCCCGGCCGCCGGTAAGCTCCGGGACTGTCGGCGGGGAGAACAGCTGATCTGACAGCTGTTTGAATCTTCCCGCGCCGACACCGAGAGGAGATGTCGGCGCGGGAAGATTCAAACAGCTGTCACATCAGCTGTTTCTCCCCGCCGACATCGCTAGCAAATTACAGGCGGCCGGGGAGGAGGAGATCAGCAGAGGCAGAGCTGATCTCCCGGTGGCCGTCGGTGAGCTCCTGTGACATCACCGGCGGCCACCGGGAGATTTTTCAATGGGTCCGCAGCGTTCTCCTGCGCTGTCAAGCGCTGAACACTGCGGACCCATTGACGTAAATGCATTTTTTGTGCGCTTGGGGACGCTTGCTGATCTTCCAAGGTCCCCAAACGCACAAAAAAATGCTGCAAGCTGCGTCCCGGGTGCGGATGCTGGACACCGGAAGGAGCAGATATCGTCCGCATCCGCACCCGAACGCAGCAAACGCAGGCACTATGCGTTCCTATGTTAAACATAGGAACCGCAGTGCGCATGCGTTTGCCTGCGTATGGGAATGCAGCATAAGCTGCGTTCCCATACGCAAATGTGAAGCCAGCCTAAATGGGAATACAACAGAAAATACAACAGAACAGAACAAATACAACAGAAATGCAATAACATTCCATTCCCAAGTCAACACAAATTCTGAAATGTCAATCATTCATGTGGCCTCTATGCGTTCTAATAGAGGAGAAAGTAATGTGCTTTCTTATTACTGTTGGTATTACTGGACACGTTACATTATATTCTGGGGATAGCTAAGCCTTTTTCACAGAATCTCATAATTGTGAATGTGTTTTGTGGGATGCAATCCTCAGACTAACATACGTATGACTAATATATATAGCCCTGAGTCATTCAGATCAAACATGTGGAGTTAAGAAATAAATCTTTCTCGCCCAGTGTAAACCAGATCCCCTTATGAATACTTCACAGGAATAACTTGGTTTCTATGTAACCAGTCTGAAACAATTCACATTACACTCTATTTTATGAAATTAAGAAAAGAGCCTACTGTGTTTGTGTAGATAGCCTGAGGTATTAAGGTTATATTCTATGCGCCATATAAGATTGGTTTTTCAGCCAACTCAACTACATTTAATGTTAGAAATAACAAAATAGGAAAAATGATAATCAATACGGAAAGCTCAGAGATTTAAAAGTGTATATTAACCCCTTCCTACTATCATGGCCAATCTGCATTTTTGATTTTTCCTCCCATTCTCCCTGAAGCCACACCTTTTTTTATGTCCACAAAGATGTATGAGGTCTCATTTTTTTTGCAAGATGAGTTGGACTTTTGTACACTGTGTGCAGAATTATTAGGCAAATGGGTATTTGGATCACATGATACTTTTTATACATGTTGTCCTACACCAAGCTGTATAGACTTGAGAGACAACTACCAATTAAGTAAATCAGGTGATGTGCATCTCTGTAATGAGGAGGGGTGTGGTGTAATGACATCAACACCCTATATAAGGTGTGCTTAATTATTAGGCAACTTCCTTTCCTTAGGCAAAATGGGTCAGAAGAGAAATTTGACGGGCTCTGAAAAGTCCAAAATTGGGATATGTCTTGCAGAGGGATGCAGCAGTCTTAAAATTGCCAAACTTTTGAAGCATGATCACCAAACATCCAAGCGTTTCGTGGCAAATAGCCAACAGGGTCGCAAGAAGCGTGTTGGGCAAAAAAAGCGCAAAATAACTGCCCATGAATTGAGGAAAATCAAGCGTAAAGCTGCCAAGATGCCATTTGCCACCAGTTGTGCCATATGTCAGAGCTGCAACGTTACTGGAGTATCAAAAAGCACAAGGTGCGCCATACTCAGGGACATGGCTAAGGTAAGGAAGGCTGAAAAACGACCACCTTTGAACAAGAAACATAAGATAAAATATCAAGACTGGGCCAAGAAATATCTTAAGACTGATTTTTCAAAGGTTTTATGGACTGATGAAATGAGAGTGACTCTTGATGGGCCAGATGGATGGGTCAGAGGCTGGATCAGTAAGGGGCAGAGAACTCCACTCTGACTCAGACGCCAGCAAGGTGGAGGTGGGGTACTGGTATGGGCTGGTATCATCAAAGATGAACTTATGGGACCTTTTCAGGTTGAGGATGGAGGGAAGCTCAACTCCCAGACCTACTGCCAGTTTCTAGAAGACAACTTCTTCAAGCAGTGGTACAGGAAGAAGTCGGTATCGTTCAAGAAAAACATGATTTTCATGCAGGACAATGCTCCATCACATGCATCCAACTACTCCACAGTGTGGCTGGTCAGTAAAGGTCTAAAAGAAAAAAATAATAATGACATGGCCCCCTTGTTCACCTGATCTGAACCCCATAGAGAACCTGTGGTGTCTGCTGCACGCAATGTTGATCATAAACAGATCCAGCAACTGACAGAATCTATGAATAGAAGGCTGTTGAGTGTATAAAGAAAGGTGGCTATATTGGTCACTAATATTTTTGGGATTTGTTTTTGCATGTCAGAAATGTTTTTCCCTAAATTTTGTGCAGTTATATTAGTTTACCTGGTGAAAATAAACAAGTGAGATGGGAATATATTTGGTTTTTATTAAGTGGCCTAATAATTCTGCACAGTAATAAGTTACCTGCACAAACAGATATCCTCCTAAGATAGCTAAATCTAAAAAAAAAACACTCCAACTTCCAAAAATATTAAGCTTTGATATTTATGAGTCTTTTGGGTTGATTGAGTTGTTGATCAATAATAAAAATAATCCTCTAAAATACAACTTGCCTAATAATTCTGCACACAGTGTATGCCATCCTTTAGTTTTACCACATAATGTAGAATAAAAAATTGTTAAAAATCCAATTTCACTGAAATTACCTTCACCTACTGTAACCTCACCTACTGTACAAATTAAAATAATTAATTTTATATGTTGATAGCTCACCCTTTTATATACATAGCAATACCATATATGTGTATTTAAAAAATGTTTTTTAATACATTAATTTTTAATTTGGGAAAAATAGGTAGATTTGAATGTTTAATTTAAAACAAAAAAAATCAATTTATATTTAACTTTTTTTTTTTTACTTTTTTGGTGTATTTGTTAGGCCTTTCAGGGGATTTGAACCTATTTGTCTAATCACCTGTGCTTTAAAATTAAAAGTCACATACTCTTTTGAAGGCCAGATGCAGGCTGATTTTCATTGAATCTCTGCAATGGCAAGCATGGAGGTCAACAGACCCCTGGCTATGATAGTAACCCATTGCCACCCTATAATCACATTGTGAGTTGGCAAATGAGATCATAAAATGACACCCCCCATATGGATGTGCTATTAATGTTGCTGTCAGAGATTGACAGAGGCACTTAACAGGTTAAGAGTAATAGATGGAGCTCCACTAGTGGTTTTTGGAGGACGGTTCTGACCGCAAAATGCAGCCATTATCTGCCAGAAGGGGTGTAACTGTAGTGAGTGCATGGCTTCCTGTTGTATCTCATCCATGTAGTCTAGGGGGGCCCAAAAGTACTTTTGGCCTATATGAGAAGAGCAATACTATTACAGACCAGTGATAGTTGGGGGCTTACTGAAATTTTTAATTGGACCCATAAGTTATTCCACTGACAAACATGTACCACTCGCTGACATGATTGATGGATATTGGGAAGTGAATAGATACTTTACATTTGAATGGTCTACTGCTAGTCTATTAGGATTGAATGTAGGATATTGAAAGCCCTTATACCATGATTTATACCATATGGAAGAAATCCATACTCCGCAACGCACCTCGCCTTGTACAAACAGTCCCTCATCGACTTCAAGACAGCACTGACCACCGCAAAACAAGCTTTCTTCTTGTCTCTCATTAGCTTCCTCTCCCACAATCCCAAGCAACTTTTCGTAAACTTTAACTCCCTACTCCGTCCCCCCTCACCCCCTCCCTCTCCCCTCATCACCACCGACGACTTTGCCAGCTTCTTTAAACAGAAGATCGACTAGATCAGAGAAAGCTTCGATTCCCAATCCCCTCAGCCCTCCCTCTCTATCACCCAACCCCCCTCGACCAAAAGTAACTTCTCCTCCATGACTGAAGTGCGCCTCTCCTCCCTTCTAGCATGATTACACCTCACCACTTGTGCCCTCGACCCTCTCCTCTCCCCTCCCATCTCATCCCTAACCTCACCACTGTCCTTATCCCCGCCCTAACCCATCTCTTTAACATATCACTTACCACCGGTGTCTTCCCTTCATCCTTCAAACATACCCTCATCACACCCATCCTCAAGAAACCCTCCCTCAACCCCGCAACAGTCTCCAACTATCGTCCCATATCTCTCCTCCCCTTTGCCTCAAAATTGCTTGAGCAACATGTCTACTCCGAACTGTTCTCCCATCTCTCCTTGTGCTCCCTCTTTGACCACCTGCAATCCGGCTTCCCAGCCCACCACTCCACCGAAACAACCCTAACCAAAGTCACCAACGACCTACTGACCGCCAAGAACAAGCGACACTACTCCATCCTTCTCCTCCTTGACCACTCTGCTGCCTTTGACACAGTCGACCACTCCCTCCTGCTTCAAATTCTAGAATCCCTTGGCATCACTTACCTGGCCCTCTCCTGGATCTCCTCGTACCTATCAGACCGGACCTTCAGCGTCACCTACTCCCACACCTTCTCCTTACCCTACCCCCTATCTGTTGGAGTTCCCCAAGGCTTAGTCCTGGGACCCTTTCTCTTCTCCATCTACACCCTGGGCCTAGGCCAACTCATCTGAGTCCCACGGCCTCCAATACCATCTCTACGCCGACGACACCCAGCTCTTCCTCTCCGGCCCTGACATCACCTCCCTGCTATCCAAAATCCCACACTGCCTGTCCGCCATCTCATCCTTCTTCTCCGCTCGTTTCCTCAAACTCAACATGGATAAACAGTTCATCGTCTTCCCCCCAAGTTGCTCTTCCCCCCTACCCGACCTAACCGTCACTGTCAACGACTGCACACTCTCACCTGTCCCCCACGCCAAGTGCCTCGGTGTAATCCTCGACTCTGCCCTCTCCTTCAAGCCACACATCCAGGCCCTCACCACCTCCTGCCATCTCCAGTCTTAAAAACATCTCACAGATCCGCTCCTTCCTTGACCATGACACTGCCAAAACGCTTGTCCATGCCCTCATTATCTCCCGCCTCGACTACTGCAACCTCCTGTTCACTGGCCTCCCTGCTTCCTCCCTTGCACCCCTTCGAACCATCATCAATTCCGCTGCCCGACTCATCCACCTGTCGCCCCATTACTCCCCTGTCTCCCCCCTCTGCCAAGCCCTCCACTGGCTCCCTACTACCCAGAGATCTCGGTTCAAACCCCTAACCCTGACAGAGTGCCAACTCTGCTAATGTGTTCAGGATGCTGTATGCACCAACCACAAATCCCGGCGGGGTGCGGGGTCTTTATGTCCCAAGACCCAACCTCAAGCGCAGTGAAGAGAAGGCCGTCATACTAGGGCTAGGGGACCCAGAAGGTCACCCACTGAAAGCCTGTGACCGCTGAACTGTAGCAAGCATGCGGACAGACCAAAAAGGCCCGAAAGAGACACGAAAGGGGGAGATGCAGATGAACCATCCCGACTGCTTAGACCACACCGCAGCCGCTCCTGAACTGCTGTAAACTTTACCATCTGTCGAGAAAAGAGAGTAAACCCGGTTAAAGCTCTATACTGTATGAGACTGTAATTCTTGCGTCTGAGGGGAGATAGACTGATTCTGTGATCTGGCAGAAGGAGACTGTCTGTGACTGTGAACCCTGCACCTCTGCATATCAATAGACTTCACGGTTGCCCTGGGGACCAGCTCTACCCATGGAGGGAGAGCCGAGACTTGACCCCCGTGACTCCCCCGGCAGAACTTCCGGCCGGTTCCGTGTACCCCACAGCCCTGGTGGGCGAGTCAGATAGTTGTAAGCCCACTGTGCTACTGGCGGAGCATAAGTAATTTATTACCTGCTCTTCACTATGGCCTCTGATGGTGATAAGCTGGGCCACAGATAGTTAGCAGGTACCACTTTTAGGGCAGTCCCTGACCCTGCAACAGCTAACTGATGGGCAGGGCCGCTGTTATGGGCTCACAGGTCTTACTGAGTGAGGGGCCCGCCAATCATTGGAGGGGGCATGACCATTTGAACACGGGAGTGCTGGCAGGGGATGTGGCCATTTGGAGCAAGGAGGCCCGCCCCCCCCCCTGGCCAGCATGCATGGATGACAGACTGAGGCTGTGTCCCCGCCTCCTGCTGGCTGCTGCTGTGTCTCTGTGTGCTTTTGCCAGAGCTGCAGTGCCGGTCAGCCAGCGCAGCAGTCAGAGAGAGCAGACATTACTAGACAGGCTGGCTGCAGCTGCAGCACAGTCTGTGTACTTAGTGAGCGCTGACTCTCTCTCACTGCTGTGTGAGCGGCGCTGCGCTGCCGAATCCGAAAGTGTGACTCAGTGTGTGTGTGTGATATCACACACAGCAGCCTCGGACAGTTAAGGGGCCCAGCAGGTCCGTCCATCCTCTGTGTAGTGTAGTGTTAGTGTATATATATATATATATATATATATATATATATATATATATATGCATAGTCGGCCTTTCCTATGTGCGAGTTGAGCATTCACACAGGGTGGCGGCCGCCAGGGGGCACTGCAGGGAGCAAGTCACTTTCACTTTCTGCTGCGCCAGGCCTGGCATTCAAAACTGCAAAATGCCCCGCTGGCCCTTTAAAATTCCAGCTGAGTCCTGTGTGTGTGCACGTCCTCTCTGACAAGGGCCGCTGCAACGTGCACGGGACAGGGCTCTCTCCGTCTGGCCAGTATCAGCGTTCACAATTGTTTTTGTGGGAGGAGTCCACCCTCTACTCATCAGCCCCGGGGATCCTGCTTGATTCATTGCAGGCTCTAGTGATTGCTGATCCACTAATCAGACAGCAGGAAACAATCACTAAAGCCTGCAATGTCTCCTACCTGCTCTCTGATTGGTGCACAAGTCGTCACTGTTGGTTACAGTGTACCCTGCTCTGCATCAGTAAGGGTATGTGCACATTGGAATTTTTGTGAGCTGTTTTTTAGCAATTTCCGCCGACGTTTTCCGCTGGGTTTTATGTAAATTTATGTTAATCCTAACCAGCGGTTGGATTAACATGCTAGTCTATGGATTTCAGAAAACGCTGTTTACATTAGAACGGTTTTTGTTTTCTCCTTTCCACTTTCTTCACCGGTTTTCCACCGGATTTCAAAGATTGAGCTTGTGACTTCTTTTGAGCGTTTAGTCAGCGTATCAGAGCTTGCAAGTGCACAAAAAACAGTCTTAAAAACGCCAAGAAAACCGCCGAGAAAACCGCTGTATAAACGCTAATAAACCGCACACAAAACGTTAAAAAAACGCTAAAAAAACGATGGACACTGCTGAGGTCAGGAATTTGAGCTCCTGAAATTCTACACCGGTTTTCTGACGGTCTGCAATGATGCAGAACCGTCCAATGTGCACATACCCTAATAGGAGAGCAGAGGAGATGCTGCTCCACACCATGTGGGAAAAACATCTTACACAAGCTGTAAGTAACAGAAAAAATAACTCACTGCTGCTTAGATGTGTGTTTGTGTGTGAATGTATGGGGGTGTATATGGGTGTCTGTGTGTATACATATATGTGGAATGCATATGTGTGTGTATATGGGGGTGTTTGTATGTGTGGTGTATGTAGGTGTCTGTGTGTGTATGTGGGGTGTGTGTATGTATGTGTATATGGGTGTGTGTATATATGGGAGAGGGTGTGTGTGTGTATATGGTGTGTACAGTGTTGGCCAAAAGTATTGACACCCCTGCAATTCTGTCAGATAATACTCAGTTTCTTCCTGAAAATGATTGCAATCACAAATTCCTTGGTATTATTATCTTCATTTAATTTGTCTTCAATGAAAAATCATGTGATGCTTCTCTAATTTGTGTAATTAACAGCACCTGTAACTTACCTGTGGCACCTAACAGGTGTTGGCAATAACTAAATCACACTTGCAGCCAGTTGACATGGATTAAAGTTGACTCAACCTCTGTCCTGTGTCCTTGTGTGTACCACATTGAGCATAGAGAAAAGAAAGAAGACCAAAGAACTGTCTGAGGACTTGAGAAACCAAATTGTGAGGAAGCATGAGCAATCTCAAGGCTACAAGTCCATCTCCAAAGACCTGAATGTTCCTGTGTCTACCGTGGGCAGTGTCATCAAGAAGTTTAAAGCTCATGGCACTGTGGCTAATCTCCCTAGATGTGGATGGAAAAGAAAAATTGACAAGAGATTTCAACGCAAGATTGTGTGGATGGTGGATAAAGAACCTTGACTAACATCCAAACAAGTTCAAGCTGCCCTGCAGTCCGAGGGTACAACAGTGTCAACCCACACTATCCGTCGGCGTCTGAATAAAAAGGGACTGTATGGTAGGAGACCCAGGAAGACCCCACTTCTTACCCCGAGACATAAAAAAGCCAGGCTGGAGTTTGCCAAAACTTACCTGAGAAAGCCTACAACGTTTTGGAAGAATGTTCTCTCTTTTTGGGCAAAGGCATTAATATAGAGTTTACAGGAGAAAAAAAGAGGCATTCAAAGAAAAGAACACGGTCCTTAAAGTCAAACATGGCGGAGGTTCCCTTATGTTTTGGGGTTTCTTTGCTGCCTCTGGCACTGGACTGCTTGACCGTGTGCATGGCATTATGAAGTCTTAAGACTATCAACACATTTTGCAGCATAATGTAGGGCCCAGTGTGAGAAAGTTGGGTCTCCCTCAGAGGTCATGGGTCTTCCAGCAGGACAATGACCCAAAACACACTTCAAAAAGCACTAGAAAATGGTTTGAGAGAAAGCACCAGAGACTTTTAAGGTGGCCAGCAATGAGTCCAGACCTGAATCCCATAGAACACCTGTGGAGAGATCTAAAAATGGCAGCTTGGAGAAGGCCCCCCTTCAAATATCAGGGACCTGGAGCAGTTTGCCAAAGAAGAATGGTCTAAAATTCCAGCAGAGCATTGTAAGAAACTCATTGATGGTTACCGGAAGCAGTTGATCGCAGTTATTTTGGCTAAAGGTTGTGCAACCAAGTATTAGGCTGAGGGTGCCAATACTTTTGTCTGGCCCATTTTTGGAGTTTTGTGTGAAATCATCAATGTTTTGCTTTTTGCTTCATTCTCTTTTGTGTTTTTTCATTGAAGACAAATTAAATGAAGATAATAATACCAAAGAATTTGTGATTGCAATCATTTTCAGGAAGAAACTGAGTGTTATCTGACAGAATTGCAGGGGTGTCAATACTTTTGGCCAACACTGTATATAGGTGTCTGTGTGTGTACATTGTGGAGACACGGGGTCAGTTGGTGCTCTCGTCCTCTGGCCCAGGCACCTTTGGAAAGACAAAGTGGACCAGGACTCATCCCCAAACTGAACGCCAGAACTCCTTAACCGTGGGCGGAACACTACTCAGACAACACAGGGTGAGGGATTCACAATATTAAGAATTTATTGGATACCCAAACAGTTAACAGCCTATAACACATAACCAGCAAAACTCAAACTGTAAAAGGCAACAGAGTCTCACCCTTCCGCTGGCTCACCAGGGATTAGAATATAGCACAGCCCAGTCTGTAGCCAGGTGACTGGATCATTTAAACCTGGGTTGCGTCCGTATGCAGTCTTTGTTATCCTTAGCTGAATCCGATCATTCGATGCTGAAGTCCTTGTAGTCTTATAATCCAGGTTCTGATCCCCTTGGTAGTCACCGAAATGCCTGGGGTTACGGCTTGCCAACCGGACCCAAAGTTCCTAGATTAGCTGCCTGTATCCAATCCAGTGCACCTCTAGTCGGGACCAAAATCCCTAGACTGAGGGCACTAGACAGAGTCTCAAAATCACCCAGGTTAACCAACAGGTCTCCTTATATACCCTCAGCCCTCATTGAAGGATATTGGGGACTTCACCATTGGTGGAATAAAATTGTCTTCTCATTGGCTGGATGTCAAGCCTAAAACATTTCTAGTAGTATTGCAGTCCTGTCAAGGGAGAGTCACATACTGATTGACATAGCACCTAGCAGGATACATTTAGTCTGCAATCCATGACATTAAACAATGGAGAATTTACATAGAGTCAACAATCCACATTGCAATACAATGGCATTCTAACGGGATTAAGTTTCTCTGACCTTACAGAGGAGAGATAATTGCATTACATAGGTCAACATCATCAAACATCTACAAGACTTGTATTTACAAAGAGTTGCTTATCACAAGGTAGATAATTGCATTACCCACTTTAAATACTAGCAGGCTCCTAGAAATCTTGTGTAACCCATGAGTGGCATATTACAGGTTTGCAAACCAAAATACAATATTGTCGGGATAAATAAGAAATCCTACTACATTACATATTAAAGGGGTCCATTTCGTCACATACATATATATAAGTGTGTATGTGTATATGGGGGTGTGTGTATGTGGGGTGTATATAGGTGTCTGTGGGTATGTGGGGGGTGTGTATGTATGCATATATGGGTGTGTGTGTATATGGGAGAGGGTGTGTGTGTATGTGGGGTGTATATAGGTGTCTGTGGTTGTGTATATGGGGAGTATATAGGTGTGTGTATGTATATTGGTGTGTGTGTGTATGTAGGGTGTGTGTATGTGTATATGGGAGTGTGTGTAAGTGGGGTGTATATGGGTGTCTGGGTGTATGTGCATATGGGGGTGTGTGTATATGGGGTGTATGGGTGTGTTTGTATGTGTACATGGAGGTGTATGTGTGTGTATATGGGAGTGTGTATATGGGTGTGTGTGTATAGGGGTAGTTGGGTTAGATAGGGGTGGAACCCAGCTAGAGGGGTCAGACAAGCAGAAACAGGAGAGGGATTCAGTATACCTCATTTTGTGCGATTAATGCAGCTTCAGGTCCTTATCGTGTTTCCCCGAAAATAGGGCGCCCCCCGAAAGTAAGGCATGCTTGGGGGGGCACCCTACTTTCTAATATAAGGCATCCCCCAATCATAAGGCGTACCTGCGGTGCATGCTGCCGATCACAAGACCGGAGCATGCAACTGTGTCCCCGCTGCCCCGGCTGTCCCCGCTGTCCGGGCCCGCCACTCTGGAGCTTCACAGCCCTGGAGCGCTCCGGCGCTCTCTGCTGGTCTCCGGCCCGCCAACGAGCCCTGTGCCAATCACAGCGCAGGAATCATGGGCCAGCTGACGTCAGTCCTGAGCTGTGATTGGCCTAGGGCTCCTGCGCTGTGATTGGCCCAGGGTCCCTGCGCTGTGATTGGCCCTGGGCTCCTGCTCTGTGATTGGCCAAGGGCTCCTGCACTGTGCACCACCAAAGCAGCACTGCAGAGGAAAGAAAAGAAAGAAGTACGGTAAGAATGTGAAAGTGTGTGTGTGTTTGATGTGTGTGTGTGTGAGATGTGTGCGAGATGTGTGTGTGTGTGTTTGATGTGTGTGTGTGTTTGATGTGTGTGTGTGTGAGATGTGTGTGTGTACACACATGGCAGGCTGCAGTGGGACATGGTACCGTACTGGGATGGGAGGCTGCTGCAGTGGGACACGGTACTGTACTGGGATGGGAGGCTGCTGCAGTGGGATTCGGTACCGTACTGGGATGGGAGGCTGCTGCAATGGGATACGGTACTGTAATGGGATGGGAGGCTGCTGCAGTGGGACACGGTACCGTACTGGGATGGGAGGTGTGACGACCATCCGCTGTGAGGCTGAGCTGCTGGTAAGGCAGCACCCCGAGAAACCCCGAGACCCTTAACCCCTATACAGGGATCTGGAATTACAGCGGAGCCCAGGAGGTAGCTACCTATGAGAGCAGCAGAGCAGAGAGGTCGTCTAGGAAGGGAAAAATCAGGATCCGAAGAACGTAGTCAGGAGTCCGAGTCAAAACTGAGAGGGCAGCGAAGGTACAAAATCATCAGGCGGTAACAGAGTTGAAAATCCAGGCAAAGGTCAGAGTCAAAACCAAACACACACTATATCACTGGGGAACCAAAACTATATCTGGCGGCCAGCAAGATAGGCCCCAATGTATTTGAAGGGCGCGGTCACCTCCCATAGGCTGGAGCTCACAGCCTGATGATCTCATCCGGACCGCCCCTAGAACCAGGCCAGATGGTGATGCACGACTGGCTCCACCCACCCCACCTCTGACAGAAGAACGAAGGCTGCGCCTAACAGACACCTCTGCAGGGCCCACTCCTCTGCGACCAACACCACCCAAAGGGGAAACACAGACGTCACGGGAGCAGTTCCATATGAGGACAAGGCCCTCCTATCACCGGCGCCATCAGCCAAAGGAATCCGGCTCCTCCCAGCGGCCGAGGCAGGAACACCAACCACCGAGTCCAACGGCGACGTGACAGGAGGCTGCTGCAGTGGGACACGGTACCGTACTGGGATGGGAGGCTGCTGCAGTGGGATACGGTACTGTACTGGGATGGGAGGCTGCTGCAGTGCAGTTTTTTTTGGCTAATAAAAGACCCCCCTGAAAATAAGACATGGCAGAATTTTTGGAGCAAAAAATAATATAAGGCCAGGGTCACATTTGCGTTTTGACCCTGGCCTGCCGGATTCCGGTTTTAACTTAGAACTTTTTCCAGCGCCGCATAGCGTTACCACTATGCGGTGCTGGAAAACGCATGGTTTTGTGCAGGGTGCAGACATTTGCACTGCATTCATCACGGAGGCAGAGATGTGCAGAGCTGGCGGTGATGCTGCTCTTGTAAACCATGTCACTCACAGCCACAGGGTCATGATAACATTAGTGGGAACACTTAGGCTAGGGTCTGATTTGTGTCAGTATTTAAGCTGACGAATCTATCAAAAACTTGGCAGGTGTCTCTGGCAGGCGCAGCGCATAGTGTTAACAGCATGTAACGCTATGCGCCGGCTGCCTATTTGTCTCTATGTATACCTGAAGCATAGCGCAGATGCCGGCCCACAGGAAAACACTGCAAACCATTTACTGTGTGCTCTGCAATAGCACATATCTGGTTCTTGTGTGTAGAGCCGGCGGCTGCACTATGCTTCAGGTATCCATAGAGACAAATAGCCTGCGCATCGTGTTACATGTTGTTAGCACTATGCGCCTGCCAGAGACTACGTTTTTGACAGATTTATCAGCTTATATGCTGACACATATCAGACCCTAACCTAAAGGCCCCGTTACACGCTGCAATGTGGCAGCGATCCGACCAACGATGTGGATTGCTGCCACATTGTGAACTGATCGCTGGTGAGCTGTCACACTGGCAGAATCACCAGCGACCAGTGGACCAGCGACATCATGGAAAAGAATAGAATATTCTTTCCACGATGTCTAGCTCCCACTGCCAGGCTGCAGTAAGCGAGAGCAGGCTGGTAACCATGGTAAACAGCAGGTATCTAGGCAGCACCCAGTGCCTAGTTACCCGATGTATACCCTGGTTACCAGCCTTCTCCGCTTACAGGCTGGTATGAAAGGTACACAATGGGTAACTAGGGACAGCACTGTCCCTAGTTACCCACTGTGTACCTTGGATACCAGGCTGTAAGCGGAGAAGGCTGGTAACCAGGGTATACATCGGGTAACTGGGCGCTGCCTAGATACTCGCTGTTTACCATGGTTACCAGCTCCCAGCGCTTGCTGTGCAGCGCTGGGAGCTAGTCTATTGTTGTTCTCCAGCTGTCACATGCGCCGATGCTGGGCGCCCAGCGGGAGACCAACGATAGATTTATGGACAGGACCTTAAATCTACAATCAATGATCAACAACTTATCGTTGATCGCTGATACGTGTCACACACAACATCGTTTCGACATCGCTGCAACATCACTACACCAGTGACGTTGCAACAATATCGTTCACGATATCGTTGTGTGTAATGGGCCCTCTAGACTATGTTCATACAGGTTGTTTTTGGAGTGTTTGGCTGGGGTCACAGTTGCATTTTTCACAAGCGTTTTTGGAGACCTGCGTTTTCAAAAACGCATGTAAAAAACGCGCCCATAGGCCCCCATGTTAAAAAACGCATGCCCTAATAGCAAAAACGCATGTGTGACTGTACAATGCGTTTTTGGTGCATTTCCAAAAACGCATGCGTTTTTTAATATGGGGCCTTATGGGAAACGCATGCAAAAACGCATGTACAATTAGTGCCATTCAAAAACGCATGCGTTTTCCATAGGAGCCCATGTTAAAAAAACGCAAGCGTTTTAGAAAACGCATGCGTTTTTTTAACATGGACTCCTATGGAGAACGCATGCATTTTTGAATGGCACTAAAAGGTACTAACTGTACATGCGTTTTTTGCATGCGTTTTCCATAGGGGCCCATGTTATAAAAACGCATGCGTTTTCTTCAAAAACGCATGCGTTTTTCAAAACACACCAAAAAATAGTACACGCACTATTTATTGGTGCAGATTTAAAAACGCACCCAAAAAACGCAGGGAGCCATCACACACCTTAAAAAACTCATGCTGACATGAAAAAACGCATGAGTTTTGATAAATCACTAAAAAAAACCTCATGTCAACTGTCACCCCAGCCTTTGTTTCTGCAGCTAAACCTGATGTTTTGATATTAAACAAAGATTTCTTGCTAGCCCAAAGCCTGAGGTTTTTGGCTCTATTTTGCAGTGTTTTTCCTGCGTTTTGCATTTTTCCATTAATTTTAAAGCTGTCACATTACAAAACCGAGGGAAAAAGGCAGCAGACAATTGAGATGCTCATTCTTTCAAAAACCATGCAGGTTTCAATTTCCAGCAGGAAATAAAACCAATGTGTGTGCACAATTTTTCCTGAATAACATTGGCTTTCTGGGAATGAAAAACGCAGATTTAATGCCTCGTTCACACATTGCGTATTTTTGTGCGCTTTTTTACGTGCGCTTTTCAAAATATGCAATGTGTTTTGTGTCTGGTAGCAAAGTGAATGGGAAATTCACTTTGCCGTGCAGACACTGCGTAATAATACGTAGTGATTTTTATGGGAGAAAACGCTGCTGGGCAAAGAATTGAGATGTCAATTCTTTATGCAGCAGCTCCTGCGTTTTCTCCCTCTGACGTCACAGTGGGGAGGAAGAATCCTGCTTCCTCCTTCCCTCTGTGACATGTGTGACTGCCCCATTAGATTTTGCTGCGTATTAATATACACTGTGAAATCTAACTTAAACAAAGCATGTAAAATAATAAAGAATGAATACTTACCCTCCGACGCCTTTTCGCAGGTGTCTGGTGCCCAGGCCAGACGATGTGTAGTCCTGCAAGAGCCTGTCGTGATGTCAGAGGGTGTTCTGCTAAATTTACCTGGATCGGGGCAGAGCCCGTACTTACGTAGCGCTCACTGACTTACAATTCAGGCATGAATGATAACATTCTCTATGGCAAGATTAAATTTATTTGTTTACAAAGTAGCACATGAATTGTCATCAATTGAATACAGACTTAGTACAAATCATACCTAGACTTAATTATAGCGAATAAGCATCAATACCTTACTGCGCATTGTAGCTGCTTCCCCTTCTTCATCGGGGAGGTCACGATCAGTGAGAAGGGATCAACACCACGGCTTGCATTACAGAAGATTGCGTCCACCTTGCTTTCTGGAACTGTTTCCCCCCACTGAACGTAACCTCCGTCTTTTATACAGTTTTAGAATATCTATGATCACACGCAGGGCCGGCCCTACCGCTGTGCAAGTTGTGCGGTCGCACAGGGCGCCGCCTGCCATGCTTCAAAGGGGGCGCCAGAGAGACGGATATTTATGGTCTCTCTGCGGCTCCGCCGATTAAAGGGTTAATACTATTATTTCCTGCAGTGCCCCCGCTCTCCTGTAAGTGCTCGTCCCACCACCGCGCCGTACGCACGTTTGAGTTACCTGTCCCGTCCTCCTTGTTGCTTGTACCGCCCTCCCTGAAGTGCCTGTCCCGCCCTCCTCCTGTTGCCGGCGCCATGGCAACACAAGCAGTTTGATTGGAGCAGAGAGAGCAAGTTAAGTTACACCTGCTGCCCCTGCTCCAATAATTGTACAGCGGTCTAATCACCCTGGTTCCCGCCTTGTATTGCAGCTGTAAGGAGTCACTGAAGTGACTATTTTCTGTCACACACGGCAAGACCTCGATACCAGTAAGATGATTGGGCCCTCTCTCTCTGTGACCACAGTCAGTGAACAAGTGTAGTTTCTAACACCTAATCCTAACCATTGACCCTAATCCTAATCACTGACCCTAACATCTAATCCTAACCACTGACCCTAACAACTAACCCCTGACCCTAATCCTACCCCTGACCTTAACACATAATCCCTGACCCTAACACTTTATCCTAATCCCTGACCCTAACACCTAATCCTAACCCTTGACCCTAAAATGTAACCCTAATCACTGACCCTAACATCTAATCCTAACCACTGACCCTAACAACTAACCCCTGACCCTAATCCTAATCCCTGACCCTAACACCTAATCCTAACCCCCTGACCCTAACACCTAATCCCTAACAACTAATCCTAACCCTAAACCATGACCCTAACACCTAATCCTACCCCTGAGCCTAACACATAATCCTATCCCCTGACCCTAATCCTAATCCTCACCCTAACACTTAATCCTAACCCCGGGCTCTAATCCTAATCCCTGACCCTAACATCTAATCCTATCCCCTGACCCTAATCCCTGACCCTAATATCTAATCCTAACCACAGAACCCTAACTAACCCTAACCCCTGACCCTAACACCTAATCCTATCCCCTGACCCTAATCCTTGACCCTAACACCTAATCCTAACCCCTGACCCTAACACCTAATCATAACCCCTGACCTTAAAACCTAATCCTAACCCTGACCCCTAAGTATGAATTACGTAGTGTTTTGGATGTAGCAAAAATATGCTACATCCAAAACGCTGCTAACACTGATTGTGGGTACAGGCCCTAACGGTTCATGCCCACAATTAGGATTAGTAGCGTTTTGGATATCCAAAATGCTGTATTGTACAGTAGCAGCACAGTGGATGGATTAATTAATCCCGTTTCCTCTGTGATTCTTCATTACGCATCATATTCTGACCTGTGGTATGGTTTTCAGAGCTGCAGCATGTTAATCTATTCCTGCAGAGATGCTAGTCCTCTGAGTGGGAGAACGTAGCGTCCGTGTCATGATTAGGGTTCTTGGTGCAGCATCTTCTTGCTGTATGCTCCCGCTCAGAACACTACCTTCTTTGCAAGCATAAATTGACATGTTGCGGCTCAGGAAGCTGCCACCACTGCCACATTTCAGTTTACACTGAGTAAAATAGAAGCACAGTGGAAACGGCATTCATTAATCCATCCACTGCGCTGGCACTGTACAATGCAGCATTTTTGGACGCAACAGAAAATATGCAGTGCTAGAATGCTGCTAATCCTGTTCAAGGGCACAGGTCCTAAAGGTTTATTTTTTTTAATAAACATATATGTGCTATTGTTACCATCAAGGGTGTATGATTATGTTCATGGAGCTGAGGGGCATCATTTTAATGCAAGGTGTGTTGTGTGTATAAACACATGCATAATAGTATATTCACATGAACCCATTATTGTTAAAGGGAACCTGTCACCTGGATCTAAGCCCCTACACTATCACTACCTGTCCCTGCACCTTCCTAGCTGCTCCCTATCTATCCCTCTCTGAGCTAAATCCGCCCTATAAAACTGCAGAAAAATAACTTATAACTTACAGAAGTCCCTGAGGCTGGGGACTGAGAAGGCGGCGCCAGGCTCCATTCAGCCCCTCCTCCATGCAGCAGCACACGCCCCACTGGGTGGCGTTATTCTTTCTTCATCGTCGCCTCCTCCATTTGGAATCTCCCACCTGCTTTACACCTATCATGTTGTGGTGATGCGACCTCGATGTGTCCCCTGACTGAGACACAGCATATGGGAGATTGTATCTTCTGCTCGGTAGCAGCACACACAGGGTGAGCTGCTACTGGAGCTAAGTGCTGATTGAAATCACTGACCCCCAGGTGTGCGGGTGAATAGGAGATGATATGTGCTGCCCTGGGCTGTGGGGAGGGGGTGGAGTGTGTCAGGACAGCAGCAGGAGCTGCTGGGATTGTATGAGGTTCTACTCGGCTGTGCCCCGGTGTAACAGGCCAGACTAACCCCCCGACTAGAATATACTCGGGGTTAAAGTGGCCTAGGCCAGATTATACCCCTCCGTATACCACAGCAGCTGTAGATCAGGGCTCCAAGCAACACATGGGGGCCCCAGGCAGCAGAAAGTGGCCCTACGCAACATACAGGGGCCCCAGGCAGTGCTAGGGCCCCAGGCAGTGCTAGGGGCCCCAGGCAGTGCACAGGGCCCCAGGCAGCACAAAGTGGCCCCAAGCAGCACAAAGAGGCCCCAGGCAACATACAGGGGCCCCAGGCAGTACTAGGGGCCACAAGCTACACACAGGATCCCAGGCTACACACAGGGGCCCCATGCAGCATACAAGGACCCCAGGCAGTGCACGGGGCCCCAGGCAGTGCACAGGCCCCAGGCAGCACAAAGTGGCCCCAGGCAGCACAAAGTGGCCCCAGGCAGCACAAAGTGGCCCCAGGCAGTACTAGGGGCCCCAGGCTACACACAGGGTCCCAGGCTACATACAGGGGCCCCATGCAGCATACAAGGGCCCCAGGCAGTACAAAGGGGTCCCAGGCAGCACATGGGGGCCAGAGGCAGCACACAGGGGCCCCAGGCAGCACAAAGTGGCCCTGGGTGGCCCACTGCCTGGGGCCCCTGTATATTGCCTGTGGTCACTTTGTGCTGCCTGGGGCCCCTGTGTGCTGCCTGGGGCCCTTGTATGCTGCATGGAGCCCTTGTGTGTAGCCTGGGATCCTGTGTGTAGCCTGGGGCCCCTGGTACTGCCTGGGGCCCCTGTATGTTGCCTGGGGCCACTTTGTGCTGCCTGGGGCCCTGTGCACTGCCTGGGGCCCTGTGCACTGCCTGGGGCCCTTGTATGCTGGCTGGGGCCCCTGTGTGTAGCCTGGGATCCTGTGTGTAGCCTGGGGCCCCTAGTACTGCCTGGGGCCCCTGTATGTTGCCTGGGGTCACTTTGTGCTGCCTGGGGCCCTGTGCACTGCCTGGGGCCCTGTGCACTGCCTGGGGCCCTTGTATGCTGGCTGGGGCCCCTGTGTGTAGCCTGGGATCCTGTGTGTAGCCTGGGGCCCCTAGTACTGCCTGGGGCCCCTGTATGTTGCCTGGGGTCACTTTGTGCTGCCTGGGGCCCTGTGCACTGCCTGGGGCCCCGTGCACTGCCTGGGGCCCCGTGTACTGCCTGGGGCCCTTGTATGCTGGCTGGGGCCCCTGTGTGTAGGTTGGGATCCTGTGTGTAGCCTGGGGCCCCTGTGTGCTGCCTCGGGCCCCCATGCACTGCCTGGGGCCCCTAGCACTGCCTGGGGCCCCTAGCACTGCCTGGGGCCCCTGTATGTAGCGTAGGGCCATTTTCTGCTGCCTGGGGCCACCTTGTGCTGCCTCGGGCCCTCATGCATTGCTTGGGGCCCTGTGCACGGCTTGGGGCCCTGATCTACAGCTGCTGTGGTATACGGAGAGTTATAATCTGGCCTAGGCCTGTTTATACCCCGGGGTATAGTTTGGGCTAGGCCAGAATATACCAAGGGTATATTCTGGCCCAGGGGGGTATATTCTGGGCTAGCCCAGTTTATACCTCGGGTATATTCTGGTCGGGGGGTTAGTCTGACCTGTTACATCGGAATCTGGAGGTCTGTGAATACCTGAACTGTGTGCTGTGTGAGTAAATACCTGAGTCACTGCCTTCTGTCGTGCCGATCCTAACCACTACCTTACAGTGTAAAGTGGGTGGGAGATTCCAAATGGAGGAGGCGGCGATGAAGAAAGGATAACGCCGCCCAGTGGGGCGTGTGCTGCTGCATGGAGGAGGGGCTGAATGGAGCCTGGCGCCGCCTTCTCAGTCCCCAGCCTCAGGGACTGCTGTAAGTTATAAGTTATTTTTCTGCAGTTTTATAGGGCGGATTTAGCTCAGAGAGGGATAGATAGGGAGCAGCTAGGAAGGTGCAGGGACAGGTATTGATAGTGTAGGGGCTTAAATCCAGGTGACAGGTTCCCTTTAAATGGTTCCTTGAAGCGTAATCTCTTATGGTACCGGCACACACCGCAATCTCGCCTGGCGATATGTGGCGATCTGACATGCGCGGTCACGTTTCTCGTGCCCGCCTCAGATCGCCGATGGCGGCTTCAGAATAAATGAGAGCTGCTGTTGTTCCCTGATTTCCTCGGGATGTCAGTTTTATGTGAGGAAAGAGTGAAGCTGCCACTGATTGGCTGCATGTCTCATGTGACATGGTCTGGGGGCACCAAAGGGGAATTTTGCACAGGGCGCAATTTAGCCTGAGGCCAGCCCTGATCACACGCTGACTTCCTGTTACAAGACGTATGTCACAATATTTCCATCTGTGTTCCTGTCACAGGATGTATGTCTCGAGATGTCCATCTGTGTTCCTGTCACAGGACGTATGTCAGAAGACATCCATCTGTGTTCCTGTCACAGGACGTATGTCAGAAGACATCCATCTGTGTTCCTGTCACAGGACGTATGTCAGAAGACATCCATCTGTGTTCCTGTCATGAAATGTCTGTCACCAAACATCTAGCTCGTGTTCTCATCATAGCAGCATAATGTCAAAGAGAGTTCACCCTTTTATATTTCAACATTGTACTGATACATATATGGAATAAGACCTGTGGTCACTATTCTATTATTAAGATACCTATTCTATACACATACACACTCCATTCTCCTCCCATGGGTATTACAGAGGGGGCGTTCCTGGCGCTGATTGGCCGCTAGCGGTCATGTGATACATATCACATGTCCGCGAGCGGCCAATCAGTGCCGGGAATGCCCCCTCTGACATCATGGCAGGCTCTTGCAGGACTGCACATCGCCTGGCCTCGGCACCAGACACCGCGAAAAGGCGTCGGAGGTTAAGTATTCATTCTTTTTTATTTTACATACATTTGGCTTTGTTAGGTTTCACAGTGTATATTAATACACTGCAAAATCTTATGGGGTGGTCACACATGTCACAGATGGGAGGCGGAAGCAGGATTCTTCCTCCCCTCTGTGACATCTCCTGCGCTTTATGGGGTAAAGAAAGCGCAGCGTGTGAAAGCCTCAGCATATTTTGTTGCCCTTTTTGCGGCAAAAAGCGCAACAAAATATGCAAATGTGTGAACGTAGTCTTATATTTGCATAAATATGCAACAAAACAATGCCTCCATGACTATTCACCACTGAATAACGTCACAGGTGCATTTTGGAAATGTATTTTAGGCATATTCAAAAATATATTAGGAACAAAAAGTGACTTTTTAGGAAGTCGAAAAGATGCAGTATATACACAGCTGCACTCTATATATTCCTCAACACATAGTGTGGAGCTGTGTATATCATTGAGTGTAGCATACAGTATAGCGGATCGCATCGCGCTGCCCAGGATCAGCCAGTGACTCTCCTGACCTGAAAATGTCAGCTGCATAGAATTACATGAAGCAAGGGGCACTCCGATCCTTGAAACAGGTAGACCAGGCAAGTGTATTGGAAGATGATAAAATGCTTGCAGAACAGTTTACAGAGGGATTGAGGTCAGACTACCACCGCCAGCACTACCTCTCCCATAGACTTTAAACCTGTATCTACAGATCCTGCAAAAGTAGAAAGACAAGCTGTAGCAGATAACTCAGATGATGACATGCGTAACCAGGTGCAGCAGTTAACCAAAAACATGGACTATGTACTAAAGCTCTTGCAAACTATGCCTGGAGCACCACCACCAAGCAAAATCCAACTAGCTGATTGCCCTGAGGATGTCCCATGGATGCTGAGGAAGAACAAGTCGCCCCTGCAGGGGAACAACGTACCAGTCCAACGTAAACCCGTGTCGCCCGTGGAGGGGACCAACAAGTCGCCTGTTCTGGGGACCGACACACCATTCCAACGCAGAGCCAGGGATTACACAGATTCCTCAGGACAACCCATCTGCCTACGAGTAACTATGCGGGCCACTTTGCAAGAGGATGTCCTTTAAACATGAGATTCCTGGGCCCTAGGGCCAGCCCCCAGAAGTAAAGCAGCTGGGCCCATATGACTCGCATAAGCGGTACATGGGAGGCCGTCCGTACCTCAAACTTAGGATGTTCCCTGAGGAAGGAGCTTGGTTTGTGGCTCCGAAACGCGTAGGACAATAAAAGCATCAGTGATCCAGACATCCCCATGTCCTGGTTTCTTCGTTTCCTGGAGCAGCAGCGCGAACAGTGAGGCACTTCGTCCAAAGGAAATCTATGTTGTGACCACGGTCATCTGTGGAAGTGCGGTTCCTGCAGCAGCTGCTTTATTGCTTTTTAACCAGTTGTGGGTCTCACAACTGGATAAGGTGAGCAGTTTCACATCAATAGCTGACAGTGTGTAATTGAAATAAGACCCTATTTTGCACATTCTTATTTCTACAGACTGTTGAACTAAACCCGTTGCCTCACTATGAATAGTAGGAGACTCAAGACAGTGATCCAGCAGTGAGCCTTGTAAAGAAGTTGATAAACCAAACAGTTTCCCAACTTGAGAAGAATGCTCCACCAGAAGCCCAACACCTGTGGAAAGAAAGAAGCAGGTTATTCATCTATCAGGGTGAACTGTGCAGACGGTATATCAACATCAACCCAAGAACACATGAAATGGTATGGCAAGTTGTGGTTCCAAAGAGAGATGTCCAAATGGTATTAGAAGCGTACCACGATGGAGCAGGACAGTTTGGATGGAGAAAAGTGGAAATATTGTTACGTGAGAGATTCTATTGGATCGGCATGAGAGCCTCTATAGAGAAATGGTGTAAAAACTGTGGACTATGCTCATTAAGAAGAAGAGACCAAACACAGCCAGAAAGCACCACTCAAGCCTATCATCACCAAACCACCATTAGAACTGGTAGCCTTAGATCATGTCAAACTCGCACCCAGTAAATCAGGCTACACCTACCTATGCTCTTACCATGGTAGACCACTATTCCAGATTCCTCTTGGTAGCTCAAGTAAAGGACTTAACAGCTCAGACAGCGGCAAGAACATTTCAAGCCTATTTCTGCAGACCACATGGTTATCCATACCAGGTATTGACAGCCCAAGGACCTGCCTTTGAAGCAGAAATATTTCAAGAGTTCTGTCGCTTATAGGGATGTAGGAAAATTCGCACCTCGTCGTACCATCCTCAAACTAAAGGGATGTGTGAAAAGATGAATCACGTGGTAATTGAATTGTTGAAAACTCTGCCTTTAGAAGAACGAAACCAATGGCCAGAGAAGTTACCAGATCTAGTTGACATCTACAACAAGATCTCAGTAAGCTCAACCAATTGTACCCCTGCATACCTCATGAGAGTAAGACCAGGAAAACTGCCAGTAGACTTCAAAATAGGCATAGTAGTTCCTGAAACAGATACTATAGATGCAGATTGGGACACTCGTAGAAAAGAGCAATACCAGAAAATACAAGAATGCGTTGAGAGAAGTCTGGAAAAATCTAGAGGAAGACAAGAAACCAACTTCAACAAAAGTGCACAAGGAACACCCTTAACACCACGTGAATTGGTTTTGAAAAGAAAAAGACTACAAAAACTAGATGATCAATGGGAAAAAGAACCATACACTGTGTTACCATCCAGTTTTGATAACCAGAAAACCTGTTTAATCAGCAAAGATCATGGTGAGACAACTGCAACAGTGTTCAGAGATCATTTGAAAAAGTACCCTCAGCAGCTTCAACTCGAAGTAAGTGTACCTTGTCCAAAGCCAGAAGAGCAAGAGAAGCCAAAGTCCAGACAATCATTGGAGAGTTACCAGCAGATTGGCCTCAAATAGAAGGTTCATATCTAATCCCAACTTTAATGTTTCCACCAGCAGTAGAAATGCCAAGAGTACAAGAAAAACCCGTTGTACAGGAACCAGAGAATCCTGCAATCGGTGTACCTGCCATGCCCACTATGAGAATCAGAAGACACTCAGGTATACCTGTGTTACGCAGATCAACACATGGGTCAGTAAGTAGTGTTCACTCTACACCAGGCATACGTACCAGAGGCATACCAGTTTTACGTAGGTTAACGCGTGTCAATCTAGGACACCCACCACTCAGGTACACAGAATAAGCTGTAAAATGTGGGATAATGTAAATGTGTTTAAAATGTAAATATGTTATGTATGCTAATGTGCAGAAAAAGGGTGAAGAGTAGGTAAAGACAACCAGACCAGGTACACAACACCAGTAAGAGGGGTGAGAGGAGTTGGCGTCAGGAGCTGTCTAGGGAGAGTGAAATCTTGGCCAATAGGTGACCCCAGGGCCAGGAGGCCTACAGTGCTTATGACCCGGTAGAGGCCCCTGCAGTACCTAGGACTCCTACGCCAAGGCACCTGTATTGTTTGTTGTTGTGTTATTGACCTTTAAGCCTACAGAGACTTGACCTGTTGGACTTTTTGAATGTGTGCACCTGCAGGGAGCTGTACCGTCTCGGCTGCTGTACCATCGCCCTCCGGAGGTCTTAAGCCGCGTTAGTGTTTAATCACCAGAATCTGCGGGTGGCATCACGTAAACTCTGATCTTTATCCCCTTTTTGTTGACCACCAGGGCCATGGGTCTGGGCCGCCACCAGTGACATCCCAACCGCAGCACAGGACCCAGATACCTGAGTCCCCGTATAACCCTGGGCGAGTCAAGCTTGTCATCCACGAACAGGATAAACCAATCCGTACCTAACGAGTACTGTGTGCCTTTGTGAACTTTGCAAACTTTAAAGACCTTGACACTTTTACAGCCTATACATGACACTGAGAACTGGTTCCCGCCATTTTACCGGGAATCCCAAAATAGCGGTCTAACCATGTGAAAGGACAATGTGCAGGCCCGGGGGTGTGCCTCAGCCCCTTGCCATGGGAGGGCCTAAACAGACGCGCAAAACTGTTTGCCCGCCCCTGTGGCCACCAATCAACAAGGGGGCGGGCCCAAGGAAGTGACCAAGGGGGAACTGCCAAAAGCGAAAAGGATACACACCGGAAGAGAATGACATGAGGAAGAGTGTCTAATACCCAGTGTAATGGCGACCCGTTGGACAGACCTCATGCGCGAGGTAGAGCAGCAGGCCCGCATTACCCGCGGGGACCTGGACTCAGTCTCCCTCTTGACCAATGAGGGAGATGCAGAGTTCTTGAGGGATGCCTTATGGGAGCTTCAGGACAGTTTGTCAGAGGTCATGGAGTGGGTGGTCCGCAGCTGGAGTGCCAGCCGAGCCATGGAGTTGACGGCCCAGGCGATGGACCGAGAAGCAAGTGAAGCAGCGGCCGCTGCACGGGCTGTGGCGCAGGCGCTCACAGCGAAACCACCCGTGCAAACCCGGGAGGCAGGGGTGCAGACTGACGATACCGTGGACCCGCCTGGAGGCCCTACCAACACCCTGCAAGTCCAAGATTCTACAGAATCCCACCAAAAGCCAGATGTTGTTGTCAAGGCCGAAGAAGGGGGCGACGACAACCAGACCGGTTCCGTGGAGGAGGACTCCGACCTGGATGACCTGGACTACGCCCCAGGAGCAACAGGAGGTGATATCCCAGAGGCAGCGTGGTGGAGTGCCTAGGAGTACCGTCGGGGGGCCCCGTGAGGGGTCTGCGCCAACATCAGTGCCGTGCCGGACACCCCGAGAACAAGCCCTTTAGCCCCAGCATACTCTCCCAGGTCAGTGCTCCCCGGATCAGTATGGAGTACCAGGCGGCCCGACAATGCCGCCGGGAGGAGTGGTGGCGACTTGAGATGGAGTGCAAGAGATGAAGCCCGCCGACAATCCCCGTTACCTGCTGAATCGAGAAAACAATGTACTATCGTGTCGTTCCACTATAGAGACGGGTGGGGGTTTGTGCGTGAAGAAGGACTAAGATGATATTTTTGTTGGGCGACGAGATGTAGAGCCCCATCTACGCCGCGGTCACCTGGATTGAGACCTTTACCGTGAAGACCAGGTAACCTATGAGCGGCATGCGGGACCCATTGCATGGTTTTCCATCAGAGTAGCCCACCTTTAAGTAACTGTTCCTAACAAGAACTTGGACTGTAAATAGTTTCCGTTTTCCTTTTTTTTTTTTAAGTGCAAATAAAGTGTGGTGACCTTCCTTTTTGCCCCTTTTTAGCCTCATAGGCTATCCTGAGAACTCTGACACAATTTGATCATAATAATAAGGTTTTATTCCAAGCGGCCCAGCGGTGATAAGACACACTGGACTGTGAAGGACACAGTTATTGGTCCCCGTGTGGCCTAAGAAGTTCATGTTAATAATGTATTTCTTTTTGCGACGTTTAAACATAGTCCCCCCATAAAGGGATCAAAAAGAATTCTTGAATAATATAAATATGTTACCCGTTATTATTATTGTTTATTGAAAGAGACAATTTCACTCTCCAGGTACACCAAGTAGGCACACTCGTGGATGAGTGTATTCCACCAAGGAGCAATGTGGTGCCCCACTGGTCAGGCGCCACAATGGGGGTACTGCACCCATAATTGAGTGTGCGGTTACCCCTGTCACAGTGGGAATGCAGGGTTTGTAGGAGGCTCCCATCCCAGCACTCCCACACACCCACCTAGAAAAACGGTTGGAGACTACTCCCAGAGAGGGGTCGTTAAGGGAGGAGTGAGGTAGCAAAACGAGGGAGTCTAGTTTGCCTCGAGGGATGAAGGAGCACGGGAGCCCTGAGAGAGAAGGGAGCTCCAAGAGAGGGGTCCTGGAGAGAGAGAACAGGCAGCCCAGACTGAAGAAGGGGACCCCCAAGATCAGAGCGCCCATACTCCGGGAGAGAACCCTGGTCCATTTACCGGAGTGCCGGTTCCGAGGACGCGGCACAGGGAGTTCAGCCCCTGAGTCGTCAACACCGGACATCGCGGGTCCGTCTACTGGTAGCCGACAACCTGTCAGAAGGAAACCAGTCACGCCAGGATAACCCTACCGGGGTCGAGTCCCAGTGCAGGAGAGAGGGAGAGCGGGAAGCCGGGATACTCAGAAAGCACCCCAATCGGGCCTGGTACTAAGTGGGCTGTTCCAGGACAGGCAGCAGCAGCAAGGTTAGATCAAAGAAGGCATACCACGGGAGACTCCGAGAGACTCTGCAGCCCACTTTGACTTCCCGGACGGCTACCTTTACCTAACGACTGTTGTACACTGTGAACTGTATCACCACCAGCATTGTTCCTGTAAAGTACCCGTGTAGAGTGACAGAGTCTTCATGTGCTTTTTTGACTGCTGCATTGCAACTTGTTTATTTCCATCATCAACACTTTGATCACTGTGTGTGCATTCCTACCCCAGAGGGCCAGCTCCACCTGCAGGGAGCTGTACCATCTCGGCTTTCTGGGTTGGTAGGGAAAGGGGTGATGAAAGGGGAGTTATTTGTGATGCCACCCATGGTATGTGGCTATAGGTGGCCACCGCTGCTGCAGAACCTCTGGGGATGATGGACGGGCAGCTGGGATGGAGCGGCTCCCCATGGGCAAAGCAGATCCCCGGGGCAGTGGATTAAGTAAAGGTGTAGGGTGCAGGATGGCGGGCGCAAAACAACAGACAGACTCATGGTTTTGTGGTTCCTCATTTTACTGGTGCAACTGTAATTCAGGTTGATGTTAGCTAATACCTTGCACCTGCGAACAACTCAGGGTTCTCCTCACCCGGCAGGTTCTGAGGCCTCCTTGCTGTTCTTTTGTGTGTGGGCTCCTCCTGCTGCTTTAGCTAAGCTGCTGGCCCTCTCTTGCGAGGTGTCGGTGTGGCAGGCAACTTGAGTCCTTTATTAGCCCCTCAGTTTGGGCAGCTGTCCTTGGGCTCTCTATGCTGCTTTGCCTCCGGGCACAGGGTGGCTGGGGAACTTGGAATCCCTCCCTTCCGGTATTGGCTGCCGGGATGTTAGGCCCTGCACAGCCTCAGACTCCGGTGTCCGTTCTTGGCGTTTTCATCTGTGGTGAACATGATATCGCTCCGCTCCCCAGGTGTCCCTTCTCCACTTCCTCAGACCCTTGCCTTGGCCCTCACGCTGAGTTAGCTATCCTGGAACGAGCTTAGGGTAGCTACCAGTTAAAACTCATTAATAATTATCTATTGAAAGCGTACACATGTGCGGGTGTTTTTACTATGTGTATATAAATATGTCATGTGTTGTATAGAACTGTGCTAATGATTAAGGGGACGTGGTCCCTGAAACGCGTATAACGTTCCCCCTAATGGAGCTGTCTTTTGTGTGCTTTTAATTCACTGAATAAAAGGATTAAACTGCATCGTGGCGCTGATTCAACTCATTATAGCTACCAGTCCACCAGGATGTCTTCCTCAGTCCTCCTAGGAACTGAACTCACTAACTCCGCCCCAGACCAGAATTTATAGGGGAGGTCACCCTGAAGCCAGGTTTAGGTCTCCCCCTCCAGGCCTGGAGGCAGAAGGTGTTGTGTGCTGTTACTTGTCTGTTGTGAATACCCTTCTGTTGCTCTGAAGTGTGACACTACCACCCGGGGGCGATAATGACAGTGTGGCAGTTGGACCCTGGAGTGCCACACTGCCACTGTGTACTGAGGAGAATACTGCACAGTAAGCAGGGATCTCATACTGAGCATACGATGGAATTGAATAACCAACACATGCTCCGTACAGCAGGGATTACTGTAATTATGATTATATATTAGTGATGGGCGAGTCCTAAATTACTCGGAATCGCTTGACTCTAGCGAGTCCGAGTCCGGGACTCGCTACTCGTTGCGAGTCTAGCGAGTCCAATGTTAATGAATGGGGAAGCGAGTAATAGCAAGTAATGTGCGATTTACAAATCGCAGATGTGTCTCAGAAGCTTCAGCCTGAAGCAATCCTAGTTTTGTCAGAGACTCTGACAAAACTAGGATTGGCATTGACTTGCATTGGACTCGTTTACTGTGCAAGTAATCGCTGGGAAACTCGCACAGTAAGGAGTCAGGCTGTCTGCTCTGTGCTGGCTGCCGCAGCTCCAGGGTTCTAGAGCCCGCCTGCTCTTCCTGTGTGTAGCAGAGCTGAGATTGTTCTCAGTCTGCTCATCCCTGTGCATAGACATCTATATCTATGCACAGGGATGAGCAGAGAGGACATCGTGTTTTGGACTACGTCGGACGGAAGAGTATTTTTTTAATTAAAGATGGAGTCCCTAATGGCTTTTTTTTTTATTTCTAATAAAAAATTTTCTCTGTGTTGTGTTTTTTTAACCCTTTATTGGAGATTCTTAGTGGCCGGGTCAAACGTGGCCTGACATTAAGAATCTCGGGCTTAATACCAGCTTGTATAACAAAGCTGGTATTAACCCCTTTATTACCCAGCGTGCCACCGCCACCAGGGCCGCTGGAAGAGCGGGATTCAGCGCCAGAGGAATTAGGGTACCCAAATAAAGCACCTTTGAAATACGCCGGTGAGTGCCGCTATCTTTTTTTCTTTTTATCTCAATGAATTAGAATATCATCAAAAATCAATGTAATATTACCATGATTCAGGGGCTTCTGGGAGCCCTGAAACACATTGACTAATACATCAATATTATATTGACCCTTTGATGTCACAATTTTTAACACTTCATGCTCCCTACTTTAATTTTCTGAGATAATGACCTTTGGATTTTCTTCCGCTGTAAGCCATAATCATCAACATTTACAGAAACACTTGAAATTGATCACTCTGTAATGAATCTATATAATATATGTGTTTCACTTTATGTAATAAATTACTGAAATAAATGAACGTTTTGATGATATTCTAATCTATTGTGATGCACCAGTAGGTAAAAAAAAATAATAAAACAGATTACAGCTAGTGATGGGCGAATCCTAAATTACTCGGAATCGCTTGACTCTAGCGAGTCCGAGCACAGGACTCGCTACTCGTTGCGAGTCTAGCGAGTCCAATGTTAATGAATGGGGAAGCGAGTAATAGCGAGTAGTGTGAGATTTACAAATCGCAGATGTGTCTCGGAAGCTTCAGCCTGAAGCAATCCTAGTTTTGTTATTTATTTGCATTGGACTCGTTTACTTTGTAACTGTAATCGCTGGGAAACTCGCACAGATAAGAGAAGAGTCCTGTCTGCTCTGTGCAGCTCCAGGGTCCTAGAGCCCGCCTGCTGCCAGATGTAGCAGTGCTGAGATTATTCTCAGTCTGCTCATTCCCTGTGTACAGACATGAATGTCTGTGCACAGAGATGATGTAGCAGTGCTGAGATTGTTCTCAGTCTGCTCATTCCCTGTGCATAGACATCTATATCTATACACAGGGGATGTAGCAGAGAGGACATCGCGTTTTGGACTGCGTCGGACGGAAGAGGATTTTTTTAATTAAAGATGGAGTCCCTAATGGCTTTTTTTTTTATTTCTAATAAAAACATTTCTCTGTGTTGTGTTTTTTTTAAAACAATTTAATAGAAATTCATGGCGGTCATGTCTAATATTGGCGTGACCGCCATAAATTTCGGGCTTAGGGCCAGCTGATAATACAAAGCTGGCCCTAACCTCTATTACCCAGCGTGCCACCGCCACCAGGGCCGCTGGAAGAGCGGGGTTCAGCGCCAGAGGATGGCGCTTCAATGAACGCGCCATCTTCTGGGGCGGCTGCGTGCTGCAATTTGCAGCGGGGGGTGCCCAGAAAGCTTGGGCATCCCTGCGCTGCGGATTCCAGCCCCCAGCTGCTTAGCTGTACCTGGCTAGACATAGAAATTGCGCGGAGCCCCACGCATTTTTTTGACTCCGACTCCGAGACGACTCCGACTCCGACTCCGAGACGACTCCGACTCCGACTCCGAGACGACTCCGACTCCGAGACGACTCCGACTCCGAGACGACTCCGACTCCGAGACGACTCCGACTCCGAGACGACTCCGAGACGACGACGACTCCGACTCCGATTCGACTCCGAGACGACGACGACTCCGACTCCGAGACGACTCCGACTCCGAGACGACTCCGACTCCGAGACGACTCCGACTCCGAGATCACACTCGAATCCTCTCTCCGACTCCAGACTCTCCGAGACGAACTCCGACATCCGACTCCGAGACGACTCCGACTCAGACGACTCCGACTCCGAGACCGACTCCGACTCCGAGACGACTTGCTCCGACTCCGACGACTCCGACTCAGACGACTCCGAGACGGACTCCGACTCCGACTCCGACTCTCCGACTCCGACTCGACTCCGAACGAACTCTGACTCGGACTCCGACTCCGACTCCGAGACGACTCCGACTCCGAGACGACTCCGACTCCGAGACGACTCCGACTCCGAGACGACTCCGACTCGACTCCGAGACGACTCCGACTCCGAGACGACTCCGACTCCGAGACGACTCCGACTCCGAGACGACTCCGACTCCGATCGACGACGACTCCGACTCCGAGGCGACTCCGACTCCGAGTCGACTCCGACTCGCTGAGCGCGACTCCGAGACGACTCCGACTCCGAGATACGGCGACTCCGACTCCGAGACGACTCCGACTCCGAGACGACTCCAGAGCTCGTCCGAGACGACTCCGACTCCGAGACGACTCCGACTCGAGACGACTCACCGAGACGACTCCGAACGTCCGAGACGACTCCGACTCCGACTCGACTCCGAGACGACTCGACTCCGAGACGACTCCGACTCCGAGACGACTCCGACTCCTCGAGACGACTCCGACTCCGAGACGACTCCGACTCCGACTCCGAGACGACTCCGACTCCGAGACGACTCCGACTCGACTCCGAGACGACTCCGACTCCGAGACGACTCCGACTCCGAGACGACTCCGACTCCGAGACGACTCCGACTCCGAGACGACTCCGACTCCGAGGCGACTCCGACTCCGAGGCGACTCCGACTCTGAGGCGACTCCGAGCGACTCCGACTCCGAGACGACTCCGACTCCGAGACGACTCCGACTCCGAGACGACTCCGACTCCGAGACGACTCCGACTCCGAGACGACTCCGACTCAGACGACTCCGAGACGACTCCGACTCCGAGACGACTCCGACTCCGACTCGACTCCGAGACGACTCTGACTCTGACTCCGACTCGACTCCGAGACGACTCCGACTCCGAGACGACTCCGACTCCGAGACGACTCCGACTCCGAGGCGACTCCGACTCCGAGGCGACTCCGACTCCGAGGCGACTCCGACTCTGAGGCGACTCCGAGACGACTCCGACTCCGAGACGACTCCGACTCCGAGACGACTCCGACTCCGAGACGACTCCGACTCAGACGACTCCGAGACGACTCCGACTCCGAGACGACTCCGACTCCGACTCGACTCCGAGACGACTCTGACTCTGACTCCGACTCGACTCCGAGACGACTCTGACTCCGAGACGACTCCGACTCCGAGACGACTCCGACTCCGAGACGACTCCGACTCCGAGACGACTCCGACTCGACTCCGAGACGACTCCGACTCCGAGACGACTCCGACTCCGAGACGACTCCGACTCCGAGACGACTCCGACTCCGAGGCGACTCCGACTCCGAGGCGACTCCGACTCTGAGGCGACTCCGACTCTGAGGAGACTCCGACTCTGAGGAGACTCCGACTCCGAGGAGACTCCGACTCCGAGACTCTGACTCTGAAATTCATTAAATAATAAAAAAAAAAATGCGTGGGGCTCCGCGCAATTTCTATGTCTAGCCAGGTACAGCTAAGCAGCTGGGGGCTGGAATCCGCAGCGCAGGGATGCCCAAGCTTTCTGGGCACCCCCCGCTGCAAATTGCAGCCCGCAGCCGCCCCAGAAGATGGCGCGTTCATTGAAGCGCCATCCTCTGGCGCTGAACCCCGCTCTTCCAGCGGCCCTGGTGGCGGTGGCACGCTGGGTAATAAAGGGGTTAATACCAGCTTTGTTATACAAGCTGGTATTAAGCCCGAGATTCTTAATGTCAGGCCACGTTTGACCCAGCCACTAAGAATCTCCAATAAAGGGTTAAAAAAACACAACACAGAGAAAATTTTTTATTTGAAATAAAAAAAAAAGCCATTAGGGACTCCATCTTTAATTAAAAAAATCCTCTTCTGTCCGACGTAGTCCAAAACGCGATGTCCTCTCTGCTACATCCCCTGTGTATAGATATAGATGTCTATGCACAGGGAATGAGCAGACTGAGAACAATCTCAGCACTGCTACATCATCTCTGTGAGCAGGCGGGCTCTAGGACCCTGGAGCTGCACAGAGAAGACAGCTGGACTCGGCTCGCAAAGAAACAGCAGTTACTTTGCGAGTTTCCCTGCTATCACTGGCACAGTAGCCAGTGATTACTCGCACGAGTCTAATGCAAACAATGGCAATCCTAGTTTTGTCAGCGTTTCTGACAAAACTAGGATTGATATTGATTTGCATTGGACTCGTGCGAGTAATCACTGGGAAACTCGCAGAGTACCGAGTCCTGCGAGTCCCTTACTACTCGCCGAGTAACGAGTCCTAGCGAGTAGATTCGCCCATCCCTAATTACAGCGTGAAGTCTAGAATTATTTTAATTAAACCATATTAGAAAAAAAATATTATTACAAATTAGAGAGACATTTTTTATTGAAAATCAAAATTAATTTCAGTCCACCCCTGTAAATGGAGCTACAAATGTGCCACTTTATTCAATGTGCTAATGAAATTGAAAACCAGCCTTAGTAAATTCCAGCTCAAAATCTGAATCTATGTTAATATATAACAGAATGTGCAGTGTTGGGTAAAAACTGGTCTAAAATAGTTTCTATTCAACAGCTGTTGTACCATGACATCATGAAGCTGTTATGACATCATCACTGGGATTCTAGGTCCATCATCGACATTCCGACAGTCTCAGTCTCTGTTCAGCAGAGAAGGCGATTAGAAGTGGATTGAGTTTGGGTCTACAACTTTGCATTTCTTTTTACTTGTATTGTCTTCATTTGATTTGATTTTTTTTATTTTCATTTCAATTGATTTTTATTTTTATTACTGGCCATGGAGGTCAAAGGCCTTCATCTTTTGCCAGTAATATTGGTACTTTGGCTAACATCTGGCTTTTTAACATCCTATACGTTTGAGTACTTAAAACTCTATACTGCAGAGAGGTAAGAGGAATATAATGTTATGAGATATTTAAGGTAAAATATATGTTTGTACCGTGTAAGGGCCCTTTCACATCAGCGTTTTTTTAAATTTGCGGCAGATGCGGTGAAAAAACCGCATCTGCCGCAACTGCCGCATAACGGTTCCACTTGCGGCACGGTTGCGGTTTTTTCCATAGGAAGTATAGGGGGACTTGCGGCAGATGCGGCAAGTGCGGTATTGCACTTGCGGCAGGTGCGGCAGAGAAAAAAAACCGCGGCTTACTGCGGTTTTTTTCTCTGCCGCACCTGCCGCAAGTGCAATACCGCACTTGCCGCATCTGCCGCAAGTCCCCCTATACTTCCTATGGAAAAAACCGCAACCGTGCCGCAAGTGGAACCGTTATGCGGCAGTTGCGGCAGATGCGGTTTTTTCACCGCATCTGCCGCAAATTTAAAAAAACGCTGATGTGAAAGGGCCCTTAGCCAGCAGATAGAAAAATATTAACAACTGAGAGTCCTCAGTGGTTGATACATTTTAAAGGCTAACCGAGAAGATGGTACAAGCTTTCAAGACAACTCAGGTCTCTTTTTCAGGTTAGGATAAGACATAATCTGGTGTACCATATATATCTAATATATAAAGCTGAATGTGTGTGTGTATGTATGTGTGTGTGTGTATGACCGGGATTGGCATCTACACTGTCGCAACTACAGCCACAAAATTTTGCACAGTCACACATCTGGACCCCAAGAGCGTCATAGGCTATGTTGTGAGGCGAAATTTTAACCCTGTGCATTCCAATTCACCAAACAATTTTGCCCCTATCTACATAATGGGGAAAAAGTGACAGTTACCAGTTGACAGTTGTGAATGAGAGGGGCTTAATGATAGCGCCAAAGACTAACAGCACATACCAGCATATAGTCACTAAGGTGGGGCCCCAACATGAGATATTCACCATGCACGGGGACATGTATACACACCACACGCACACAAAGAGTAACGGCAAGTGTATAGTCGCTAAGGTGCAGCCCCAACATTGGATACTCACCACGCACCCAAACAAACACACACACACACACACAACCACAAAGAGACACACACAACACAGAGACACACACACCCTGTAGCGACACATGCACTCACCCCACAGAGACACACACACACCACAAAGAGACACACACAACACAGACACGCACACCACACAGACATCCCCCACAGGGACACACACACATAGCCACCCTATAGGGACACATGCACTCACCCCACAGGGACACACACACACACCACAAAGAGACACACACAACACAGAGACACTCACACACACCACACAGACCACCCCACAGGGACACAAACACGTGCACATCGTATAGGGACACATGCACTCACCCCACAGACACACACCACAAAGAGACACACATAACACAGAGACACACACACCCCGCACAGACCCCCCACATAGGGACACACACACATACACACCCTATAGGGACACATGCACTCACCCCACAGACACACACACACCACAAAGAGACACACACAACACAGAGACACACACACCCCACACAGACACCCCCCCACAGGGACACACACACATACACACCCTATAGGGACACATGCACTCACCCCACAGGGACACACACACACCACAAAGAGACACACACAACACAGATACACACACACACCATACAGACCTCCACCACAGGGACACACACACATACACACCCTATAGGGACACATGCAGTCACCCCACAAGGACACACACACTACAAAGAGACACACAAAACAGAGACACACACCACACTGACCCCCCCACAGGGACACACACACATACACACCCTATAGGGACACATGCACTCACCTCACAGGGACACACACATACACACACCCCAGGGACACACATACCACACAGACAGACACAGATGTGCACAAATCACCTCACACAACTCGCCTCATACGTGTGCTATCTTTAATTTCCAAACATAAACATCTGATTAAAAACAGCCAATGTGCAACACATGTGCCATATAGGGAATTAAGGCAGATGTCAGTCATATGAACTGTCTATTATGTGCATGTGTGAGGTAACATATACTTCCTGGCCAAGGGGAGGGTTTACTGTTGGCTGGAGATTTATTAGGCTGCCTATAGCAACCAATCACAGCTCAGCTTCTATTTTCTTACAGGTTATTAAATGACATATTCAAATTCTATTTTGTTATAGCTAACATCAGTTATTAACCCAGGCGTAGCCGGGTACTACAGCTAGTGTATATATATATATACAGTGCCTACAAGTAGTCTTCAACCCCCTGCAGATTTAGCTGGTTGACACATGCGGAATTAACTTGGCATTGTGACATTTGGACTGTAGATCAGCCTGGAAGTGGGAAATGCACTGCAGCCAAAAAGATTTTTTAAATTATTATTTATTTTTTTTTAAAGCGTTAAAAGTTAATTCAGAGGGTCATTTATTATTCAACCCCTCAAACCACCAGCATTCTGTTTGGTCCCCCTAAAGTATTAAGAAGTAGTTCAGGCACAAAGAACAATGAGCTTCACATGTGTGGATTAATTATCTCTTTTGCCAGCCTTTTCTGACTATTTAAGACCCTCCCCAAACTTGTGAACAGCACTCATACATGGTCAACATGGGAAAGACAAAGGAGCATTCCAAGGCCTTCAGAGACAAGATCGTGGAGGGTCACAAGGCTGGCAAGGGGTACAAAACCCTTTCCAAGGAGTTAGGCCTACCTGTCTCCACTGTTGGGAGCATCATCCGGAAGTGGAAGGCTTATGGAACTACTGTTAGCCTTCCACGGTCTGGACAGCCTTTGAAAGTTTCCTCCCGTGCCGAGGCCAGGCTTGTCCGAAGAGTCAAGGCTAACCCAAGGACAACAAGGAAGGAGCTCCAGGAAGATCTTATGGCAGTGGGGACATTGGTTTCAGTCAATACCATAAGTAACGTACTCCACCGCAATGGTCTCCGTTCCAGACGAGCCCGTAAGGTACCTTTACTTTCAAAGCGTCATGTCAAGGCTCGTCTACAGTTTGCTCATGATCACTTGGAGGACTCTGAGACAGACTGGTTCAAGGTTCTATGGTCTGATGAGACCAAGATCGAGATCTTTGGTGCCAACCACACACATGACGTTTGGAGACTGGATGGCACTGCATACGACCCCAAGAATACCATCCCTACAGTCAAGCATGGTGGTGGCAGCATCATGCTGTGGGGCTGTTTCTCAGCCAAGGGGCCTGGCCATCTGGTCCGCACCCATGGGAAGATGGATAGCACGGCCTACCTGGAGATTCTTCCAACAAGACAACGACCCAAAGCACACAGCCAAGAAAACCAAGGCCTGGTTCAAGAGGGAAAAAATCAAGGTGATGGAGTGGCCTAGTCAGTCTCCTGACCTTAACCCAATTGAAAACTTGTGGAAGGAGCTCAAGATTAAAGTTCACATGAGACACCCAAAGAACCTAGATAACTTGGAGAAGATCTGCATGGAGGAGTGGGCCAAGATAACTCCAGAGACCTGTGCCGGCCTGATCAGGTCTTATAAAAGACGATTATTAGCTGTAATTGCAAACAAGGGTTATTCCACAAAATATTAAACCTAGGGGTTGAATAAAAATTGACCCACACTTTTATGTTTAAAATTTATTAAAATTCAACTGAGCAACATAACTTCTTGGTTTGTAAGATTTATGCTTCTGTTAATAAATCCTACTCTCGTTTGCAGTTTGAAGGCTCTAACTTATTTGCATCTTATCAAACCACCTAAATCTGCAGGGGGTTGAAGACTACTTGTAGGCACTGTATATATATATATATATATGTATATATATATATATATATATATATATATATATATACACAGTACAGACCAAAAGTTTGGACACACCTTCTCATTCAAAGTGTTTTCTTTATTTTCATGACTATGAAAATTGTAGATTCACACTGAAGGCATCAAAACTATGAATTAACACATGTGGAATTATATACCTAACAAAAAGGTATGAAACAACTGAAAATATGTCTTATATTCTAGGTTTTTCAAAGTAGCCACCTTTTATTTGATTACCGCTTTGCACACTCTTGGCATTCTCTTGATGAGCTTCAAGAGGTAGTCACTAGAAATGGTCTTCCAACAGTCTTGAAGGCGTTCCCAGAGATGCTTAGCACTTGTTGGCCCTTTTGCTTTCACTTTGCGGTCCAGCTCACCCCAAACCATCTCGATTGGGTTCAGGTCTGGTGACTGTGGAGCATCACTCTCTTTCTTAGTCAAATAGCCCTTACACACCCTGGAGGTGTGTTTGGGGTCATTGGCCTGTTGAAAAATAAATGAAGGTCCAAATAAACGCAATCTGGATGGAATAGCATGCCGCTGTAAGATGCTATGGTAGCCATGCTGGTTCAGTATGCCTTCAATTTTGAATAAATCCCCAACAGTGTCACCAGCAAAGCACCCCCACACCATCACACCTCCTCCTCCATGCTTCACGGTGGGAACCAGGCATGTAGAGTCCATCCATTCACCTTTTCTGCGTCGCACAAAGACACGGTGGTTGGAACCAAAGATCTCAAATTTGGACTCATCAGACCAAAGCACAGATTTCCACTGGTCTAATGTCCATTCCTTGTGTTTTTTAGCAAACAAATCTCTTCTGCTTGTTGCCTGTCCTTAGCAGCTATTTTACCATGAATGCCTGCTGCACAAAGTCTCCTCTTAACAGTTATTGTAGAGATGTGTCTGCTGCTAGAACTCTGTGTGGCATTGACCTCACCTCTAATCTGAGCTGCTGTCAACCTGCGATTTCTGAGGCTGGTGACTCGGATGAACTTAACCTCTGCAGCAGAGGTGACTCTTGGTCTTCCTTTCCTGGGGTCCTCATGTGAGCCAGTTTCTTTGTAGCGCTTGATGGTTTTTGCAACTGCACTTAGGGACACTTTCAAAGTTTTCCCAATTTTTCGGATTGACTGACCTTCATTTCTTAAAGTAATGATGGCCACTCGTTTTTCTTTACTTAGCTGCTTTTTTCTTGCCATAATACAAATTCTAACAGTCTATTCAGTAGGACTATCAGCTGTGTTTCCACCACACCTCTGCACAACACAACTGATGATCCCAACCCCATTTGTAAGGCAAGAAATCCCACTTATTAAACCTGACAGGGCACACCTGTGAAGGGAAAACCATTTCCGGTGACTACCTCTTGAACTCATCAAGAGAATGCCAAGAGTGTGCAAAGCAGTAATCAAAGCAAAAGGTGACTACTTTGAAGAACCTAGAATATAAGACATATTTTCAGTTGATTCACACTTTTTTTGTTATTATTCCACATGTGTTCATTCATAGTTTTGATGCCTTCAGCGTGAATCTACTATTTTAATAGTCATGAAAATGCAGAAAGCTCTTTGAATGAGAAGGTGTGTCCAAACATTTGGTCTGTACTGTATATATATATATATAGTGAAGGAAATAGGTATTTGATCCTTTGCTCATTTTGTAAGTTTGCCCACTGACAAATACATGAACAGTCTATAATTTTAAGGTTAGGTTAATTTTAACAGTGAGTGATAGAATGTCAAAAATAAAATCCAGAAAATCACATTGTCTAAATTATATAAATGTATTCGGATTTTGTAGAGAGAAATAAGTATTTGATCCCTACCGACCATTAGGAGTTCTGGCTCCTACAGACCAGTTATTAGACACTCCTAATCAACTCATTACCTGCATTAAAGAAGGATGTCTTAAATTGTCACCTGTATAAAAGACTCCTGTCCATACACTCAATCAGTCAGGCTCTAACCTTTACAAAATGGACAAGGCCAAAGAGCTTTTTAAGGATGTCAGGGAAAAGATCCTAGATCTGCACAAGGCTGGAATGTCTTTTATTGTGTGACGATGAGAATTCATTGTTATCCTAGGTTTCTATCATGTCTTCCCTACATACTGACCCCCCCCCGTTGGACATTTAGTACATATAATTAAATACACCACATTGCTTGTGGTGCAACTGAAGTTACCTGGGATCTTGTAGTCCTGATCTGTCCCAGGAATCCTTATCTTGTCCGTTGTCATTATAGATGGACAGGTTTTGCACTTTCACTGGTTGCAGGAAACAGTTCCTGTTGTTGTTGGAGAGGATAGGGCGCTTCTGACAATGACCCCCAGAACAGACAATGATAATTTGATCCGTGCTACTGTGTATAATAACAGACATTCTCTTTATTACAAACCGGTAACCTTTATTCCAACGCATTTCTAGGTCGTCCCGACCTCTTCATCAGGGATACATTCTGACAATGAGGCTTTTTAGATTCTGAGCTGCCTAAAACAGAGAAGTGGAGGGGTTCCAGAAATATAGATTTTAGTCAGGCGTCTTTTTGCAATAGTGGTTGTAGTTTCTGTGCATGAGATAATTATGAATTTGGGTGCAATACGGTTGTAATAGGGAATGATATCAAACTCATAACATTTTATATTTTTTGCAGTTTCATGGCATTCTACTTCCCCAGATCGGTCTTTCTGATTATCACCTTGTTGGTCGCTGCAATGATATGTAAGTGGAACTGAACTTTCTAGAAATAGGAAAATTTGGGGGGATTGTTCCCCGGTTCTTTCCTCCCTATGAGATTGATTATATGTGCTCTTATGTCTTCTTACGGTATTTACACCTCATGTTTAGGGTCTGAATTAATGATTTTTGTTTTATCCTTTAGCTTCTATCATGATATTGGTAACATACAAATATCAGACGATCCATCCGGATGTGATAGACTCAAAATCGAACAACTGGTTCCAGAAAGCCCTTCTGGCAATTGGACAAATTTCCTGCCTCACACTGATCATAACGGCCCTAACCCTGGTTAGTAAATTATAAAAACAATTTAAAAAAGTTATTCAATGTAAAGAATCAGATTTGTTTTGTAAATTGTTTGAATTGGATTTGTTTGGAATAAATATTGCAAGCTCAATTACTATTTGTGTATAGTAGAGCTGAGTGAGTATGTAACAGAGCTGAGTGTATAGTAGAGCTCAGTGAGTATATATTAGAGCTGAGTGAGCATGTAGCAGAGCTGAGTGTATAGTGGAGCTGAGTGAGTATACAGCCGAGCTGAGTGAGAATATAGCAAAGCTGAGTGTATAGTAGAGCTGAGTGAGTATATAGCAGAGCTGAATGTATAGTAGAGGTGAGTGAGTATATAGCAGAACTGAGTGAGTAAATAACAGAACTGAGTGCATAGTAGAGCTGAGTGAGTATATAACATAGCTGAGTGTATAGTAGAGCTGAGTATACAGCCAAGCTGAGTGTATAGTAGAGCCGAGTGAGTATATAGCAGTACTGACTGAGTATGCAGTAGAGCTGAGTGTATAGTAGAGCTCAGTAAGTATATAGCAGAACTGAGTGAATAAATAACAGCTGAGTGTATAGTAGAGCTGAGTGAGCATATAGCAGCGCTGAGTGTATAATAGAGCTGTGTGAGTATATAGCAGAGTTGAGTGCATAGTAGAGCTGAGTGAGTATGTAGCAGAGCTGAGTGTATAGTAGAGCTGAATGAGTATATAGCCAAGCTGAGTGCATAGTAGAGCTGAGTGAGTATGTAGCAGAGTTGAGTGTATAGCCGAGCTGAGTGTATAATAGAGCTGAGTGAGTATATAGCTGAGTTGAGTGTATAGTACAGCTATATTTGTTGATGTAGAAGAGCCGTGTGTGTTTGATGATATTCACCGTTAAAGTTACTTTGCGGGGAGCACATACTACATCATGTGGATACTGTGGGGGCATCATAGAGACTAGAGTTTGATATGAGGCTTATAGGTGGCATCATATTGAGTGCAGGGGTTTGTGGGGAACATCCTTCTATGTGAAGGGGGAGCAGGGTTGCCAATTATCTAGAAATTCCAGGATACTCCACAAAAATAGGGCACATTTAAGATATTCATGATTACTTTGAAGCTGAAGAAACTTTTGCAGAATATTTTGATTGTAATTATCAACATTTTACAGTTCACAGTAAATGCCCCTGACATCTTCATATCAGAGTTATGGGCAGTAGACAAGGATCACTGATAATCATAATCATTTATGTTGGTTTTCCAATGTGTCCATTAGAAATATTGCATATAATAGTAAGCTATCAATACTTTGTAAAGGGGAAGATTGCGGGGCATCAAACAGTGTAATAGGCTCTGTGGTGGCATTATGTTATGTGTTGGGGACTGTGGGGGCATCTTGCTGTGTAGGGCACTATGTGAGGAACCATACTGTGTTGGAACACTAATGGGCTTCAGTAGCAAGTTGTAAGGCTCATATAAAGGACTGAGCAAGGTTCAGGTACTGGCTTAGTTCAGAATAACAAAATTCTTGTTTTTCAAAGTTGTTAGATATGGTAAAACCCTGTAAATTCTTCCACAATTGTGGTGGGTAACCTGATGAAGGATAATAGAAAAAATTGGAGTCCAGCTCTGAGGCCGGTGCCTGAGCCCCAGGTGGATGAGCAGAGAGCAACTGGCTGAGCTGGAATCGAGTTTCTACACCTTATGAAGGCCCCTGTTGCTGCCATCTCGGTCTCTCTGTGAAGCCCTCAGGCTTATGTGTGATTTTCTTTTAATCTAATTTAGGCCAGGGTCACATTTGCGATGTGCCCCTAGCCTGCCGGATTCCGGTATTATCTTAGAACTTTTTCCAGCGCCGCATAGCGTTTCCGCTATGCGGTGCTGGAAACCGCTGCCCTTAGTTACCCGCTGTTTACCTGCACGACCTGTCACACAGGCAGCGGCTCGGAGGGCGTTTTACAGCGCCGCACAGGAAACCGTTGCAGACACGATTTCCTGTGCGGCGCTGTAAAACGCCCTCCGAGCCGCTGCCTGTGTGACAGGTCGTGCAGGTAAACAGCGGGTAACTAAGGGCAGCGGTTTCCAGCACCGCATAGCGGAAACGCTATGCGGCGCTGGAAAAAGTTCTAAGATAATACCGGAATCCGGCAGGCTAGGGGCACATCGCAAATGTGACCCTAGCCATACTTCATGTTTTTATTTTACAGCCAAATTCACTTGAGGACATCAACATGCTGGCGGTAACCATAACATATGGCTTTGCAGCCACATACAATCTGTGCCAAGCCTTATGTTTATGCAGGACATCTTGCTGCTCCAGATACACAAACGCCTTCAGACTGGGTCTGGCGATAATTGTAATCATCATGTTACTGATCTGTACCCTTTTTATATGTTGGACCTGCACAATAATATTTACAATTAATCGATACTTATCTGTCTTGTCCTCCATCAGGGTAAATGCACACATAATGCTGTCGATTACCGAGAGTCAACAGCAAACCCGATTGGGAAATGTATCCCCCGTGGTGAGTTGGTTGACAGGGTAGTAATACTCGGATATTGGGACAGGTGGTTACTTTAGTGGGGTTCACGGCTGGTCGGTTCCCAGTTCCCTGCCCTGGATCCTCAATGGCGGGTGGGGGTGATGATGATGGGGGAATTGTAACGTGACGCCACCTGTGGTATCTGGTGATAGAACTACCAGCGCTACGGCCGGCCGCTGAGGTGATGGGAATGCAGCTTTGGTAGTACAGCTCCCTACAGGTGGAGCTTTACCTCAGGGCAGCGGGGTGGATGAGGGGAGTAGTAGTATCGGCTCTGCTGTGAACGCTGCAGGCGATGGCTGTGAAGCAGGCACACACACAAACACACAATAGTCGCTGTTTCGGTACCTTTTTACTGATATCCGGTTAGAGGCACGGTCCAGGAGGGTAACCAGGTTATCAGCGCAGTTTGGGACGTTCACCATGGAGAATTGTGAGGCCTCCTCTATTAGAGTGTGCAGTAATTGGGGTAAGTTCTGCCTGGAGCTGAACCTGCCGCTCTTTCTCTTCCTCTATTGATATGCTATTCCACAACCGACAGTGAGGACCTTTCTGTGGGGGATCCCTATCTTCTGCTTGGGTCCCTGGTCCTATGCTTGGTCGGGCTTGGGGTATAGGTTTTCCTGAGCTCCAGGGGGACTCAATCCTCCTGGTCTGTCCGGGCTTTCTCTGCTACCACTGAATTAATAGCAGCTTCGGACTTCGGTGTCCGGTTGGGCTAAAGGGATCACAGCTAAGTTCCCTTCTTCAGTTCTCCTAGTTCTCCCACAGGCCTCTGTCCCTCTCTCTAGGGCACTGTACAGCTGGGGTCAATCTTCCCTAGTTCTGGGCCTTGCTTTGTCCCAGCAATGAGCTCTTCCCAGTCCTACTTCTGTACTGTCTAGCTGGAACTAACTAACTCCTCCCCTTAGGCCTGGGACTTTGTAGGGGATCTGGTGTAAGGGCAGCCAGTGGAGCTCCCCCTTCAGGCCTGGGTTGGAAGGTGTTGTGTGCCATGTGTGCCAAGGTGTACATCCCTCCCTACACCGGTGGGTCCTGTGCCAATACCCCGCAGGGGTGCCACAGTGGTACACTACAGGTTTTTTTATTTACCAAAAGATGCAAAATACACAATCATGTGAGACATTTCCAAATCATGAATGTGGAAGTAGCATATTGTATGGGGGCGAGTGTCGCTGGCGGAATCTGGACAATCACAGGTTGTACTTTCTGGTGATCATCAAGCAGCTGAATTTCTCCAGCCCATTGTATTTGAGCATCTAACATATGCTTACTTGTAAAGAGTCCTGAATTTTCCAGAATTGTAACGATTTTTAAGATAGAATATTAGTGTGTCTCATGCTAATATTTGTGCAGTTTATATAGGAGTTCTCGTGGATTTCTGCCATTCATGAGCAATGTTTGGGGGTGCTCCTAAAACACTTCTATAAAGGGTTGTTTTCATAAAGAAAGTTAAATTTAAAGTTCATTATAATCAATAGAGCTTGGAATAATAATAATTTCCACAATTTCATGTGATTAAAAAAATGTTTCTGTGCTGAGATAGGCTAGGGTCACACATCTGTTTTTTTTAAACCTGATCCGGTTTTGAGCTTTTAAAAAGCTCAAAACCAGATCAGGAAACGCTCCTCATAGGAGCCCATTATAAAAACCGGATTGCTTCACAAACAATCCGGTTACCGCCTCCGGCTCTGCAGCCTGCAAGAAAAATCATGCAGGCTGCAGTTTTCGGAGCGGTTCTGTTATCTGCAATGCGGGAACCGGATTGCTGAGGATGTGTGTTCAGGATGTGCGCTGCCCATAGATCTTACTATATGAGGCTTCAGAACCTCGGACAGCTCACATACTATAACAATAGCTATGGTATGCGCGCTGCTTGCAGAGGAGCCCAGCGCTTTCATAAAACTGTACAGCAGCTGACAGGAGTCAGTTGTTGTACAGAAGTGATTCCAGCATTATATGCCCACCTGAGTGGGTGGAAGGTCTCTAGGGGGAGTGGGCACCCCCTAGAGACATTATAGCACCATTTAATAATAAAGCCGGGATCAGCAACCTATGCAGTTACCGGATGGCTCAGGATTACACATCCTGAGCCATCCGGTTACTGCAGTGTGGTATTATGCACACATTTTTGTCAAAAAATGTGTGTGCCCGCCATTGCGTTCACCGCATCCGGATCCGGATGCGGTGAATGCAATTCTTGTTTTAAATGTGACCCTAGCCATAATCATATATGTGTCCCTGCTATGTACTCTGTAAAAGCTGTGTCTGACCGTACAAGCACATGGTCTGATCATACCACATCTCCTGGGCTGAGATAATCTTATATATGTGTCCCTGCTATGTACTGTGTAAAAGCTGTGTCTGACCGTGCAGGAACTTGGTCTGATCATACCACATATTCTAGGCTGGGGAGAAAGTAAAAGACTGGTTTCACACTTCAGTTTTGATCAGGATTCATCAGGTTTTGTGTGCCAAAACCAGGAGTGAAACTTGCAGAGAAAAAGTATAATTGAAATATTGACACCTGTTCTGGGTATTGGAGTCACTCCTGGTTTTGGCACACAAAACCTGATGAACCCTGATCAGGGAAAAACTGCAGTGTGAAACCAGCCTTTTACTTTCTCTCCAGCCTAGAAGATGTGGTATGATCAGACCATGTGCTTGTACAGTCAAACACATCCATTACACAGTTCATAGCATGGACACATATTTAAGATTATCTCAGCACAGGAGATGTGATATGATCAGACCATGTTCCTGTATGGTCAGACACATCTATTACACAGGACATAGCAGGGACACATATATAAGATTATCTCAGCACAGAAGATGTGGTATGATCAGACCATGTCCCTGTATGGTCAGACATGGCCAATACACAGTACATAGCAGGGACACATATATAAGATTATCTCAGCACAGGAAATGTGGTATGATCAGACCATGTCCTTGTACGGTCAGACACATCCATTCCACAGTACATAGCAGGGACACATATATAAGATTATCTCAGCACAGGACATGTGGTATGATCAGACCATGTCCATGTACGGTCAGACACATCTATTACACTGTACATAGCAGGGACACATATATAGGATTATGTCAGCACAGGAGATGTGATATGATCAGACCATGTCCCTGTACAGTCAGACACATCCATTACACAGTACATAGCAGGGACACATATATAAGATTATCTCAGCACAGGAGATGTGCTATGATCAGACCATGTCCTTGTACGGTCAGACACATCCATTCCACAGTACATGGCAGGGAAACATAGATGAGATTCTTTCAGCACAGTAACATTTTACATAACATTCAATAGTGGAAATTATTATCACAGTTCCAAGATCTATTGATTAAAATGACGTTTGTTCAGGGAAACCCCTATAAGTCCAACAGCAGTATTAGTAAGTATGCAGATCTCTAGATCAAATTTGATCTGGCATTCATGATCCTCTGAGCAGCATTAATAATTTGTAATGGATAGTCTTAGTTTAGTTATTAGATAAAGCTCCACAGGTATAGAACAATCGGATTTTTCCTTTATACACCCACATTCAGTTTACTCCAACGTTTTGCGGCTACTATGCTCACTATGCTCAAGTGTGCGCTGCTCGTTGGTAAGTTTATTCTACTATTTAAGTGTTATCCATATGTATCTTGTACAGAACTTTCTCCATACTTTCTTGACACTGTTTGGTAACTGCCCCAAGCCACCACTAGGAGGAGCTCTGCATGCAGGTATTTAAATCTCCTTATATATCCATGTAGCTCCCCCTGGTGGTGGCTGTAGCCTGTAACAATTTGATCACATATGAAGTCAATAAAACAGATCTAATCAATATAGCTATAATGAAAAAAGGAATAAACTCCACTATAACTATTCCAAAGTGTCTACATTTGTTCAATGTCAATTTGGTGCATTTGTACATTTCCTATGGTCAATAGCAAGAATAAATATAGAGTCCTGTATGAATCTATACCTACTTTCTTTTTTAGATCTTTGATAAAGTTACAAAAGCTGCATGGTGCTTGACTTTGGGATGCTTCAATATGATTATACCAACATACTGTAAGGATTTTCAGGTTAGTACTGATAAGTCATGGTACTATAGATTATGTATAGTCACCATTGAAATAATAGGCCTTATGAAATGGTTATTATAGCAAAATAAATTCTACTTTTGTCCCATTCATAACATTCACCGACATCCTTATGGTTATAATCCACCCATGCCATTGTATATAATCTCTATCTTGGAGTTGGCAATTATCCTGACACATAAAGGATCATGACATTTTCTTCATCTTCTTAATCCTTGCCTGGGTTTCCGATCTTCAATTGAATGCCTCTATTTTCTACATTTTTAAGACTATTATGTAATAAGATCACATATCGGTTATTGAAAATCCCCTTGTTATGTAATAACAGATTTGTAAAGTTGTACATGGAGTGGACATATCCTCTAAAGGCAGTGGCGTAACTAGAGTCTGGTGGGCCCCGGTGCGAAATTTTGACCTGGGCCCCCCCCCCCCCACCAGGGCCGGACTGGGACCAAAAAGCATCCCTGGAAAAGAAGCCCCATCAGCCCCAATACGTAAATTTTGCTTTTACCCTGTTGTGGCCCTCACCCCTTTCTTAAAAAAGTTATTTGAAGAGCCACATGTGAATGGTTCAGCAGAGGGAATAATCAACCACAGCTCCATTTACATGGTGCTCTTCAAAGCTCCATTTCTCAGGATTGTGGGGTCCCAGTGGTCAGACACACAGACACACAGCCAGCCACACACAGAGCCACAGCCAGTCACACACAGAGCCACAGTCAGCCAGCCACACACACAAAGCCAGCCACACACACATACACACACAGCCAGCCACAGCCAGACAGCCACACACAGCTAGCTACATAAACAGCCACCAGCCACACAGACAGCCACACACAGACACAGCCAGCCACACATATACAGCCACACACAAACAGCCAGCCACATAGACAGCCATCAGCCAGCCACACACAGATGCAGCCAGCCAAACACATACACAGCCACACACATATACAGCCACAGACAGCCACACACAGACAGCCACACACAGACAGCCACCAGCTACACACAAACAGCCACACACAGGTGCAGCCAGCCACATAGACAGCCACAGCCAGCCACACATCCAACCAGCCACACACAGCCAGCCACACAGCCATACAGTCAGCCACACAGCCAAGCAGCCCAGCCACACACAGCTCCAGCCACACACAGACACACAGTCAGCCACACACAGCCAGCCACACACAGCCATCCACAGCCATGCTGCTCCAGCCACAGCCAACCCAAGCCAGCCACATGGCACCAGCCACACACAGCCAAGCAGCCCCAGTCACACACAGCAGACACACACAGCCATCCACAGCCATGCTGTTCCAGCCACAGCCAACCCAAGCCAGCCATGTGGCACCAGCCACACACAGCCAAGCAGTCCCAGTCACACACAGACACAGTCAGCCACACACAGCCAAACAGCTCCAGCCACACACAGGACACAGTCAGCCACACAGCCCCAGCCACACAGCCATTCAACATCAGCCACACACAGCCAGACACACACAGCCATCCACAGCCATGCAGCTCCAGCCACAGCCAACCCCAGCCAGCCACGTGGCACCAGCCACACACAGCCAGACACACAGCCCCAGCCACACACAGACACATAGTCAGCCACACACAGCCAGCCACAGCCACACACAGCCAGCCACGCAGCCTCAGCCACACAGCACAGCACCAGCCATACAGCCAACTAATGCATAACATTTTGAGGATAACCTGGTGTTGGTGAAGTCCTATTATGGAGACAGTATGAGGCACAGTATAGGACATAGTATGGGGGCACACAGTGGGGAGGGGGGCACACGCAGAACATTTGAGTCTGACCTGGCGTTGGTGAAGTCTTGTTATGGGGCACACAGTATAGAGGTGGGCGGCACAGTATGGGGGAGGAATCAGTATAAGGGTGGGGGGCACGCACAGTATTGGAGAGGGCACAGTATGGGGGGCACACAGTATAAGGGGGTGGGCACACACATGCACAGTATGGGTAGGGGGCACAGTATAAGGGGTGGGCATGCACACAGTATGGGTAGGTGGGCACAGTATATGGGGCACACAGTATAAGAAGGGGGCACAGTATATGGGAGGGTATTAGTAGATGGGGAGGCACAGTATGGGAAGGGGGCACACAGTATATGGGGCACACAATATAGGGGGGTACAGTATATGGGGTGGGCACGTACAGTACATGAGGTGGGCGCAAAGTATATGGGGAGGGCACAGTATGGGGGCACACAGTATATGGAGAGGGCACACAGTATATGGGGCACACAATACAGTCTCTGACCTGGCGTTGGTGCAGTCCTGGTACAGAGTCTTGAAGTCTCTCCTGGGGATCAGCTTGCTGTGGTTGATCCCGAGCTGGATGGCCCCCAGCCCCTGCAGCATCTGCAGACAGATGAGCTCCTGCCCAGATCCAGCACAAAGGACGCGACCCGCACCCTGTGCATCTCCACCATCCGGCATTCACTGCTGGCTGCCCCCGGGAGCCGGGCTGTATGCGCCCAGCAGCAGAGATTCCCGCGGGCTCAACATTGCAGGAGGAGGGGCGGACATGGCCATGCTCGGGCTCCCGGAACAAGCAGCACTTAGGAGGAGAGGAGGGGCGGGCACAGCAGCAGGAAGTGAGCTCTCACTTCCCGTCCTCCCTCCTCTCCGGCCGGCACTATCGCGGTCGTGGTGGCCGGCTGTCAGCACGGGCCACGGGGCCCCCCGGGGGGGTGCGAGCCCCCGGGGGGGTGCGGGCCCCCCCTGGGGGCGGGCCCGGTCGCAGTTGCGACCCCTGCGACCGCGGTAGTTACGCCACTGTCTAAAGGATTGTTCTCAGAGGTTCTCCATTCCTTTGCCTCTCAGTTCTTTGCTTGCTAGGGAGCAGTGCACTCGTAAAGATGGAAGGGGCCTCAAGTCACTCTATCTGCCATTCTATGTAACTGCAGACTTGTGACTCCTCACACTGCGTGCACTGTGAGACTGTGGGGATTCCCCGGTGCCGGTGGAGTGGGTGGTCATGTGACAACAAGTCTGTAATATTCACTCTCCAGTCTGCACTCTGACAAGATGGATGAGATCTCTCTCAATGTATTGAGTGACATCAGAAGCTCTAGAAAGTCTAGTCAGAGTGTGGCTGGGACTATGTACAGCAGGGGTCTCAAACTCCAGGCCTAGAGGGCCGCACACAGTCCAGGTCTTCATGATTTCCATACTTTGACAGTTGGTCATTTGATTACTAACTGTCAAATACTAGGGAAATCCTGAAAACCTGGACTGTGTGCGGCCCTCGAGGCCTGGAGTTTGAGACCCCTGATGTACAGTATATCACATTCTTGCGGTCACATGACTGACGTTCTGTACACTGAACTTGAGAATCCTCAGAGCTCGCAGTGCACACAAGGTGAGGATTCACAAGTCTGCAGTCAGAGATTGACTACACACGTGTACTTTAAGAATTTAAGACCTCTTTAACAATGAGGACCATCAGTATGGTTGCGTCACGGGATGGAACTGAGCTCTTTTCCAAGCTGCTAGCACAGGCAGATTTGCAGCATGGGTGAAGCAGTTGGGCGCTGAGGCTTACCGAATCCAGACATCCCACCCGGTTCAGAGCAGCACTTGCAGCCTGTAGAGTATAAAACCTGCCAGTGGTGCACACTCCATACCTAGGTAACTGGCTACTTTGAGACTGCAGGGTGGCCGATAAAGTAGGCATTACATTGTATGTACACTTAAAATCTGTCCATTCTTGAAAATGGAGTGAATCTTTGACATGCAGTTCAAAGTTACCTGTTTTTACAAGCACTTTTCAATTTTTAACATTTAGAAATGTGAGACTGCTCTTTTAAGTACACAATCTTTGATGAATTCCATGGCATAGAGGAAACTAATATTGTGTATAACCATTTATTTTCCTCTTAGCAATTACAACTGAACCTGTCAATGAAGGAAGTTACCATCAAATTCCGAGAAAGAAGAACAGAAAACAACGCGTAACATCCAAACCACAAAAGAGATATATACCCTACCTAGTTTGGCATAGCCACTCTGTCCAATTCACAGTTTATCTTCCCCACTTTATCCATCCCATTTTTACCCATAATTCTTTATTCATCCCCATCAACAACATGCTTTCCAACCTGTAGAAGCGCTAATGCGCAAAACAGCTGTAGTCCTGTGATCCAGCCTGCTCAGTGCTGTACCATGCTTTTTACCCAGACAAGTGCAGCTGTGCTATATGGACATACCTTAACCACCCCATACCCATCTCACCATCTCCTTTTCAACTCGCACTGTTCAATTAATAAAAACACTTCTGGACATATATTTCAGTGGGCTCCTTTATCTGTTTAGTCATCTCCAGTCCAGTAACCTGCTGGCCATAGAAAACTTGTGTATTGTTAAGATTACTAGCCTCCCTTCACTTCTTCCCCTTATAGCCACAGAAAATATTATATAATATAATATATGTTATATATATAGGTACAGTAATATATATATATATATATATATATATATATATATATATATATATATATACTGTATATATATATATCTACTATATAATTGCCGAAGGCATTTTTGTGTCGGACCCCGAAAACGCCGTGGCTATGTCACGCTGTGACGTCACCACGCGCGAGCAATGGCCGCGAAGCGGCCATTGCGAGTCGCTGGCCGAAAATAGAACCAGAGGCTCGGCTACAAAGTTAGCGATTTACCGCTGAGGTAGCGCGAGCAATGGCCGCGAGGCCATTGCGAGTCGCTACCTCATCTGCCGCAACTCCCCCTATACTTTCAATGGGGATGTATTGCGAGTCGTTGTGTAGCGCGAGCAATGGCCGCGAGGCCATTGCGAGTCGCTACACTTGCGGCGCGGTTGCGGTAATCCCCATAGAAAGTATAGGGATGATCATCATCATCATCATCATCATCATCATCATCATCATCATCATCATCATCATCATCATCATCATCCCAGAGGCCCGGCTACAAAGTTAGCGATTTACCGCTGAGGTAGCGCGAGCAATGGCCGCGAGGCCATTGCGAGTTGCGAGTCGCTATCACAGATCATCATCAATCATACTACTACTACTACTACTGGCCGCACAGACCCCCCCCCCTCAATGGCCGCACAGACCCCCCCCCCCCCCAATGGCCGCACAGAAATACCCCCCCCCCCCAATGGCCGCACAGCCCGCCCCCCCCCCCCAATGGCCGCACAGACCCCCCCCAATGGCCGCACAGCCCGCCCCCCGCCCCCCCCCCCCCCCAATGGCCGCACCGACCCCCCCCTCCCCCCTCAATGGCCGCACAGCCCCCCCCCCTCAATGTCCCAAAGTCAGCTGTGACCGCCTGGCCCTTGGACACTGGCTGCCATGCACACATCAGCTGGTAGGCTCCCATCACTTACCCACTGAGGACGGATCACTTCCAGCACCTCTTCACATGCCAGTGCTCTGAACTTCTGAATCGTCCTCTCCTCACTCAGACACCTGGCAGGTTCCTATCCAGCCTACTCACTCCCAGCTGCAACCCAGTGAGTCAATCAGCACATCTTCACTCATGTGATTAACCCCCTGTGCACCATTCAGGTTTAGCCCAGCAAAGCACTCCAAAAAGTATTGAACACACCCCAATAAGTATTGAACGCGCCCCAAAAAGTATTGAACGCACCCCAATAAGTATTGAACGCGCCCCAAAAAGTATTGAACGCACCCCAATAAGTATTGAAGGCGCCCCAAAAAGTATTGAACGCGCCCCAAAAAGTATTGAACACACCCCAATAAGTATTGAACGCGTCACAATAAGTATTGAACGCGCCCCAAAAAGTATTGAACACACCCCAATAAGTATTGAACGCGCCCCAAAAAGTATTGAACGCGCCCCAAAAAGTATTGAACGCACCCCAATAAGTATTGAACGCGCCCCAAAAGTATTGAACACACCCCAATAAGTATTGAACGCGTCACAATAAGTATTGAACGCGCTCCAAAAAGTATTGAACGCGTCCCAATAAGTATTGAACACACCCCAATAAGTATTGAACACATCCCAATAAGTATTGAACGCGCCCCAAAAAGTATTGAACGCACCCCAATAAGTATTGAACGCGCCCCAAAAAGTATTGAACGCGCCACAAAAAGTATTGAACGCGTCCCAATAAGTATTGAACACACCCCAATAAGTATTGAACACACCCCAATAAGTATTGAACGCGCCACAAAAAGTATTGAACGCACCCCAATAAGTATTGAACGCGCCCCAAAAAGTATTGAACGCGCCACAAAAAGTATTGAACGCGTCCCAATAAGTATTGAACACACCCCAATAAGTATTGAACGCGCCCCAAAAAGTATTGAACGCGCCCCAAAAAGTATTGAACACACCCCAATAAGTATTGAACGCCCCCCAAAAAGTATTGAACAGGCCCAAAAAGCATTGAACGCGCCCCAAAAAGCATTGAACGCGCCCCAATAAGTATTGAACGCACCCCAAAAAGCATTGAACGCGCCCCAATAAGTATTGGACCCCCCCAAAAAGTATTGGACCCCCCAAAAAAAGTATTGGACTCCCCCAAAAAGTAGCTATCTACTATATAATTGCCGTAGGCATTTTTGTGTCGGACCCCGAAAACGCCGTGGCTATGTCACGCTGTGACGTCACCACGCGCGAGCAATGGCCACGCCGCATTGCGAGTCGCTGGCTGAGTGCGAGCACTTGCGGCGCGGTTGCGGTAATCCCCTTAGAAAGTATAGGGGGACTTGCGGCAGGTGTGGCAAGTGCGGTTTTGCCGCACCTGCCGCAAGTCCCCCTATACTTTCTATGGGGATTACCGCAACCGCGCCGCAGATGCGGTTTTTAAATAAAATAAAATAATTTTAATACAAATAAATTTTCATAAAATAACAAATAATAAATACATTTAATAATAATAAAAATAGTAAAAAAACAAAACAAAATAAATAATAAAATAAAAAATTCCTATCTACTATATTGGATTATTATTTGAAAATCTAAAAAAAAAAAAAAAATATTCTAGACACCCGATGCATTTGCATCGGGCTCACAGCTAGTATATATATATTATCTAATATATAAAGCTGAATGTGTGTATGTATGTGTGTGTATATCCGGGATTGGCATCTACCCCGTCGCAACTACAGCCACAAAATTTTGCACAGTCACAAGTCTGGACCCCGAGAGCGTCATAGGCTATGTTGTGAGGCGAAATTTTAACCCTGCGCGTTCCAGTTCACCAAACATTTTTGGCCCTATCTACATAATGGGGAAAAAGTGAATGGAAAAGTGTTGGAGGAAAATCGACAGCTGTCAGCTATAGCCACAAAATTTTGCACAGTCACACTTCTGGACCCCGGGAGCGTCATAGGCTATGTTGTGAGGCGAAATTTTAACCCCTCGCATTCCAATTCACCAAACAATTTTGCCCCTATCTACATAATGGGGAAAAAGTGACAGTTACCAGTTGACAGTTGTGAATGAGAGGGGCTTAATGATAGCGCCAAAGACTATCAGCACATACCAGCATATAGTCACTAAGGTGGGGCCCCAACATGAGATATTCACCACGCACTGGGACATGTATGCACACAACACGCACACAAAGAGTAACAGCAAGTGTACAGTCGCTAAGGTGCTGCCCCAACATTGGATACTCACCATGCACCCAAACAAACACACACACACATCACAAAGAGAAACACACAACACAGAGACACCCCCACACACCCCCACGGACACACACACACACCCTATAGCGACATATGCACTCACCCCACAGGGACACACACACACCACAAAGAGACACACACAATACAGACACACACACCACACAGACCCCCCCACAGGGACACACACACATAGCCACCCTATAGGAACACATGCACTCACCCCACAGGGACACACACACCACAAAGAGACACACACACACCACACAGACCCCCCCACAGGGACACACACACTCTATAGTCAGGGCCGTATTTGCCATTAGGCACTCGTAGGCACGTGCCTAGGGTGGCGCCATTCTTAGGGGGGCGGCGTCTCAGCGTGTTCTCTTTTTTTTTTTTTCCTGCCACGTGTCAGGCGGGTCGTAAGCCCCGCCCCCTCATACCTACCCCCCCCCACCATCGTCATCAGGTCCGCCCACCTCACCCAGCCAGCAGCAGCCAGCTAACAGACCCACCGCAAGAGAGAAGGAGGGGCCCGCCGCAGAGGACAGGGCTGGCGTCAGCACCCCGCACCTGGCATACCCGGGGCCCAGGCATGTCTGAGGGGCCCACCGCCGACGACCCGCATTGCGCCACCGCCCGCCAGCATTGCGCCGCCGCCAGTATTATCTTACCGGTGCGGTTATTTCATTCCTTATAGACCAGCCCCCACTCCGCCCCCAGCCCACGCTCCGCCCCCACATCTGGGGCATCATTTCCTCTTCTTTGCGTTCCACAGTATGGAACGCATAGAAGAGTACAAGGAGCACTACCTCCTGGACCGTCAATGAGACACAGAGGAGGAATGCGGCGGCAATGGTCAGTGGTTGAGGTTCCACAATGGAGCTGCAGATGACTATTTGCTACAGATGGGCAGTGTGTGTGGGGAATATTATGAATGGGGGCAGTGTGTGGAGGGTAATTTATGAGGAGGCAGTGTGTAGGGGGTATATTATGAGTGAGGGCACTGTGTGGAAGGTATATTATGAGTGGGGGCAGTGTGTGGAGGGTAATTTATGAGGGGGCAGTATGTGGGGGGTATATTATGAGTGAGGGCACTGTGTGGAGGGTATATTATGAGTGGGGGCAGTGTGTGGAGGGTATATTATGAGTGGGGGCAGTGTGTGGAGGGTAATTTATGAGGGGGCAGTGTGTGGGGGGTATATTATGAGTGGGAGCAGTGTGTGGAGGGTAATTTATGAGGCGGCAGTGTATGGGGGGTATATTATGAGTGGGGGCAGTGTGTGGGGGGTATATTATGAGGGGGCAGTGTGTGGAGGGTAATTTATGAGGGGGCATAGAGGAGGGAAATTAGAATCCGCAGAGGCCCGGGCGCAGTGGCATAGCGTGGGGGGGCGGTCCGCCCCAGGGGCACATGTGTGGAGGCGGCAGCAGAGATGGAGATTTGAAGTTTCCGCCCAGGCAGCACATCCGACGGCAATGGTGGCTCAGGCAGCGCTGCGTCGGGTAAGTGTGTGAGGAGCAGGCGGCAGGGCGGGTACAGCTTTAATGCCGGTGTCAGTACACTGTGCATCGATTCGCAGAGGCTCCAGTAGCTGGGAACACCTGAAGATGGGGTGCAGGGATGGGGTGCAGGGGTGCAGGGATGGGGCGCAGGGATATGGATGAGGCACAGGGGTGCAGGGATGGGCACAGGGGGGATGGGGGCAGGGGGCAGGGATGGGGCACAGGGATATAGGGATGGGGCACAGGGATATGAATGAGGCACAGGGTTGCAGGGATATGGATGGGGCACAGGGGTGCAGGGATGGGGCACAGGGATATGAATGAGGCACAGGGGTGCTGGGATTTGGATGGGGCACAGGGGTGCAGGGATGGGGCACAGGGGTGCGGGGATATGGATGGGGGCACAGGGTGCAGGGATATGGACGGGGTGCAGGGATATGGATGGGACATGGGTGCTGGGATATGAATGGGACAGGGATGCAGGGATATGGATGTACACAGGGTGGTCCGGGTGCCTGGTGCTGGTGCCGAGTGCAGGCGAGCTGGAGACCGGGAGCTGCAGAGGAAGAAGCTGCCGGGATGAGGGATCCGGAATCAGGAGCGTGGAGTCAGGTAAGGCGCTGTTACAGCCGAAGATAGCAGCCTGGGGGGGACAGAATGGAATAGATTGATAGATGAGGCGGCCTGGAAGAGGGGGCAGAATGGATGGATGGGGCAGCCTGGAAGAGCGGGCAGAATGGGATGGATTAATGGATGGACGAGGTGGCTTGGAAAAGGGGGCAGAAGATGGATGGAAGAGGGGGGCATGGAAAAGGGGGCAGAAGATGGGTGGATGGGGGAGAAGGTACATGGAACATAGGGAGAAGCTACATGGATGAGGGAGAGGCTGCGTGGAACATGGGAGGGGAGAGGCTGCATGGAACATTGGAGGGGTATGGGGGGGAGAGTATGAACTGCATGGGACATATGGGGGCTGAACAGTATGGGATATGTGGAAGGAGGATGAGCAGTATGGCATTCACATTTATATAGGGAACGTGATGTCCTGGTGATGTATTGATGGTGGTTCTGATTATGTATTATTGTATTGATGGTGGTTTTGGTCATGTACTGACGGGTTATAGTGATGATGCATTATTGTATTGATGGGGGTTCTGGTGATGTATTGACTGGTTTTGGTGATGTATTACTGTATTGACAATGGTTCTGGCAATATACTGACAGGGGTTCTAGTAATGTGTTATTGTATTGCCGGTGGTTCTGGTGATGTAGTCATGTGGATGTTGTAATCTTTAACTTAACAGACTTGATCCTAAAACATTATAGACATTGCTTCCGGATTATCAAAGGGGCGGCAGCCACGGCAAATTTTTCGACCGCCCCGGGCGCCACAAACAGTTGCTACGCTACTCAGGCTGCAGAATTCTAAGTTTTACACGGATCCATCAGCGAAAAGGCTGACATTAGTCTGATCCTATCCTTACCAACTCCACAGCCCTGTTTACAGCATGCTATATGCTGCAGGGGGGTTCACACAGACCTGCAGCATGCTGTTTGAAGTTCTGTTGGGGTTTGCCCGCGGAGTGAGACGTCTCTGCCTCTTATCTATGCACTGACCTGTCAAATGCGGTGTACATCAGGCTCCTATGCCAATTCTAACAGTTCTGTGTGTACAAGTGGCGCAGAAGTCCCGCTCTGCAGGCAAAATCCAACATGACTGCAAACACTGATAGTAAGAAAGTAGTGTTTTTAAATCACTCCTGAAGCCCCTTCACAGGTGCCACAATATAGTACATGTGTAGAATCACATTTTCACACATTAAGTCCTCTTTCACTTTTGTGCCTCCGGCATGTGTGCAGTCCATGCTGACACATTGCCGGAAGCACGAACATGCGGTCCAGACAGCAATGTTCCTCTATGGCCCCCCTTCACATGTGCGCATGTGACTCACCGTTACCGGGTTCTCAGGTCTCAGGCGATGCTTCACTTAACACGGTTCCGCGCCTTAGGCTGTGGGGCCCGGTGGTCAAATAAAAAGGGGTTTAGGTGATAGGGATAAGTCTTGATTGTCGTGACGCCACCTGTGGGAATCCGATGATGGCAACGACGCTGCTTGGGCCTCTGGGGGATGTGTGGCAGCTAGATGGGATGCTCCCCACAGGATGAGCAGGAGTCCCCGGGGCCAGGAGCTGTACTAGATGGAATACGGCAGCTCGACTGTTTAAGTATTAATCCAAGAAGAATGCACAGACGCATAAAGTCTTTTCTGTACCTTTTACTGGTGTCAACAGGTTCACTCGACCGGGTGATGAAGTAGACACTCCTGGAGATTCCACAGCATGCAGTGGTATAGGCTTCTAACTAGATCTGGTGGATATGAAATCCTACCAAACCGGGGCTGCACGTTCTGATGTAACTTGGTACACCCGAGTTTGCTGCACTGAGGGCACTATAAAGGAATATTGGACTCGTCCGCCCCCGGGCTCTCATTTGGTGGTGCTTCAGGTGTTCAGGGAGCTAAACTCCCTTGTTGGGGTGCTGGTTTCTCTGCAGCCTGCGCTATGGCTCCTGCAGCTCGGACCCAGTGACCGGACTGTTAGGGCGAGTTGAAGTAACTCCTCTGTCCCTGTAAAGTATTTGCCTCCTGTTCCTATGACCCCTGTTTCGAGGGTCTCTCACTTTCCGGGTGTGCTGGTATGGGCCTAGTGTGGCTCCAGTACCAGGTCAGCTCTCCTAGCTGTTCACAGTTCTAAAGTGACTGCACACTCCACTGTTTCTTCCTCCAGGACCCGTATTTATAGGGGGAACTGGCTTAAGGCAACCAGTGGAGATCCCCCTAGAGGCCTGGGGTGAAAGGGGTGTTAAAGTAAGTGAGGTCTGCTTGCTGTGTACGTTCCATTTGTGTCCTAAGAGTTCCTGTGGTGCCCCAACCAGGGTGCCACACATGGAGCGTGTCTCAGTGTGGAGCAGATGCGTGTCCTTGTGCTCCACACGGTGACATGCTTGTTTTTCAGCAGAAGCATTGACCCATTCAGGTCAGTGGGTCCGTGCAAAAATTTCTTGCACACGGATGTCCTCTTTGTGACATCTGTGTGCACGGACATGAGCCCGGTGTTTTAAAATTTATAAACAAAGATTTTTATACTCGCCTGACTCCAGCTCTGTCTGCTCCTCTCACTTCCGGGGCCGCTTATTAAGCTCATCTATTATTCACTACACTGACAGCTGCAGTGGACCGGAAGAGAGAGGAACAGGCAGTGCTGGAGGAAGGTGAGTATAAAAGTAACAAGCTCTCCGTGTGATATTCAGACATCACCCAAATAGCACACAGACATCACACATGTCATGTGTGATACACGGAAACAGGCCCCCGCCCAAAAAAAAAAAACAGCTTGTCTCACACGTACGTGATTTGCATGGATGTGTGAAACAGCCCTTTTAGTGAGGGGAGGGGCCTCGCTGTAAGACAAGTAGTGGCCATTATAATCTATGGAGCTATTCATATGTCTGTCATTTTCATGGACGATAAGTCCTTGCAAGACAGACATACCTGTTTTTTTCCAGTGAGCCACATGACAATGGCCAATACCTGTCTATGGGTCCATGAAAGACACGTACAGCACATTGATGGCATTAGTTAATAGTCCATGTGCTGTCTGTATTTCACATTGGAAAATATAGGAGATTTTTGGTCATTTATGTCTGTATCCATCCTTGAAAGCCACTTACTGTAAAATCTGACACATTGACCCTACCCAAATGACACCGATACCATTTTTTCATGTATGTGTTTAAACACGGACGTATGAATAATGCCTTAGGCCAGTTTCACACCATAGTGTGATGCGGTCCACAGCGGACAGCCCCAGATCAGATCACCAAACAGAACGGGAGGGCCAAATATGCCCTCTTGTTCGGTGTGTAGCCGGATTCTTCTTCACGCAGCTGCTGATAATTCAGGTTCGCGGCTCACTGGGAGCTGTCCGCGGTCCTGAACTGTTAGCAGGGGACCGCTCCATAGTGCTGAGCTTCAGCACCGGCCGTCCGGCTCCCGGGTGCCAAATTTTGTCGGCTCTGGTGCGATCCAGCGCCATAGACCCCTATGTGAGGGGGCACCGGACTGGGACAATCCGGGAGATCCGAGATTCTCAGCTTTTTTCCCATGGACACAAAAATGTTGCTTGCAACGTTTTTGTGTCCGGGAGAAAACCCCGCATCCTCCCGGACACAGGGAAACCGGATGGCATATAGCTGCCTTCCGGGTCAATCTGGGCCCCATAGGAATACTATGGGGCTAAAATCAGATCCGGGCCTGTCTGGTTCACAACGGATAGCCCTGGGTCACAAAAAATGTGATGTGAAACCAGCCTTAGTCAGATACTGGGCAACATTATAAGGGTGGAAACACACTGGCATTTTTAAAATCGGTCCATTTCTCATCCAGGAGAGTCGGATGAGTGTCATCTGTTTTTTGGTGCATTTGGCATCCAACTGCTGTGCGAGTGTCCGACAGTTTTCTCAGATCACATCCATGCACAATCTGTTCTTTCCTCAGCAGATATTACTGTAGAATCATTTACAGGAACATTTTACAGTGTTCTCAGCTACAAAATGAGAATGTATCAGTGAAGAAAAAGCGGATGCCTCTCGGATGGTCCGTGTGCGGTCCGTGTGCTGTCCGTGATTTTGTCGGACTCAGACTTGCATTGGTGAGTCTCGCACGTGAATCGCAGACTGTCGCAGAATGTTGTGACTTTTTTCCCCATCCAGAATCTGGATGAGAAAAAAGCGTCCGCCATACGCAGATCTGCTCTCATACATTGATTAACATTGGTCTGACTGCAATGTGAGAAAATCACACATTGCACTCATCCGAGTTTCACGCCAGTGTGTCCATACCCTAAATAATAAAATCCATATAGTAATCCTACAATGTCTGCTGGACATGCTATGGGGGGGTTTATGGCTCAGTTAGTACACTCCATACTTCTTGTTATTAACCAGTTAATGCTCTCTTGTCCACCACACTGCAGTGTCAAAAGAGGAAGACAGCGAGACAAGCAGCAACATGGCATCAGAAAGGGTTGAGATCAGGGGAGACTGGTAGCCACACCATGGTTTTCTCTACTTTTATATCCATAGCAGCCAATTACTCTGGGGTATGCTCTATACCAAGAGATGGTGCATTGTCATGCATGGGGATGATTTTGTATGAAGAAAAAAAAGTGGTCAGTCTAAAAGTATATATACTTTGCCGTGGTCCTTTTCACTCCTTCATGGACCCTATAGGGGCAAACTAACTCTCTCTACATGATTACGACCGAAAACATGACTGCCACCTCCTTGCTGATGTCACAGACTTTTTGGGACATGGTGGTGGTCATCTAGCAACCATCCACTACTCCAACCATAATGGGAATCTCTCAGCTCCTTTTAGCTCCTCCTATCACTACTCTGCACCTTGCTAGCTCATCCCTAACCATCCAAAAGATGATTTATCACCTTATTGTTGCCTTTTGCACATAAACAAATTAAAATCATTAAAAGATTTTATTATTCTTTGTATTTATTTCAAAGCAGTCTGTCTGTAGGGGTCGTGGCACAACGGGAGCGTGGTGCGATGGGGGGCTGGTACGATGGGGGGTGTGCACGACGGGGGGGGGGGGGCCGCACCGCTGACAGTGCCTAGGGCAGCAGGAACTCCAAATACGGGCCTGGGCATACACATCACTTGAGGACACAGATATTACTCGGGGTGTATACAAAACTGGGGGAATATACATCACTTAAGGGTATATACATCACTGGGAAGCATGTACACTACTTGGAATGTTGGGGCAGGCACTTCTTTTCTCCTGTGGGACAGGAGTGCATCGTGCGCTAACACCTATGACAAAGTGTGTCTTCATGCAGGCACTGGCTAGTGTAAGGAAGCAATCATTCAATTTTTTTGTGCTCTTAGTATTCAGTAGTGAAAGCTGTGTGCACATACTTACACGTGGGGGTTTAAAGGGCCGGTAGCCAGCAGGATGCACCTGTCACCCGAGCACTGCAGTCCCCTGGAATCTTCCTGGTGGCAGAAAAAAAGGTCCCCCACTCTGGTTTAGAGTGTGTTAACACTAGCATTGGTCTGTACATTTTTTACACGTATTTTAATTACTATACAATTTGGCATAAAGGTAAAAACTAAAAAGTCCTTAATTAGCTTTAAAATTAGAAAAAAATACACATATCCCCTTGACAATCACAATACATGTTCAGATTACCAAGATTTTAAGGGTTCTTTTGGCCTCAGTTAAAATTGTGGTTCTCTTTTATTTCATTAACTTTAAGTGATTTCCACTTATGGGGCTTTGCAGGGTTTGTCTTCCTCAGCCATGTTGCTTTAATCATTGGCAAATGTCAAGGGTACAAAGTTGAACAAGAGTTGATGGCAACGGCTTTGAAAATCGACTGAAAGGATTAACATCCCCCTCACCAGAGTCTGAAGTGGCTTCCAATTTGTTTTGCTTTGTTTCAATACTAAATGATGACTTCTATTCACATGGCGCTATTCGTTGGATGTTGCACTTGTGGCTAATGTAAGGGTCGGGAATTTTCCTTGAACAGCTAAGTAGAAAAGTAGAGTTAAGGAAAAGGCCCATGAAAGACACTTTAATGCATGATGGAAAGCAGCACTTTCTGTATATCATCAGAATATTCAGATCAAAACACATACTGTCACACAGATATTATGTCTGTTTTGTCATTTCTTAATTACTTCAGAGAAGTTTAAGATTTTAAATGAGATGAATCTCACATTTTACCATAGGGGAGGAGATGGGCTGATGCTGAGTTTAGGGATTTATAGATGACTAGATGGTGGCCCGATTCTAACGCATCGGGTATTCTAGAATATAGAACTAGGCGTGATGCTATTGCATCGGGAGGGCAGTCCCTGTGCATGTCTCCTCTTGTGTGGTCTCTCTGGTCTGTGCTGTCTCTTCCCCTGTGTGCTCTGTCTTACTTGTGCCTTTCTCTTCGCTCTGTGTGCTCTCAGCCCCTGTGTGCGCTGTCTCTCCCTGTGTGTGCTGTCTCTCCCTATGACTTTGCCTCCCCCTGTGCCTCTGTCTCCTCTGTGCCTTCTCCCTCCCCTGTGCCCCTGCCTCTTCTGTGCCTTCTGCCTCCCGTGGGCCTGCCTCCCATCACTGAGCCATCATACAATGCTCACCACTGAGCCACCATACAGTGCTAAATACTGAGCCAGCATACAGTGCTAACCACTGAATCACCATGCAGTGCTAACCACTGAGTCACCGTACAGCGCTAACAACTGAGTTACCATACAGTGCTAACCACTGAGCCAGCATACAGTGCAAACCACTGAGCCACCATACAGTGCTAACTACTGAGCCAGCATACAGTGCTAACCACTGAATCACCATACAGTGCTAACCACTGAGTCACCATACAGTGCTAACCACTGAGCCACCATACAGTGCTAACCACTGAGCCACCATACAATGTTAATCACTGAGCCACCATATACAGTGCTAATCACTGAGCTACCATATACAGTGTTAACCACTGAGTCACCATACAGTGCTAACCACTGAGCCACCATACAGTGCTAACCACTGAGCCACCATACAATGCTAATCACTGAGCTACCATATACAGTGTTAACCACTGAGTCACCATACAGTGCTAACCACTGAGCCACCATACAGTGCTAACGACTGAACCACCATACAGTGCTAACCACTGAGCCACAATACAATGCTAATCACTGAGCTACCATATACAATGCTAACGACTGAGCCACCATACAGTGCTAACCACTAAGTCACCATACAGTGCTAACCACTGAGTCATCATACAGTGCTAACCACTGAGTTACCATATAAAGTGCTAACCACTGAGTCACCATACAATACTCACCACTGAGCCACCATACAGTGCTAACCACTGAGCCAGCATACAGTGCTAACCACTGAGCCACCATACAATGTTAATCACTGAGCCACCATATACAGTGCTAATCACTGAGCTACCATATACAGTGTTAACCACTGAGTCACCATACAGTGCTAACCACTGAGCCACCATACAGTGCTAACCACTGAGCCACCATACAATGCTAATCACTGAGCTACCATATACAGTGTTAACCACTGAGTCACCATACAGTGCTAACCACTGAGCCACCATACAGTGCTAACGACTGAACCACCATACAGTGCTAACCACTGAGTCACAATACAATGCTAATCACTGAGCTACCATATACAATGCTAACGACTGAGCCACCATACAGTGCTAACCACTAAGTCACCATACAGTGCTAACCACTGAGTCATCATACAGTGCTAACCACTGAGTTACCATATAAAGTGCTAACCACTGAGTCACCATACAATACTCACCACTGAGCCACCATACAGTGCTAACCACTGAGCCAGCATACAGTGCTAACCACTGAGCCACCATACAATGCTAACCACTGAGCCACCATATACAGTGCTAACCACTGAGCCACCATACAATGTTAATCACTGAGCCACCATATTCAGTGCTAATCACTGAGCTACCATATACAGTGTTAACCACTGAGTCACCATACAGTGCTAACCACTGAGCCACCATACAGTGCTAACCACTGAGCCACCATACAGTGCTAACCACTGAGCCACCATACAATGTTAATCACTGAGCCACCATATACAGTGCTAATCACTGAGCTACCATATACAGTGTTAACCACTGAGTCACCATACAGTGCTAACCACTGAGCCACCATACAGTGCTAACCACTGAGCCACCATACAATGCTAATCACTGAGCTACCATATACAGTGTTAACCACTGAGTCACCATACAGTGCTAACCACTGAGCCACCATACAGTGCTAACGACTGAACCACCATACAGTGCTAACCACTGAGCCACAATACAATGCTAATCACTGAGCTACCATATACAATGCTAACGACTGAGCCACCATACAGTGCTAACCACTAAGTCACCATACAGTGCTAACCACTGAGTCATCATACAGTGCTAACCACTGAGTTACCATATAAAGTGCTAACCACTGAGTCACCATACAATACTCACCACTGAGCCACCATACAGTGCTAACCACTGAGCCAGCATACAGTGCTAACCACTGAGCCACCATACAATGTTAATCACTGAGCCACCATATACAGTGCTAATCACTGAGCTACCATATACAGTGTTAACCACTGAGTCACCATACAGTGCTAACCACTGAGCCACCATACAGTGCTAACCACTGAGCCACCATACAATGCTAATCACTGAGCTACCATATACAGTGTTAACCACTGAGTCACCATACAGTGCTAACCACTGAGCCACCATACAGTGCTAACGACTGAACCACCATACAGTGCTAACCACTGAGTCACAATACAATGCTAATCACTGAGCTACCATATACAATGCTAACGACTGAGCCACCATACAGTGCTAACCACTAAGTCACCATACAGTGCTAACCACTGAGTCATCATACAGTGCTAACCACTGAGTTACCATATAAAGTGCTAACCACTGAGTCACCATACAATACTCACCACTGAGCCACCATACAGTGCTAACCACTGAGCCAGCATACAGTGCTAACCACTGAGCCACCATACAATGCTAACCACTGAGCCACCATATACAGTGCTAACCACTGAGCCACCATACAATGTTAATCACTGAGCCACCATATTCAGTGCTAATCACTGAGCTACCATATACAGTGTTAACCACTGAGTCACCATACAGTGCTAACCACTGAGCCACCATACAGTGCTAACCACTGAGCCACCATACAGTGCTAACCACTGAGCCACCATACAATGTTAATCACTGAGCCACCATATACAGTGCTAATCACTGAGCTACCATATACAGTGTTAACCACTGAGTCACCATACAGTGCTAACCACTGAGCCACCATACAGTGCTAACCACTGAGCCACCATACAATGCTAATCACTGAGCTACCATATACAGTGTTAACCACTGAGTCACCATACAGTGCTAACCACTGAGCCACCATACAGTGCTAACGACTGAACCACCATACAGTGCTAACCACTGAGCCACAATACAATGCTAATCACTGAGCTACCATATACAATGCTAACGACTGAGCCACCATACAGTGCTAACCACTAAGTCACCATACAGTGCTAACCACTGAGTCATCATACAGTGCTAACCACTGAGTTACCATATAAAGTGCTAACCACTGAGTCACCATACAATACTCACCACTGAGCCACCATACAGTGCTAACCACTGAGCCAGCATACAGTGCTAACCACTGAGCCACCATACAATGTTAATCACTGAGCCACCATATACAGTGCTAATCACTGAGCTACCATATACAGTGTTAACCACTGAGTCACCATACAGTGCTAACCACTGAGCCACCATACAGTGCTAACCACTGAGCCACCATACAATGCTAATCACTGAGCTACCATATACAGTGTTAACCACTGAGTCACCATACAGTGCTAACCACTGAGCCACCATACAGTGCTAACGACTGAACCACCATACAGTGCTAACCACTGAGCCACAATACAATGCTAATCACTGAGCTACCATATACAATGCTAACGACTGAGCCACCATACAGTGCTAACCACTAAGTCACCATACAGTGCTAACCACTGAGTCATCATACAGTGCTAACCACTGAGTTACCATATAAAGTGCTAACCACTGAGTCACCATACAATACTCACCACTGAGCCACCATACAGTGCTAACCACTGAGCCAGCATACAGTGCTAACCACTGAGCCACCATACAATGCTAACCACTGAGCCACCATATACAGTGCTAACCAATGAGCCATCAGTGAAGCGGCATGCGGCTTGGCGGGGGATCTGAATTCTGCTTTGCTCATTGACTGAGCGGTGTGGGATTCAAATCCCCCGCCAAGCCGCGCACCGCTTCGCTGATTGGTCGCCACCAGCCGTGGCAACCAATCAGCGAAGCGTGATTCAAATCCCGTGCCAATTCACGGCAGGACTGCGCCTTTTCCTGATTGGTCGCGGGCGGCTGGCGCGACCAATTAGCGACGCGTACTATCCTGGTATATATGTCCCCCATCCTGGTATGTTTGTCCCCCATCCTGGTACATGGTTACCATCCTGGTATATAGCTCCCCCCCATCCTGGATTTGGTCCTTTTATCTTGGACATAGCCCCCCTGTGCTGACACATATAGCCTCCTCTATGCTGACACATATAGCCCCCTCTTTGCTAGCGCATATAGCCCCCCTGTGATGTCACATAGCCCCCCTGTGATGGATATTCCCCCCCATCACAGATATGGCCCCTCATCACTCTATAAGCCCCCCTGCTGGTGCACAAAGTAAAATAAACGCTGTTACTCACTCTCCATTGCTCGCTCAATGCTCCCAGCTCAGTGGTGATTTCCTGCGTATTTCCCAGGCATTGCATCATGTGACAAAACTGTGTGCCCCAGGTTACATAATCGGATGCTGGGCACAGAGACAGGAAGACACTGAGTTGGGAGCATGGAGTGAGCAATGGAGAGTGAGTAACAGCGTTTATTATTTACTGTGTGCACGCCAGCAGAGGGGCATATAGAGTGACGGGGGGGCCATATCCAGGATGGTGGGTTGAGTGCAGGCACACGCTCCCCTGTCCACATCTCGGCACTGGCTTCAGACTGAGGTGATGGACAGAGGGAGCTTTGAATATTACATGATCATAATAAGCGGGGGCACGTGACTATGGGCTGTCTCTGCAGCCTGATCCTGCCCGTTCCAGCCTCCGGACACCACTCCAAAGTGGCCTCCCTCTTTCCCTACAGTGCAAAATAGTAGATTCGGATTATAAGATGTGTGGCGCCCCACTGGTCGGGATGCCACGTAGGGCTACTGCACCAAGATAAGAATGTGTGATATTCCTGCAACTAAGGGAACTGGGATGGTAAATGAGGGACACTCACAACACCCATTCATATACACCCTAGAGTAGGGGACCGTGGGTGAACCTGCTGCAGAGAAAACCCAGTTCCGTGGGAGGAGTCACATGGGTGGAGAAGTGTATGGGTGGGTTGGTAGTCAGTCAGTCTGAGAGAGAGATGCAGACGGAGCCCAACGAAGAAGTAGTTCCTCGTGACAGGAGAGAGACCCTAGGGTCACCAGGCATTGCAGTGCGCCCAAATCTGGACACTGTGATATCAACCAGAGGGGTCTGGTCCCAGACAGAGAACCGACTCTGAACACGGTGTGGGAGTTCATCCCCGAGCCGTTAAACCGGAGGCCCTGGGCTTCTGCAGGAAGCCGCGGCCAAAGACCCGGTGTACATCTCGAAAAGGCATACCGAGCTAGGGTCAGGGGAACCTAAAGGGGAGTCCCTCACCAAAGATCCGTGGGAACTGGCTTGAGGCTCTGCATGTGGAGGCGAGGCACGGTTGTGAGGAGAAGATAGCGCAGTGAAGGGACCGGTAGAGAACGGCAGGGCACTCAACTGAGGGACCACCTAGTGACCACCAAGGCCAGAAAGACCTTAAAGACTGCATCATCTGTCTATCTGCTTTAAAGAACTTGCAAGTAAACCTGATCAGAGTTAAAGACTGGTGTGTCATACTTTATTCTCTACACCTGATGAGCCTCATACTGCACAGGAGAAATGACAAGGCCGTGTGCAAGCTCCCTATCTTAACTACTACAACTGCCACGGGGATCCACTCCACCTATGGGGAGCGTAACCATCCGGCTGCCTTACCATCACCCTGGAGGTCTGACCTGCAGCTCAGGTAATCATGCCGGCAACGTAGGTGGCGTCACAAAACACTTTTATTTTTATTTTTACTGACTCCCCTTTTTAGCAACCACCAGGGCCATGGGACCGGGCACAGGCCCCAGTGACATCCCCCATGAAATCAACGCTTGGGACCGGAAACCACAAAATTTGGGGGAACAAAAGTGCAACTTATAAAGTGAAAAATACAGTATCTTTAAAACTGCACATCCACAGATACAAGAAGTTATTCTTTAAAGCTTTTATGTCACATAAATTATGAAAACGCTTTGAAGAGATAGAATTTTTGCGCCACAAGAAGTTCAACAAAAATTTAGTGAGTTTTTGGTGTTTTTTCTCTAGCTTGTATAATGAATGGTTGGATAACGGAAGAAGAGATTTCTGGTGTTGCACAGAAGAGGCTCAAAATGAATTAAGTGGCAGAGGCTATTAATACATTTTGTGCTAGCAAGACTGGTGTACCGACAGCATGCATTATTGCAGTCTTGATTAATCGTCCCCATATTGTAAAACAAAAAATAAAAATATCTACAATTCACAAGAGTCTTGATCTGAACCCTAACTTGGGGTCAAGGTCACAACAGATCACTTAAAGGGAACCTGTCACCCACTTTGGGCATTTTAAACTGTACCCACCAGCTTACACATAATGTAATTGGGGTTCTTGTAACCCCTCTATGTGCCTAGATGTGCCCCTTATACCTGAGAAAATAACTTTTATAATGTCTAGCGCTCGCCTCCTATTAAGTCAGGGAGGCTGCTATAAGGTCCTTTTGAATTATATCCTTGCCGCCCCCGGCTGCAAAACCCACCCTGCATATTTTAAAATTGTGGGCGTGGGGCTTCGCCGCATTTTTCTTTGCCAGCCAGGTACAACTAGGCAGCTGAGGGCTGGAATCCCCAGCGTAGGGAGGCCCAAGCGTTCTGGGCCACCCCCGCTGAGAATTGCAGCTCGCAGCCGCCCCAGAATATTGCGCTTTTATAGAAGCGCAATATTCTGGAGCTGTACCCAGCTCTTCCAGCTGCCCTGTGGCGGTGGCAGACTGGGTAATAAGGGGTTAATGCCACCTTTATTTTAGCAGCTGGCACTAAGCCCGAGATTTATAATGTCGCGCCAATGTTAGACACGGCCATTATGAATCTCTATTTAGTAGTAAAGAAGACACAACACCGAGAAAATTTTTTTATTACAACAAAAAACACAAACACGTATTTTGACTCCATCTTTATTACTCCCACATACCCATCCAGGATCCTGGTAGAGGTCCGTCCGTTAGTGAAGATTCCCTAAAAATTATATTTGAAGGCTCGTGCAGTGAAGCATTCATGGTCTGTGTCACCTGAGGTCGGATAAAGCAATGTGTTTCTCTGACCTCATGTGAAACTTCCCACTTCACAGCGTGACCCACATAGAGTGAGTTTTCTGTTACCGATGTGAACAGGGTGACATCAGTGTAGATCACCTGAGGTCAGGTAGAGTGACGAGGATTAACTCTGACCTCAGGTGAAGTTTACTGCGTCACCCAGGTCCCAGCGTTACACAAAACTCACAGACCCTCTCACCCTCAGTCTCTCTCTCTCAACAAAATATATATATATATATATATATTATATATATATGTGTGTATATACACATATACACACACACAAGTATATATATATATATATATATATATATATATATATATATATATATATACATGCACACATATACATAGATAATGTGTGTATACTGATATGTATGTCTGTATATACAGCTATGTATTTATACATATATATATACATACACACGTATATGTATGTGTGTATAAGAATGTGTGTGTATCTGTGTGTGTATATATATATATATCTACTATATAATTGTCTAAGACATTTTTGTGTCGGACCAAAAAAACGTACCGTGAATATGTCACACTGTGACGTCACCACGGCGAAGCATTGGCCGCGTAGCGGCCAATGCGAGGCGTCAGCTGCGCGAGCAATGGCCGCGAGGCCATTGCGAGTCGCTAGCTTTAGTGCGAGCAATGGCCGCGAAGCGGCCATTGCGAGTCGCTGGCCGAAAATAGAACCAGAGGCTCGGCCACAAAGCTAGCGATTTCCCGGTCAGGTAGCGACTCGCTAGCCTCAGCGGGAACTCGCTAGCTTTGTGGCCGAGCCTCGCGAGTCGCTCCCACAGTATATCTCCGTATACCTTCTAAGGGGATCATCATCATCATCATCATCATCATCATCATCATCATCATCATCATCATCATCATCATCATCATCCCTACTACTACTACTACTACTACCCGCACAGAACCCCCCCAATGGCCGCACAGACCCCCCCCCCCCTCAATGGCCGCACAGACCCCCCCCCCTCAATGGCCACACAGACCCCCCCCCTCAATGGCCGCACAGACCCCCCCCCCCTCAATGGCCGCACAGACCCCCCCCCCCTCAATGGCCGCACAGACCCCCCCCAATGGCCGCACAGACACCCCCCCCCAATGGCCGCACAGACCCCCCCCCCCTCAATGGCCGCACAGACACCCCCCCAATGGCCGCACAAACCCCCCCCCCCTCAATGGCCGCACAGACCCCCCCCCCCTCAATGGCCGCACAGACCCCCCCCTCCCCCCTCAATGGCCGCACAGCCCCCCCCCTCAATGTCCCAAAGTCAGCTGTGACCACCTGGCCCTTGGACACTGGCTCCCATCACTTACCCACTGAGGACGGATCACTTCCAGCACCTCTTCACATGGCAGTGCTCTGAACTTCTGAATCGTCCTCTCCTCACTCAGACACCTGGCAGGTTCCTATCCAGCCTACTCACTCCCAGCTGCAACCCAGTGAGTCAATCAGCACATCTTCACTCACACACAGACCTGACATGTGATTAACCCCCTGTGCACCATTCAGGTTTAGCCCAGCAAAGCACTCCAAAAAGTATAGAACACACCCCAATAAGTATTGAACGCGCCCCAAAAAGTATTGAACGCACCCCAATAAGTATTGAACGCGCCCCAAAAAGTATTGAACGCGCCCCAAAAAGTATTGAACACACCCCAATAAGTATTGAACGCGTCACAATAAGTATTGAACGCGCCCCAAAAAGTATTGAACGCGTCCCAATAAGTATTGAACACACCCCAAAAAGTATTGAACACACCCCAATAAGTATTGAACGCGCCCCAAAAAGTATTGAACGCACCCCAATAAGTATTGAACGCGCCCCAAAAAGTATTGAACGCGCCCCAAAAAGTATTGAACACACCCCAATAAGTATTGAACGCGCCCCAAAAAGTATTGAACGCACCCCAATAAGTATTGAACGCGCCACAAAAAGTATTGAACGCGCCACAAAAAGTATTGAACGCGTCCCAATAAGTATTGAACACACCCCAATAAGTATTGAACGCACCCCAATAAGTATTGAACGCGCCCCAAAAAGTATTGAACGCGCCACAAAAAGTATTGAACGCGTCCCAATAAGTATTGAACACACCCCAATAAGTATTGAACGCGCCCAAAAAAGTATTGAACGCACCCCAATAAGTATTGAACGCGCCCAAAAAGTATTGAACGCGCCCCAAAAAGTATTGAACACACCCCAATAAGTATTGAACGCCCCCCAAAAAGTATTGAACACGCCCCAAAAAGCATTGAACGCGCCCCAAAAAGCATTGAACGCGCCCCAATAAGTATTGAACGCACCCCAAAAAGCATTGAACGCGCCCCAATAAGTATTGCACCCCCCCAAAAAAGTATTGGACCCCCCAAAAAAAGTATTGGACTCCCTCAAAAAGTAGCTATAACTACTATAATCAAATTAATGCACGTTCTAGAATCCCGATGCATTTGCATCGGGCTCACAGCTAGTATATATATATATATGTATTTCTGTGCATATAGATATATATACATGTGTATATATACATATCTATACATACAGATATATATTACTATATACACACATTATGTATATATGTGGCTAATCATATGTATACACGTGTGTATATATTCATATGCACACATATGCATATATATTTATATGTCTTAGTATCCACATATATGTATATGTATATACATTTACACACATATGCATAATATGTGTAATTTACTATATATTTCTGTATATATATATATATATATATATATATACATACACATATATATATATATATATATATATATATATATATAGATTCATCATATCTATAGATGCACCATATATATATATATATATGTACATATATATATACACTGTATATATATATATATATATATATATATAAAGTAGATGCATGATATATATATATATATACACACACACTATATATTAGCTGCATCCACTTTATATATACAGTATATATATGACGCATCTATAGGTATTCTATATATATATATATATATATATATATATATATATATGATCTATCTAACCATATATACACACATATATATATGTGTATATATAGTTACATACATATATATATATATATAATATATGCACACACACACACACACACAAAAAAATAATATATGTATATAGTTAGAGTATATTTATATTTGCATGTATATGTGCACATACATATATATATATATATATGTATATATAATCTATGTGCACGTATACATGCAAATATAAATATACTCTAACACTATATCTTTATATTATTTTTTTTGTGTGTGTGTGCATATATTATATATATATATATATATATATATATATATATATGTGCACACACACACATGTATATATATATATACACATGCACACACACACAATATATATAATCTAACTATATATATGTGCATCTATATATATATATATATATATATATATAGATGCACATATAAACTATGCCTAATCAAAGTGAATATATATATGTGTGTGTAATCCATATATACATGTGGATTACACACACATATATATGTGCAGTTTTGGGAGGGGGGGGCCGCCGATACTCACCTTCTGAAGACGCCGATCGTTGCCTAGCGACGCCGGCACTAGCGTCGGCTTCACCCGCCGCACTGGGCATGCGCGGACCGTAAATGACGCGGTCTCCGGTCTCACGTCATGAAGAGCGGGGCGGGATGATTCCACTGGGCTCCCCCGCTCTTCAAATCCACAATGCCGCCCATTAGGGCGTTAGGAAGGGAGCGAGGCGGGGGGAGCGCGGCTCTGGGGACCCCGCCCTACTGTCAGGAACGCCCCACTGCCACAGATCATGTAAGTTTCTAAAGTGTTTAATTCACCTTATATAAAGCCCTATTAGGACAGGCAGGGATGGTTAGGGAGCTAGTTAGGGTCTGTAGGGGCAGGTAGTGATGGTTTAGGGGCCATAGATTAGGTGACAGGTTCCCTTTAAGCACAGAAGTATGAATTATTTAATTCCAATCACTATCATATAATATACAATCTCTAAGAAACTACAATTAAAATATTTAAATATTTTTCATGAAATAATGTAGTATTAATGAAAAAGTAGCTAAATTGTGAATGAAAAAGTGAAAAACAACCTTATGTGCAATATGGATCATGCTTTGTCAGGGGTTGATGAAATCAGAAATACTGAAAAATTGCTGTAGCCTTCTTGGCTGCACACTTGTCCAAAGTGCCATGAAATGTCTAAGAAAAGCTAACAGGTAATCAAAGAGATAGTTACTGACAAGAGGATAACAAGAGGAACGCTGTACAGGGTGTTAGATGTGAGAAGAGCACTACAATTTTATCCTATAAGACAACAGCATTTTAAAGCAATGGATGTGTTTAGTTGTGGCTTAATTCATGGACAGAACTGCCAGACAACTGGAAAACAGGACGAAGTGTTGGTGGTCCGCGCTGCTGAGAAGGAAAACCAGAACCCGCGAAGTCTGGTACAACGATGCTTTTATCCGACGCGTTTCAGAGCAGCCTCTGCTCCTTCCTCAGGGATCATGAAGAACATACAGTGCATTCTGCTTTATATACATGAGAAGTACGACATAAAACAATGATGAGTCATCATGACGTGAAAAACAGGGAGGTGCAATCATGCGTGGCAATTCAATGTGTCATCGTGACGCGAAAAACAAGGAGGGTGTAATTGGATATGGAAAGAAACTAGTGTAGTACATCAATTGACAAATGAGCTCATATTTCTATACTCTAATATTTATACAGAAAAAATATGATGTTATGTTATGATCCCTAGTATAAATGTATAATCCAGTATCGATCTGCACAATATACTGTATGCATGACACATTGATAGACAGAACTGAAGGTGGACACCAACCCACTACAAAATGAATGGATAATGCTGCTGCAATCAAAGACATATATGATAGGCTGGCTTCACATTGCAGTTTTTTCACTGATCAGTGTCCATCCAGTTTGTGTGCCAAAACCAGGAGAAGAACCAGGAGAGGAATTTGCAGAGAAAAACTATAATTGAAAGATTGACACCTGTTCTGAGTTGGGAGACACTCCTGGTTTTGTCACACAAACTGGATGGACACTGATCAGTGAAAAAACTGCAGTGTGAAACCAGCCATAATCCTCTGGAACCACATAGGTTCTTTTGGAAAAAAACATGCCAAAATGCTGGGTTAGGCTAGGGTCACACTTGCAGATTTTACATGCGTTATTGAGACTTGCATTTTGTGAAAATGCACCCATAGGCCACCATGCAAAAAACGCATGCCCCAATTGCAAAAACGCATGTCTGAATGTACCATACGTTTTTGGGATGCGTTTTTTTGGCTCAGCATCAAGAAATACTGCAAGGAGGGTTTTTTGGTGCTTTTTCAAAAATGCATGTGTTTTTTTAACATGGGGCCCTATGGGAAACGCATGTGTTTTTTTAACATGGGGCCCTATGGAAAACACATGTGTTTTTATGGCACTAAATGGTACTATGCGTTTTTGCATGCGTTTTTTAAGGATCCCCCACACCTATCAGCAAAAACGCAGGCTGCTAAAAAGCACATTAAAAAACGCATGCCAAGTGTGACCCTAGCCTTAGGAAAAAGAAATTGGATGCTAAAGAATTAGCTGTGATTCTTCTGTGTTTGGCTAGGGCCAGTAACTGGATGTATTACTGAATCCAGTTTTTCCCCTTGTCCGTTTTGAAGGATTTTTACTTTTATACTGTATCAGGTACCGGATGGTACCTATATGTACCGGTACTGAATTAGGTTCCCATAGGGTTCCATGTTAAAGAACTGATCAGGTTTTGTTAAAAGGCCAAAAAATGTTGCAGACCCTATTAAAACCTGACTTCTCAAAAACTGGATCCAGTAGACAGATTGCATTTTGGCAAACAATTGTTAACACTGGAGTCTATGGGTCAGGTACCTGATCAGGTTTTCAGGATGAAAAACTGGATCCAGTAACTGGATTGCAAACTGAAGTGTGGACCTGGCCTTTATCAGAGAAATGCTGAAAACTGTCATGAAGTCAAGCAGAATCGATCGTAATAGCTCTAACAATGCAATTCTAATTGAGTGTTTAAACATAGCGGGGTGCAGCAGTTTAATGAGTGATCATATGCTGATCTGCATGAATGATCTCATGCCTTTGAGATGGAGTATGCCTGGGTTCACACTTGGGCATCAGTTTTTTCCCTTGTTCTCAAGACCTGATCCAGTATTTTTAGGGTGCCAATAGTGCCTCCTGTGCACCTGGATGTTTTTTGGACTTAGTCATTTCTTCACCAAAAACGCATATGTGTTAACGGATGGTGCCTATATGTACCCTGCATTAACGGCAGCGTTTCCCATAGGGAATAGCAGCATATTTTGGGTTCAGTGAAAAAACTGACACCGTTTCTGTCACATTTGAGTGCAGCATCAGGTTTTGGACTTGTGAAAAAAGTGAAAAAACTGATGCCAATAACTGATCCAAGGCCAATAACGGATCAAGTGTGACCCCAACCTATTTGTATTTATTTGTCTAAAAATCAATATAGTTGAGTGTGATTAGTGGATTGGTAAATAGATGATTAAATTAGCGATGTGCCAGTATTTAGGACGAAGTGCTAATCTGCAGAGCAAGGAACTGTCTAAGGCCTCTTTCACATCAGCGGTAAGCGCTGATCGCAGCAGTTACGGGGAAAAAAACGCATCTGCCGCAGTTACCGCTTAATAGCCGCACTTGGGGTTCACTTGCAGCAAGCCCCATGCAATGTCTGTGGGGCTTGCGGCAGGTGCGGCAAGTGCGATATAGTTGCAGTTTCGGCACTTGCGGCAGATGCAGCCACGAAAAAAACGCGGTCAGCCGCATTTTTTTCGCGCCCACATCTGCCGCAAGTGCTGAAACCGCACTTGCCGCACCTGCCGCACACTTACCGCAAGCCCCATAGACATTGTATGGGGCTTGCCGCAAGTGAACCATAAGTGCGGCTATTATGCGGTAACTGCGGCAGATGTATTTTTTTCACCCCAACTGCCGCGATCCACGCTTTACCCCTGATGTGAAAAGGCCCTAAGGCTAGGGTCACATTAGCTTTTTCTTTTTCATCCGGATTCGGTTTTGAGCATTTGTAATGCTCAAAACCGGATCTGGATACGCAGCCATAGGCTGCAATACAATAACTAGATTGCACTATTTGCAATCCGGTTACCGCATTCTGGTTTCACTGCCTGCCTGAAAATCATGCAGGCAGCGTTTTCCAGAGCGGGTTGTAAAACACAGAGAGGCTGCTATAATGGGCTCCTAAGGGAGCCCATTCGGTAACTGGATTGCCCAGAATGTGCAATCCGGTTGCCGGATTCTTTGTTCATCCCTGCTGCCGCAGGGATGAACAAAGGTTAAATGTTATTAATAGATGTGGGCAACATTTCTCTAGGGGTGCCCGCCCTCCCTGGAGACATGCTGTCCACACAGGTCGGCATGTGAGGGGTTAATTCACATCCTGAGCAATCTGGTTACCGCATGCGGTGATAAAGACACATTTTTTCACAAAAATGTGTGTGAAGGCACTTGCGATTACCACCTCCAGATCTGGATGCGGCAATTAGCCTTACAAGAGTAACCCTAGCCTAAGTTAACCAATGGTGTGCCTGTCTGTGGGATCGATCTCATGTATTTGTGAGGGGGAAGATGTGAAGTAATTGAGCTGACTACAATCCTGATGTTATGTGAAGGACTGTGAAGTGCATATAAACAGACTGAAGTTCAACAGAGTACACCTAGTTAATACTTTCTTGTCCTTTGTATTTCCAAAACAGATGAATGGAAAGAACATGTATTGCCTGCAGGGAAGGCATCCGCAGGGAAAAATGTCAAGGCAAAGGATGGAACCATCATTGTATCAAAGAAAATTATTATGAAATTAAAATAAAAGTGTATTTGGAACTCTTTATTAAATATTTATTATAAAAAGAATAGTAATAATAAATAATGGAATTATTATAAAATACAGGGATATTAAAATATTGATATTAAAATGTAATAGATATGAATTTGTGTATTGAAAATGTATATAAAAAAAAATATACTGAAAAAATGTTAAAATTGTTTAATCTCTCTTAAAAAAACTGAAATTTTTTTTTAAATGAGATCAGTGATTGTTTAGTGATGTTAGACTCAGTCAGGTGGCTAACTGGGACACGCACACGCGGCCAGTGCAAACGGAGCCTTTCTCCCTGGTGGAAAGGGTGTTGTTGAGAGCTAGGCGGCGGTCAGTCAAATTGAGTGACGAATAGGAGGCAACGTTGTATGTGTTAAAAAGAATGGTGAGTCCCGAAAGTCCAGTCTATGAGGTGGAGCCAGTTGAGTTGAGACAAGCCCACAATCTCCATTGTAACATGTTGCAACAAAGTCAGTTGAAAGACTCAGCCTCTTTCCTCAAGAAGCCGAAACCCTTGTCTCAGGAGCTGGGTATGCCTAATGTTGTTGAGTGGTGTTATGTTCTCTTTCCTGTACCTGTGGTAAGTTTGCTGCCATGTGAAGAGAATCTTGTGTGCCCTGTGTTTTCTTCTAGGAATGTGGGGCAAGAACAGGTGCCTGATCTGAATAATGTATTACTGAGTGTGGTACCTCAGGAGAGAACATCCTCATCGGCTCTTCCTGATAAAGTTGCTGGTCAAGGTCCTGAAGATTCTGGGACCATTTATCTGGCGTATGGTCCCAGGAGGTCAACTCAGACCATGGCGGGAGTACTACACCAGTGCAATGCACAAGATGACTTTGAGTGGGGAGGTGTGTCGAGGATGCCAATCTCTAGTGGGGTGACATGCAAGAGTGTGAATTGTAAAAGCATGTCTCTGCCTGCACCCAGGCTTGTCTGTGTGGACAGTATCATGAGAGCACTAGGACCCAACAAATTCCTGCCTGACAAGAGAGAGAGCAAAAAGCCCAGGAAATCCCCGGGGAAAGAGCTGGATGCTGGATGCAGTGGGAGAAGGCCAAGGGAAGGAAGTGAATAGTCTGATGTGGAAGACCATGGTGGAGATCACTGCTCAGCAATGCAAAGACTGAAGGTTAAAATACGTTTCTGCAGGTTTCTCAGTGTAAATTTACAGTCCCTTGCCCTAGTGAAGCTGTATTTCTGCATTAAGAAGAGACAGAGTTCCTGGTTACTCTTCTTGGAGCTGGACTTGAACTGCAGGTTGTGGTTAGAACTGTGTACGCTCTGTCTGGTAAGGGCCTTTTCGAACAGCGCAAGCTGTGCTGGAGTATTCCCCTTTCTGGAAGAAAAGACTTCCTGGAGGCAATAGTCAATATGGAGAAGATTTAAAGTTGCTGGCACAGAAAATGTGTGTTGTTCTGGCTGCAGCATATTGTTTTTCTCAGGTCTTTGTGAGACACTCATCTGCATTAAGAGTACCTTTACCTTACATACCCGGGTATCCCAAGGCTAGGAGTATAATAACATCAGTTGTATTTTCATGCGTTTGTATTATTAGTTCTGTTGAGACTGTACTCAGTGTGCCGTTACAGGGGTTCCTATAGAACACTCTCATCTGATTTACACTTACACATATTCAGCTAATTAGAAGTTTTGTTTTGTATAGCTCATAGGCTGCCTTCACACTGCATAATTTGTGATCCATGTCTATCTGTTTTCAAAACAAATAGCCGTGAATCAGTTTTGGCCTCCCATGAATTTTTATGGGCACAGATTGGTCCTAAGTGGCCATCTGTGTGTGTCATTTTTGTCACGGATCCATTGGTGTCAGTTTTTTTCATGCACCCAGAATCGGAGACTTCCGATTTTGGACTGCCTTGAAAATTGCTGACATCAATGGACAGACATGGATCCGTAGCTGTTAGTGTCAAATAGCATGGATGTCTATAGAGGACGGATCCGTTTTGCTGTACTGAGCATGCTCAGAAACAAGATACAGCTCCTCCCACCCCATCTCTGCTAACTGATGACGGATCCATTAAAAAACGGTCTGTGGGCATCAGTTTGAATAGATCAGTGCCTTTCCGTTTGAACAACAGGGATGTGAAAATTATGCAGCGTTAAGGCAGCCTTACGTAAATGTGTTCCTGTTCCCCGGTGCAATACATATATAACCGGGAAACTTTGGAATTGGCACACTGATCCCAGCTTTATGCTGAGTGAATGTGAATAAAAGGTATGGTAGCCGTAGGGGAAGTGACGAGTATTGCATCATATCCTGTATTCTTTCCCAACCCCTTTCCAGTAAAGAAGGTTTTACTTATTTGTGTCTTTGTCTCAGTTTGTGACTCACTGGATCCTATTCGGACCTCCGGTCATTACATTGGTATGGTGTTTTTGGGGAGTGCCTTTTAGCTTGCAACCATGGAGTGTATTTTTGCATCCAAAGAATTCAAAGGTTTGTCTAAATGTTGTTGAGCTAACTTTAAACAATCTTCAACATGCATTTTGTTCAGCAATTGAGTCTTGCATGGTAAGCGTGCATACAGACCAAGGAAGTTGAATGCATTAAATATTGTTTTCTTTGAAGCAATTGCACCTGCTGATTCCAGTTCATTACATAGTTCCTAGAAGTGGTTCTTGTCTCCTGGATAATTCTTTTGATATTTCTTTTGACTCCTCATAGCTGATGTACCATAATGCAAATAGGAGTGATAGTCCCAGTCTTTGAAAAGAAAAAAATCAAGTTATTCACAATAAACTGTTATAGCATCTCATCAACACCACATATACAGTGTGCGACTCTGAATTAAAACATATGTATTAAAAACAGCAACATCACCTTAATTGATTTGTTTTTCACACAATGACAGCAAGCATGGGTAGTATGAAACCAATCTTGCAGATTTAGCAACAAAGTCTTTTTTTTGTTTGTAAGTGAAAGCTATCTTTTTGCTTTGAGATCAACCATTTTTTTAAAAGAGAAAGCTCCAAAATCCCAATAACTTGTCAACACCTCTTTATTGTTTTACTAAGTCTTGTGTAGAGCAAAATTTCCAATCCGTCAATGACACTTCTATTCTTCACTAAAGTCCCCTCACACACATCATCTTCAAGCTAAGGAAGACTCTACACCAGCAAAAAAATTTCCACTTGATGTTTTGGAAGAAATTAAAAGTCTGTTAGAGACATTATTTCTTGAGACAAGTATTGATCTGAAGCAATCAATTTTTATTCTTGCAACCAGAAGACAAGAGGTCAAAGCTGTTGGCTGACCTATATTACATCACAAGGCCTTTTGTACACTAAAGGCCCCGTCTCACGCTTCAATGGTCGAACGATCCGACCAACGATCCGACTTGACCTAGATCGCTAGAATGACATTCAATGATCGCTAGTGAAATGTCACATGTATAGATATTGTTAACGACGCAGCAACGATTCCGCGACAAGCAAACGGTACTTGCGTTCGTTAGCTCAGCTACGTCCTTCACTTCTCAATAGGCGAGGTCGTTAACAACATTGTTATCGATGTGTCACACACACCCATGCTGCAGGTTGAATGAACATTCATCATTTGGTTTAAGGTCCGGTTCACCAACCTCCCATCAACGATCTGCCTGATTATTGTTGATCAGATGCACATGTCACACTGAAGAACATTGTTACGACATCATTAGAGTGACTGAAAACCCGTGATGTACTTACGGTATCGATAACGAGTAGTGTGAGACGGGGCCTTAAGATTACAATACGATGGACACTCAGGTTTACATGGCCATTTCTTCTAGTTAAAAACTATATGTGAATGGAACTTCTTTGGAATTTACTAATTGGAGTAAAGCATTGAAAACCTTGAACATGTGCTCTCACATATATCTCCTTATCTCTTATCTTAGCCACAGTATGGAGATTATCATACATTTTTACAATCTCAAGGACGCAATTTACAAGTCTAACGCATAAACATTCACAATACGTTTTATTAAAACTTTGAATTCTTGCTTTTCCTAACATTTACTTTCTACTTATAGTAAATGTACCCCAAACATTCACAAGACTCAAGCAATTATTTTCACGGTTGGACTTTTAACGAGTTTGACATCATCCTGGTAGTTGAAATACTCCTAATAAATGGTCTCATTAGTTATAAGTCTCTCATGTGGTTCCTCATTGATACATGGCTTTAGTTATAGTACTGTTAATCAATTTCTGGAAAGGTTTTCTTATGTAAGGTACACATTAACATCCACAGGTTACCAATTTGGCTGAATTTTCCACTAGTTCCTCAGACAGGAATGTCAGTCACTCCAGGGTATTGGTTATACCACCGTCTCGAGACATCGCCTTTTTAACATCTGAACAACAAAAAAAAGCTCTCTTAAAACAAGATTTAAAATGGAAAGGTGATAAATGTTAATTATTAAAGGGGTCTTCCGGTCTAAAGTGGTAATTTTGCAGCCACGCTATATGACTACAGACTTATCAATCCTTCCAGCGTCTGCACTGCGTGCTGCAAGGATTATTCATTTTGTAAGCCGAATGGATGGCAATTGTATGGTGTGCATGTTCCCGACAACAAGCCGGCTAGTGGACGTGGCCTCACTCAATACAAATGTATTTAGTGGGCGTGTCTGAATAGTGGGCGCATCCAAATAGTGGGAGTATCTGTCTAGTGACAGCGGCCTTGCTCCATACACTTGTATTGAGTGAGACCATGTCCGCTAGTCAGGAGTTCTGGCCTGGAATATGCATATCGCATAACTACGGTCCATTCCCAGTTTAGAAACCAAAGAATCCTCGCAGTGTACAATGTTGGTGCTGGGAGGATTGATAAGTCTGCAGTCACATAGAATGACTATAGAATTATTATTTCAGACGGACAATCCCTTTATCTATATTGTGTGGTATGATCATCTGTTTTTAAGGACATAAAACAATCAAAGTTGCACATTTTCAAAAAGTTAATTTTTTTTCATCTTTTCAGAAATAAAGCAAATCATACCAATCTAAATTTACCACTAGCATAAAGTACACACAATGCGTCAAGGAAAAAGCAATCGTAGAATCCATGAGATATGTGGAGGCATCTTATATTTATTACTACATAAAGTGACACAGGCCGGATTTGAAATATTTGGCCTGGTCAGGTAGCTAACAACATACTCTGGAGTGAAAGGGTTAAGGATACGAAACAGTGCAAAATTACTGTTAAGCCCCCGTCACACTAAGCGAGATCGCTAGCAAGATCGCTGCTAAGTCCCCAGTTTGGGGACGCAACAGCGACCTCGCCAGCGATCTCGCTGTGGGTGACACATAGCAGTGACCAGGCCCCTGCTGTGAGATCGCTGGTCATCTAAGAATTGTCTGGACCATTTATTGATCGTTGGGGTCCCGCTGGGCAGCATGCATCGGTGTGACTGACAGGGACAACGACCAAAGACCTCAATACTACAGGTCTGAGAGACAGGGTCCCAACGACCTCCGTATCATTCCGGATTGTTGCTGCGTCGCTGGTGAGATCTGACTGTTCAACATCTCACCAGTGATCCCAACAGCGACGCACCAGCGATCCCTACCAGGTTGTATCGTTGTCGGGATCGCTGGTGCGTCACCAAGTGTGACGGTACCCTAAGCAAGGAGTATAATAGGATTAGTTTCTGACCTTCTGTTGTTCATCATTGTTCTCTTTAATTGGTAATTTGGAGCTATATTTTAGGAACTTTTTGATCTGAGATGTGTCATTTGGGGTCTTGCCGATAATACGGCAAATTGTTAGAATGAATATAACCATTAGTTACAGTCAAGGAAAGGAACCTGAAAGATAATGTGCCCAAGGTTGCAGCATATAATATCCAAAAGTAAAATATGAAACGACTTCAGAGAGGCCGCAGATTGGAAAGAAAAAAGGCAGTTTTCTTCTATTCATTCAGTCACTGGAACTAATAGCCCTTCCCGCCGTCAGCAAGGTTCTCATTATACTTATTATCATATGAATTTCTCCGAGTATTATTAATAAAACTGGTCTCATGGATCACAGAAACTCTCATTATTCACTTTTTACATTTTCTCATATGAGAGCTATTATACACACATTCCCTTGGTTTAAAGATCAACACCACACAACATATTAAAGATATAGCATAACTGCAGTAAATCCCCAAATCCCATTCTCACCTCATGTCATACTTCCCAAGCTTGTAACAATGTTGAGACAATCTTCTGGAAATGAGCAGATCTACTTGGATACACCTTGATGAACTTTCCCCCAAAAATTGATTTGTGGCAAATAAATTTGAGTGAATCTCCACACTGGAAAGTTTGTAATTGCTCATAAAATACTCATGGAGGTGATAAGGGAGAGAGAGAACTATGCTGAGCAAAGAGCTTACACTTTACAGGAGAAAGAGGACCCCACTGGCCATAAAAGTTTACATTCTACAGAAGGGGAAGAGAGAGATAGGACCCCACTGTTCATAAGAATGATTACTCCACTGACCATAAGAGCTTACACTCTACAAAAGAGAGACAGATAGAGAGAGGACCCTGATGATGATAAGAGCAAACACTCTGCAGGAGAAAAAAAGAGAGAGAGGACACCACTGACCATAAGAGCTTACATCTACCTGCAAGAGAGAGATTACTTCGCTGACCATAAGAGCTTACACTCTACAGAAGAGAGAGGAACCCACTGACCATAATAGCTTACACTCTGCATGCAAGAGAGAGACTCGCTGTCCATAAGAGCTTACACTCTACAGGAGAGAGAAAGAGAGACAGAGAGATATAGAAGGAGGACCCTGCTGATGATAAGAGCAATCACTCTGCAGCAGAGAAAAAGAGAGAGAGAACACCACTGACCATAAGAGCTTACACTCTACATGCAAGAGAGAGATTACTCCGCTGACCCTAAGAGCTTACACTCTACAGAAGGGAGAGAGGACCCTGCTGACTATAAGAGCTTACACTCTACATAAGACAGAGAGGACAGCGCTGACTATAACAGCTTACTCCCGGCAAAAGAGAGAGACTTACCCAATGATTCTCGAGATTATAAACAACTCTGCCATACAAACTATGCTCCACTGGGAACCTCTGATGTGTGCTGGCCGAGGTACTGACCACCACTGTACAAGGTATGATAATCTAGATGTCATAGCTGCAAGACATTATGGGGAGGCAATGGATGCAATGCAAATTGTTTTTTGACTGCAGTCTTATGCTTCAGGAGTGTGTGAAATGGGGTCGAATACCTTATTTATTTTTTGCAAGCAAAGAATCAAATCTCAAAATGTCACCAGCGATGTGGAGTTGGCTCCCTGGTGCCTGGTCACTGGGGAGATCTGCCTGTTTGTCAGCTCCCCAGCGAACAGGTAACGACACACCAGCGATCCCTACAGGATCGTTATCGTTGTCGGGATCGCTGGTGAGTTGTTGTGTGTGACGGGAGCTTAAGTCTGTATTGCAGTTGGTATTCAGCAGCTAAATAAGGCTTGTTAAAAAACTGCATTGCAGCCAATAAACAAGATTTTTGGCTGGGGGCTCTTCCGGACCCATATTAACCATGCCATGTCCTGGCTTGGTTGTGATTGGCTAGCGCACTGCATGACCTGGCCTGTATGAAGGCTGAATCATGGATTGCACCGCCAGTCCGAGAATTCCAAGCTTGGTGCATACAGCCCTAATACAGGGTGGTGCATATAGCTCTAATTCAGCCTGGTGTATACAGCTCTAATACAGTCTGGTGCATACAGCCCTAATATAGCCTGGGGCATACAACCAAATACAGCCTGCTGCATACAGTCTTAATACAGCCTGCTGCATACAGCTCTCATAGAGCCTGCTGCATGCAGTCCTAATACAGCCTTGTGTACACTGTCCTAATATAGCATGGTGCATACAACCAAATACAGCCTGCTGCATACAGTCTTAATACAGCCTGCTGCATACAGCTCTAATAGAGCCTTGTGTACACTGTCCTAATATAGCATGGGGCATACAACCAAATACAGCCTGCTGCATACAGTCTTAATACAGCCTGCTGCATACAGCTCTAATAGAGCCTGCTGCATGCAGTCCTAATACAGCCTTGTGTACACTGTCCTAATATAGCATGGTGCATACAACCAAATACAGCCTGCTGCATACAATCCTAATAAAGCCTAGTGCATACAGCTCTAATACAGCCTGCTGCATACAGTCTTTATACAGCCTTGCGTATACTGACCTAATATAGCATGGTGCATATAGCTTTAATGCATTCTGGTGCCTACATCCATAAAATAGCCTGGTGCATACAACCCTAAGGGTATGTGCAGACTGGCTGGCGGGTTCGTCGGCGGCGGCTGGGCGGACCCGCCAGGAAGCTCCGGAGCCGTCCACCGGCATCCTGGTGGGTATGTGCGGCGGGTGCCGGGCGGGTGGCCAGCGGGTTAGCGGCGGCGGTTCTGCAGCGGCTGGAAGCAGCACATGATTCTGCTTGCAGCCGCTGCAGAACCGGACGGATTATAGAACATGTTCATTCGTTGCTAACCCACTGGGAACCAAGCGGGTTAGCAATGGATGAGCATGTGTAAACCGCCGGTGTATGGACACCGGGTGTCGGTTTACATAGGTTTCAATGTTAATCCAAACGCCGGTTTGGATTAACATAAATTTACATGAAATTTATGTAAACCGACCGGCGGTTTACACACCTAATCCGACCCTAACCCGGCCAGTCTGCACATACCCTAACACTGCCTTGTGCAGACTGCCCTAATACTGCCTCTTCTCTACTGGGAGTTTTTTAGAGTGAAAAATACGAGGAGAGCATCAAATAGAGGATTTGACTGTGGTGTTGCTGGTGGTGGTTAGGGATGAGCGAAAATTTCAAGGTTCGATTTGGTTTGGTTCGACAAACTTATCCAATCCTCATTGAGTTCAATAGTATGCAAAACCAAAGACATAGACAACACCTTCAGGGGGCTCAAAAACTGCCAAAACAGCTCAAACCATTTTACAAAGGAGTCTTACGCTAAGTTCACATCAAACGCATTGCCCTGCGTTTGGGTGCAATGCGTTTTGCACTGTGTAAACGCTAAGAAACATTAACGTTAACACAGCTGAACACATCCCATAGATGTCTGTGGGATGTGTTCAGCTGCGTTAACACTAGCGTTTCCTAGCGTTAATACAGATGAAAAATGCATTGCATTCAAAACACAGCACAACCATGATGTGAAAAGGTCCTTACTATTGTGGCACAGCCATTTGGATTCCTAAACTATTAAAATAAGAAATATTGTGGTGGATAAGTGACACCTCTCACTTATGCACCTCTTAAAGGGACACTGTCAGGTCATTTTTCAGTATACTAGTTGGGCAGACCTCTTAAAAACATGTAAAATCATTATTGTACCGTTTGTAGTTTCCATGTTATCACCATTGTCAGACCCTGCAGAGAGCTGCTGCATTAAGGTCCTGTCACACACAACGACGCTCCAGCGATCCCAACTGCAATAACGACCTGCCGGGATCTCTAGAGCATCGTTACCTGGTCACTGGGGAGTTGTCAAACAGGCAGATCTCCCCAGCAATCAGGGACCTGGGAGCCACCTCCCACATCGCTGGAAGCGATGTTACCAGCGTCCTCCCTTCTTAGCTCAGCCTGTAAGCAGGGAGGAAGCTGGTAACTATGATAAACACCGGGTATCTAGGAAGCGTGCGCTGCCTAGATACCCACTGTTTATCATACTTGCCAGCGTCCTCCCTGCTTAGCGCTGGTAACCATGATAAACACCGGGTATCTAGGCAGCGTGCGCTGCCTAGATATCCGGTGTTTACCATGATAATTTCAGCACTCCTTATCTTCAATCCAAATGCCTTTATTGGCCTTCAGGTGTATTTGGGACGTTTCGGGAACATCTAGCCTAGGCTAGAGAAATGGAGGTGTTCCCGAAACGTCCCAAATACACCTGAAGACCAAAAAAGGCATTTGGATTGAAGATAAGGAGTGCTGCAGTCATTTTGTTTATTGTATACCAGTGAGGAGGAAGAGAAAGTGGACTGATTTGCACCCAAACAGAGCTGTGCTGCTTATTTCTTTGCTTAACGGTGTTTACCATGGTTACCAGCCCTGTGAGATCACTGATCGCTGGTCTCTCGCTATCACACACAGCGTTGTGTGCTGACCAGCGGGAGGCCTAAAAATGGTCCTGAGCCCTTTGCAGCGATCAGCGACCTCACAGCAGGGGCCTGATTGCTGCTAGATGTCACACATAGCGACATCACTGGGGAGATTGTTGTAACGTCACAGTTACAATGATCTCGCTAATGATCTCGTTATGTGTGACTGGGGCTTAAGTCCTGTCCCATTATAAGCAGAGACAATTAGTCCTGTGCTGAGTAAACGTTCATATAATTATGCACTCCCTCTCAGCAGCTCTTTCCTCCCTCTCTGTAGGTCCCTCCTCTCTCCTCCCTCTTCCCTCTGCTAACAATGCAGTGTCAGGTTTCACTTACAGATCTGTTCAGTTGATACCACCATGGTGGGAGAGACCTACTGCAGGTCTGCCTTATCTGGACTCCATTTGTTTCTGTAAAGCAGATAACCTGTTGTGCTATGACAGTTTCTGTGTTGTAATTCACCTCTTGTGATGCTGCACACAGAGAGCAGAAAAGAGAATACAGCCCCCCACACTGATGTCCTGTGCTGCGATGTGACATGCATATTCATGCATAGGGAGTGGACAGCAGAGAATTAAGTGATCACTCACTGTGAATGACAGATGGAATGATTCTCTTTATTTGCAGTTTACAGAAGATAGGAGGGGAATATACATAAAAGAAATACATCAATAGAGAGAGTTTAGAGGGAGGAATTAGAAAATTATATCAGTTACATGTGGATTTTTGACCTGACCATTTTCCTTTAATAATCAATGATTATGAATGGGTTATAAACCCATTGAAGTTCATAAGTCGCCCGAAACGGCGAGCCATTGTCCTCCGACTTCACTCCCTGATGTAATGCATGGACTGAAAATAAAGCTGCACTAAAGAACCCGGTGAGTGCTGACTTTTCTTATATACACTGAAACTCATTTATGTCTACTAATGAAGACTTGCAACACCGGCATGAGAGGCGGTCCATGGGCAATCCTGTAGGTGGACATAATGGTCCGTAACTGGTGACCTTGGTGGTGGTGTCTAGCTTTCATTCTTTTGCTGGACTTAATGTTTAAGGTAGGAATGATGGGCCAAGCCTTGTTCCAGGTTCTGTTCCAGGCCCTGTCCCATGCATCCATGCTGTGTTGTTTGCTTAACCGGGCCTATTCTCTTGCATTCCAGCCTAATAAGCCTATTCAGAACACTGGACTTTCTGCTGAAGCCCTAGTAGATATTGGGGAACAATGGGCTACAGCAATAGCTGTGCTTTTCAGTTGTTCCCAACTTTGGCTCATTATTAGATACAAAACAGGAACCCTTGTATAAGACAACCATGTCTCCCTATGGACATAGGTTATCTAGATAGGACAATTTTTTTTAAGATATCTGCCAATTATAATAAGCACATATGAATGGCCCTTTACATTTAGCATTAAATTGCCCTATGTCTATTTCCTGACAAACGCTTGCTTTTTCTGCTTATAGGAAAAATACAGGTCAGATGCACGTGCAATTTAATCCAACTCTCCAATCTAATCACTTATTCTCCTTACTTGCTCTCCAGAGAACTATAATAAGCTGCACAACAATAAACCAAAGTGTATATACAGAAATAATCAGGAATTGCCTGCTGAAGTGCAAAATAATAAGGAACATCAAAGTGAATGACACTTTACACATCATTAGTGGCCTTCACACTGGTTAAAATGCCTTATATAATGGGAAGCTATAACACGCCCACTCAAATTAAGCAATATTCTAAGGATCAGATTTATCAATGTATTTACACCATGTTTGTGGCATAAAGACATAACCAATTTGTTATTTGGACAGAGCATCATGTTTTGAAGCCCCGGCAGCTACAGAAAAACTTCAACTCGATAGTAGATTTATTTCCACCACACCAAACACTGATATAGCCTAAAAACAACACGTCCTAATGGGGCCAAGCCAAAGTAACACTTATAAGTCCACGGTAAAAAAACTATCCAGCAATAAATAGTAAGACATAAGACATTTTGCTCTTTTCTCGGGCACGTGATGACCGTCTTTGTCGGGCCCACTGGGACGGGGGTACTCGGTACCGGACCGGTCTGCTGCTGGGGAAGTCACGGGTGGTCCTGGTCCGGTCCGTGTCCCGGGCTCGGCAATAAAAGGGGATATTTACAGGGGATTGTCAGTCGTGACGCTACCCACTTTATGCGGCCAGTGAAGGGGCCGCCGCTGCTGCAGAACCTCCGGGGATGATGGGATAGCAGCTTAGTTGTAATAGTTCCTGTGGGTAGAACTGTGTTCCCCGGGGCAGTAAGGGTTAAGTCTATTGTGGAGTGTGTAGCACACTTACTTTGCAGACACTGCAGGGATCTCTCCTTTCTGCTGGTGCTGACAGGCTGGATCCTGTATGGCAGGGGTGGGGAACCTTTTCTCTGCAAAGGGCCATTTGGAAATTTAGAATATCATTCGCGGGCCGTATAAATTCGCGCACCGGTACATGGGGGCCAGAGGCGCACGACACACGTGTACACGGGGGGCCAGCCTCCCTGTCTCCCCACAGCCTCCCTGTCTCCCCCACAGCCTCCCTGTCTCCCCCACAGCCTCCCCCACAGCCTCCCTCACAGCCTCCCCCACAGCCTCCCCCACAGCCTCCCTGCCTCCCCCACAGCCTTCCTGTCTCCCCCACAGCCTCCCTCACAGCCTCCCTGCCTCCCCCACAGCCTCCCTCACAGCCTCCCTGCCTCCCCCACAGCCTCCCTGTCTCCCCCACAGCCTCCCTGTCTCCCCCACAGCCTCCCCCACAGCCTCCCTCATAGCCTCCTTCACAGCCTCCCTCACAGCCTCCTTCACAGCCTCCCCCACAGCCTCCTTCACAGCCTCCCCCACAGCCTCCTTCATAGCCTCCCTCACAGCCTCCTTCACAGCCTCCCTCACAGCCTCCCCCACAGCCTCCCTGTCTCCCCCACAGCCTCCCTCACAGCCTCCTTCACAGCCTCCCTCACAGCCTCCCCCACAGCCTCCCTGTCTCCCCCACAGCCTCCCTCACAGCCTCCTTCACAGCCTCCCCCACAGCCTCCCTGTCTCCCCCACAGCCTCCCCCACAGCCTCCTTCATAGCCTCCCTCACAGCCTCCCTCACAGCCTCCTTCACAGCCTCCCCCACAGCCTCCTTCACAGCCTCCCTCACAGCCTCCCCCACAGCCTCCCAGCCTCCCCCACAGCCTCCCCCACAGCCTCCCTCACAGCCTCCTTCATAGCCTCCCTCACAGCCTCCCTCACAGCCTCCTTCACAGCCTCCCTCACAGCCTCTCCACCACAGCCTCCCCACAGCCTCCAGCAAAACTTACCATTGAGCTGTGGATGTGGAGCAGGGGTGCCGGAGCCCGGAGGGCACATCTGCAGGACGCTGCCTGCGGGGAGTAGCTGCGGGCCTGCGGCAGCTAGCTAGCGGTGGGCGCCGCCATGTTCTTTGTGGCCGGCGCCCACTAACAGTACAGCCGCTCGGTGGAAGCTGAGACTTCAACAAAATGGCCGCGGCTAATTGGAGACCGCGGCCATTGTGTAGAGGTCTCAACCTCTATTGACCGGCTGTACTGTTAGTGGGCGCCAGCCACAAAGAACATGGCGGCGCCCACCGCTAGCTAGCTGCCGCAGCTTCTCGCCAGGGCCGGGCGGCGGTCGATCGCCTAGCTGTCGTCCCGGCCCTGGCGGGCCGGATGAGATAACGTGGCGGGCCGGATCCGGCCCGGGGGCCGGACGTTCCCCACCACTGCTGTATGGAGAGAATCACTTTCATGCAGAAACACAAGGGAAGCAGTTCCAGGGTTCTCCAGTTTACTCTTAGTTGTTCAGACAGTTCACAAGTCATTTGCAGTTCAGTGCAGTTCTTACAAGTTACAGTACAAGTACACGGGCACACTCTCCCTCTCTGGGTTCCCTTTGCTCTGCAGCCAGGCCTCTCTCTCTCTGTGACCCCTCACACAGTCTCTGTGTCCTTTCTGGGCTATTACATTTTCTCTTTACTTCGTGTTGTGCGACACTGGACAGTATGGCGGTGACTCGGGCCCCTGTGGGTCCTTCAGTTTGTCACTGAGCTGCCTGTCCTATGGGGTAGGGATCCCAATCTGGAACTAAGACCCCCCGTCGTGTTCTTTGGGGATGCCGGGTAAACTGCGGTCCCCTCTAGAGCCGACACTCTACTTCAGCCCAGCCTCCAGCAGTCCTCAAGTCTGAGGCTCTACCAGGCTCCTTTCCTTCTGCGTCTCTCGGTATAATAGGAGGGCTACTCCGCCTGCAGTCGGTAGCTTCAGCTGTGTTTCTAGGGCCCGAGTATCACCGTCCCTCTCTGTTCTCTCACACTCCTGGGGATCCGGCTCCGGATAGGCTTTCTCTCTTCTCCGGCTCGCAGTGGCTCGGTACAGATTCTGCGCTCCTTATGCCCTCACTCTTCCAGGACGTGTGTGTCTTTCTCCTGCTCAGCTTAGCTCAACCTTCTGCTGTTCTCTGGCCTGTGCTCCTCAGCTTCTGGTCTTTGCATCTCGGCACCCTGGGCCTACTCTTGGTCTTTGCTTTTCAGCTCACTGTGGCCTACTGAACTCCTTCCTCCTCCCCCTTCCTATTTCTACTGTCAAGTCACCTGACTACGGGTGTGCCCAACCCACTCCTCCAAATCCACCACCCCTCAATCTCATAGAGTCTCTAATCTCAGGGCTGGATGCTACCTTCTGTACGTGGGTTGTGTGGGCTGTGAAGGTGTTGTTGTGCAACAAGTGTCCTACCTGCCTGGCTGCAGTTCCCTTTGTGGCCTCCTGGACGCAGGGGCGCCACATCTTCTTCCATATTCCAGGATATCATGTGCACCTCTATATTCCCATTCAGCCATTACCATTGCAGTCATTCATTTCTAATACCAACCACCAACTCCAATGAGCAAAGGGTAGAGGTATGGAGAGAAGAAGGGGCAAGGTGTAGAGATTGACCATAAAGCTATAATTATCTCTCCTCTATTTTGGAAGGAAATATTGCGTCCATTAGATAGTACCATCACTATGATGCCTCCTGTAGGTAGGAAAACAAAGAAGCTAGGGCCAGTCCTGCAGTTTTATTACTCCATCTGAGAGATCTGAGAGAAGGGAGAAAAGAAGACAATGGCTGCTCTTATAAAGGATTCCTCTATGTGAAGGTGACATGGGTGAGGGGTTCCCTCTTGTTGTTGATATCTCGCCCCTCCTCACAGAGCAAGGGGGGTTGCAGTGGTCCTTGGTGGGTGTGTAGACTTTTGGGTGCAGGTCAAACCTTTTGATAGGTCGCTTGTTGCTATTACTTCTGACGAGTCAGTACCGGTCTACGAGGAAGTCAGTGACAGACACTCAGGGCTCTTCCTCACTAGTCTTTTACTGAACATTAGGCAATGTTCTTTCAGTACAATTTCATGCACTGAACAGCGGACATATAACTTAAGCACATTTTTACAGTATAATTCACCTTAGCGAAAACGTCTTCAGGAGCTTCTCCTTTACCATTGGTTCCACTGGTGTTCTTAGGCTATACTTCTCTACCCAGCCAAGCATCACAGTCCCACATGTAAGTGGCATTAAATCCTTCCCCTGTGCGATTTTCCATGTTCCAGTTTTCGTTTTTCCTTCACATTCTTCCAAGAGCCATCATTTTCAGATTTTTCTATCACAATAGACATACGAGGGCTTGTTTTTTGCAGGACAAGTTGTATTTTCAGATCAAATCATTTATTTTCCATATAGTGTACAGGAAAATAGGCAAAAAATCCAAGTGTGGGGAAATTGCAATAAAAGTGCATTTAAATGTTTTTTTTTTGTTTTTTTTTCATGTTCACTATATGGTAAAACTGACGTGTCAGTATGATGCCTTGGATGGGTACGAGTTAGTATATACCAAACATGTATACTTTTACTTTAATCTAAGGGGCCTTTCACACTTGCGGTTTTTTCCTGATCTGGAAGATCAGGAAAAACCTGATTCTTAAGGCCACGTTACACACACAGATATATTGGTCACAGATCTCTGCTTGCAGTGAAATCATGGACACATTGTTACATTTGTACACGGCCACAAAATAGAACAATGTGTCCATGATTTCACTGCAACCAGAGATCTGTGACCAATATCTGGACAGATATCTGTGTGTGTAACGTGGCCTTTACAGGATTAATTTTTTTGCCCATTCACTTTAATGATTTTAGGAAAAAACCTGAAGCAACAAGATTCTACCTGACAACATTAAAGTGAATGGACAAAAAAATGAACCCTGTGATGGTGGGTTTACACACACCAATTTATCTGTTCAATCTCTGAACCAATCTCTGGTTGCAGTGAAATCATGGATACATTGCTCCATTTTGTGGCTGTGTACAACATGGAGCAATGTATCCATGATTTCACTGCAACCAGAGATTGGTTCAGAGATTGAACAGATAAATTGGTGTGTGTAAACCCACCATAAGAATCAGGTTTTTTCCTGATCTTCCAGATCAGGAATAAAATGCAAGTGTGAAAGGCCCCTAAGTGATGAAAGAAAATTATACAAATTTGCACTTCAGTAAGGAAGTGGAAAAACTCCAGTGCAACATTTAAGCAGCTCCTCAAAGTCATAATCACTTTCTATAAGCTTTTAATATGACTAAGGGATTTGTGCCAGATCAGAACCCCAAACTACAGATGCTGCGTTTCGGGGTAACTGCCCCTCATCAATTTAGTGTGTGGGATATTCTGATCTGACTATGTGAGAGGGCTAAGACGAGGTCTGGGAACTTGCTATCTACCTTAGGGGGCCGTCACACGGAACGATATCTTGCCCGATATCGTTTAAGCGATCTCCTTTTTGATCGCTTAAGCGATATCGGGCAAGATATCGTTGCATGTAATCAAGCGATTTACGATGGTAAATCGCTTGATCGTGACATCGCTGATCTGAGGTTCGGTTCTCAGATCTAGCGATGAACGATGCAACGATCTGCATCATCGTGGTGTATGACACCACGATGATCCATCTCCCAGCGACCGCGCCTATGCTGGGAGATGGTAACTATGGTACACGTCGGGTAACTAAGCGACGCGCGGCGCCTAGTAACCCGATGTGTACCATAGTAACCAGCAGATCGCGGCTCCGCATCGCTGGTGAGTCTGTCTGTGTGACAGCTCACCAGCGATGTGAGCGATATTGTAAGCGATCGCGCGTGCACGTGATCGCTTACAATATCGCTAAAGATGTCGCAGCGTGTGACGGCCCCCCTATGGAGAGAGGTTTTCCTGCAACCATAAGAAGACAGTTAAGTAGGTAAGGAGATTTAAAGCCACATGCCCCCTCTAGGAAATATGCAAATTTGCACTTCAGTAAGGAAGTGGAAAAACTCCAGTACCACATTTAAGTAGTTCCTCAACTGTTTAGCTTGTTGGAAAGCAATTATGACTTTGAGGAGCCACGTAACTGAAGTGCAAATTTGCATATTTCCTAGAGGGGGGATGTGGCTACAATCTTCTCACCTACTTAACTGTCTTCTTATAGTTGCAGGAAAACTCCTCTCCATAAGGTAAATAGCAAGTTCCCAGAAAGAAAATTAAGAAGTTTAAAAAAAAAAAATTGCTCTTTGGCAACATTTTGAGCGACCTGTAGCGTCCTCATTTTTGGGGATCTGGGTGTGTGTGATGGCATATTTTTTGCGGCTTGAGCTGATATTTTTTAATTATGTAATTTTGGGGTAGATACATTGTTTTGATCGTTCAGTTTTGCATTTTATTGCAATGTTGCACCAACCAAAACCCCTAATTTTGGTGTTTGGACTTTTTCTATTCCATTACGCAGTTTAACGATCTAGTTAATTAACATTATATCTTGATTTCTGAATGCATCGATACCAAATATGTGTATTTTTTTCTCATTTTTTTATAGTTTTATTTTCAGTGGGACAAAAGAAGGGTGATTTGAACGTTTGTGCATTTTTCATCTTTTAAAAACTTTTTTATTTTTTATTTATTTAACCCTGGCCTCTATAGGGCCTCAGTACTTCACACTTTGATTAATTGTCCTATGTGTTGATGAGCTGCAGCACTTCAGTACATAGGGAAAGTGATCACTGGCGCTCGCCAGGCATCCACAGGAAGTGAATCAGGACAGCTTCCAGGGTCATCAGATGACCCTGGGCTCTTCGTGTAAACCGTGGAGGTTCTATGATCACTTCACTGGACCTCCGATTACAGCGGGGAACAGCATGATCCCCAGCGCAGATCGTACTGTCAGTGAATGACAGCGGGATCCAAAGGGTTAATAGCGGCAATCAGATCACATATCTGATCGTTGCTGCTAGCTACACATCTCAGCTTATGAGATCAGCTGAGATGTGCAGGGGATGATGCAACTCACGCTGTGAGCTCATATCAAAGGGTGGGAGGCGACCTGTTAAACTCGCACCCACAAGGAGTAATATTCAACAATCGACTAGAGTGCATAAACTATAGTCCTCGCCTCACTTCTGTTCTAGTACCAGCCTATTCACCCAGACCTATGCTAAGTGTCCTCCTGAGGACTTGTACTACAATTGTCAGTCTACTCTTGGTCAGGGATGGATACTAGTGCTGTCCTTCAGTATGTCCATCCGGTTCCTTAAACCTTGCTGTCGCATTAGATATTAATTGTTGTTGTTTCCATGAAACACCCACTAGGTGCAGCCTAAGTATTCTATGAGACCTGCAAATCTTTACTGGTCAACCTATAACTTACTAACAGAAAGCAGTAGCTGAACCTATGCATTTGCTCCATCCATTGTTTGCTACTCCCACAATTAATTATTGCTTGCCCTTGCGTTAAGAAGCTGAAAACGCCCCCTTTCTTACTAATCACTACATCTTACTTTAGTATACCATATACCTATTTTATACATTGCTATTCCCTATATAACATTCCTATGACACAACAATTCATATACGGTACATAGAAAAATACATTTATTACACTAGTCACACAACCACTTAAACAGATCAAACCCAGACAAGACAGAATTTTTTTCTAACTCTACAAGAAACAACAGTAGGCATTACATCCCAATAATGAAATAACACTGTTCAACAAGGTTTATGTTTCCTGCATGAAATTAGGTGAATCCTATTGAAATTTTCATGCTGAGTTCAGAAATAACTTCAGAATTGCTCTTATCACATAAGATTTTTGAGAAAAATGCAATTATATTTATGCATTGAATACTGTTAAATTCGAAGTGGCATGTGATATTCCGAGTGGAAAAGTCACAAGTTTAGAAATGTTTTGCCATTGATTTTCATTTATATTAAACTCACCGATGAATCATGGACAAAATTCCAACAATATTCAGCCTGCATCGAGGGACTCCACCTTCCCTGGTACCGGTTCGCCATCTGGGAAATGTCTTGATGAAACCTTTCACCATGTTCATCACTTACAGCGCCAAGGTTTACCAAGGTTTGGTGGGAAAAAATCCAGGAATGAAGGAAATGTATTTTTTTTTTTATCAAGCATTTTTGTTGGTGTGACAACACATAACACATATTCATTAATACAATCAAATGCAAAATGATGTATTATTAACAATGTACATTTTGATAATTCACTGATCATTCCATCAATAACAAAAGTATAACCCCCCTTACCCTGAAGAACATTTCAGAGCAACTAAGGGTCTTAATCAGCGTTTTCGTATCACGCAGATCGTGAAAAAACGCATCTGCCGTTGCCGCAAACCGTTCACTGCGACGTTGGGTTTTTCATAGAAGTATGGACTGCGAGATGCGGCAAGTCGTTTTGCACTTGCGCAGGCGCAGCGAAAAAACCGCGTCAGCCGGTTTATTCGCTCCGCACCTCCGAAGTGCAAACCACTTACCATCTTGCCGCAAGTCCCCATACTCCTAGAAAAACGCACGTACGCAGTGACGTTATGCGCAACGCGCAGATGCGTTTTTCACATCTGCATCAAAAACGCATGTAGCCTAATAGAGCCACAGTCTCAGATAATCAGCATCTCAACATTACCTTGTTACCCATCTAATCTCGCACTCACAATCTGCAGGTTCCCGCAAATCCTCATTCATACATTCCGAATATTTAAAGGATATCATCACATTTTGAATTTCCGTATCATTAAGGGAGTTTTTCATGAACGATCTCCATTTGGCCAAGCTCTTTATGTTTCTCTCCGTGTCCCTTCTTTCCATATATAGTGCCTCTACTGGTGTTGAGTGTAGTCCTTTTTCTCCTGGCAATGTTTTGGTTAATCAGTGCTGGAGAATAAGGCACTTTGCCATCAACGCAATTGTGTGGAATAATATATGCAAATTCCCCCCTTGCACCCTATCCTCTGTATAATGAAATATCCAGTATAGTGGATCTAATTCTACTCTGATTCCGCATGCCGTTGACTATAGTTTGCAATTTTTCCCAAAATACATGGGGATCTCGAGTATGACCATAGTTCATGTTCTAGATCAGTTCTGGACTGCCCCATTTAGGACAGCTCACCAGTCTATCTGGGTGCCTGGGATGTGCAGGGATATTGAAACCCAATATTGTACCATGTGTAATTCTGAATTGGCTATCTCTCCATTTTTCATTAATTATGTATTTTCTAACCATCCCCCACCCACACAATATGTTCTGTGTTAAATCTGCCCCCTCATAGTAGCGTTGCCATCTTCCAAACATCTTGTCTTTGCCCATTGGCTGTAGCTCAAGTCTTAATATCTTATATACAGAGGAAATTCTTATATCCATAACATCTTTTAGAGATTAAAGCATCCCATGCAGTCTCTGATATTTCCTTTGTGACATCCCTTAGGTTTTGTAAGACATAATGATTCAATTGACTGAATTGTACTAATTCAAATTCAGGTAAACAGAATTTGTTTAAGATTTCCTGACCTGTCATCCATCTCCTTTCTGACACATTTAGCAAATCTTCTAAGGTTTTGACGCCCCTCTTTTGCCATTCTATAAACAGACTGTTTCTTTCCCCAATCTAAAGGCCAGCAATGCCCAAGGGTTCAGGTGTTTTGATACCCTCCAGGACATCTTCAATTTTTTCCTCACGTCACCATCAGCAAGATATTGAGCCATCTGTTTTCCAGCCTTTTGTAATCTAGCTGCAGGCTGTCTGTCATTTTCTTCCCTCTCTCTCCCTCTCCTTGTCATCACTAAAGCTGCAGCTATTCTCCTCCATGATTTCTGCCTCCTACTCCTCTTCCCCCGTACTCACTGTACTTGTTGTTTGTGCAGCTCCGCCCGCCATTACTGATCTCCTGCCTCGCTGACTGCTGCTGGCTTCCGGGTCAGTTATCTCCGCTCCCGCTCCTCTCTTCACAAACCATCCATCCCTTACGCTTCCCACCACTTTCTCCTCCGGTGTGAGCGTTTTCTCGGCCAGGGGCACAGGCACTTAGTTTTAGCGGCGGTGCTTGCGGGAGCCTCTCACCCACGAGTGCACATGGAGGCGCCGGATCAGGATGTCAGAAATGCAGTTTAAGTGACATATTGCACTTCATTGACTTGTAAGCCTGAAGAAGACTTTCAACCTGTGCAGCATTGTCTGGCATGTTGTAGTTATCTAGAAAGTTGAAAACAACGTTCTTGAAGGCTGACTATGCGATATGTTCTGTACCACGCAGAAGACCACCAAAGTTACTATTATTTACTAGCTCTTGGATTGTGGGCCAACGAAAACATCCTCTTTTATCTTGGTATCACTGATGCATGGAAACGGCCGGCGCAAGGAAGCAAAGGCTTCAGTTTGCTTGATCATTGCTTTGACAAAGTTCTTCATTAGCCCCATCACGACCTATGACGTAGGAGGTGTTTGATCTCATCAGCTGAGATGTCAGGGCAACAGCACCGATCGGATCCGGGATCCGAACGGTGCTGTTAACCCCTTGGATCCCGCTGTCAATCACTGACAGCGGGATCTAAGGTGGCCGTGGCGGGGAACGCTTTTTCCCACCAGCATCGTAGATCCCGCTATAATATCTTGGCTAGATCCCGGATGCTGTCAGAGAGCACTTCCGGGTTGTGGTTGGCAGGCTCTGCCAACCACAACACGTCCACGATTCTGGTAGATACTGATGAGCTGTAGCTCATCGGTATCTCCCAGAAACGATTGGACTGTGCAGCATATGCCTCTTAAGGGGCAGTGTAAAAATGAGAATTAATAAAAAAATAACATTTTTAAAAACCGAAAAAAAAAAACATAAAAGTTCAAATCACTCCTCTTTTCCCCCATTCAAATAAAAGTATTAAAACATTTTTTAAAAATACACATTTGGTATCGCCACGTTCAGAATTGCCTGATCTATCAACATATAAAATCAGTTAATGAGAGCCCTAAACTGCGTAACGGAAAAAATGGTCCAAACGCCAAAATTACGTTTTTTTAGTCACCGCAACATTGCTATAAAATGCGATGACGGGCGATCAAGACAGTGTATCCACCCAAAAATGGTATCATTAGAAAGGTCAGCTCAAGACGCAAAAAATAAGCCATCACACAGCCCCAGATACCGAAAAATGAGAATGCTATGGGTTGCAAAATATGGCGCAAAAAGTGCGTTTTGTTTTTTTTTCCAAACTTCAGGTTTTTTTTTCACCACTTAGATACCAGTAAAGGTATACATATTTGGTAACTACAAACTCTTACTGGCCTGAAGCATCACCCCGTCCAGTCGCTTTTACCATATAGTGAACATGGTGGCTAAAAAACTCAAAAAACAAACGTGTGATTGCACTTTTTTTGCAATTTCACCGCACTTGGAATTTTTTTGCAATATCCTTGTACACTATATGGTAAAATAAATTATTGCATCTGAAAGTACAACTCGTCCCGCAAAAAACAAGCCGTCATATGTCTATATTGACAGAAAAATTTAAAAAGTTATGGCTCTAGGAAGCAGGGAAGCAAAAAACGAAAATGAAAAACAGAAAATTCCCGGGTCATAAAGGGGTTAATTTTAGTTTGATGTGCAAAGGTGGAAGGAGGATCATCTTTTTATCTACCAATGGTTGGTATTTAACATTCTTCAGCCCTAGAATCAATTTATTGCGTAGTGGCCAATTCTTCTGATATAATGTGAATATCGTGCGCAACTGTCCCATTCGCAAAGGAAACAATACTATTCCTTACCTTGAGTATTGAATGTGATTGAGCAGAAGCTGCATATTCTCATAGGTCTCCTTCACATTAACGGCATGCAGGGCCGGTTTTAGGCAAAGTGGGGCCCTAGGCAAAAGGTTAAAGTGGGCCCTAAATGCTCAGGCCACTTTCACATCTAACGCTTTGCTGCATTTTGCTCAATTTGCATTTCCATGCGTTTTTACCACAAAAACGCATCAAAACGCATGCGTTTTTGTTCCCATTGATTTTAATGGAAACACATGCAAAAACGCATGTAAAAACGCATGTGCGTTTTCAAAAACAGAAAACGCATGCGTTTTTGCCAACGCTGCCCAAAACATCGGGGAAGACGTTTTGTGCTGCGTTCGCAAAAATGCATGCGTTTTTGAAAACACACATGCGTTTTGCATGCGTTTTTACATGCGTTCCCATTGAAATCAATGGGGAAAATGCGTTTTTTGCGGTAAAAACGGCTAGAAAGGCAAATTTAGCAAAACGCACACCAACCTTAGATGTGGAACAGGCCATAGTTATATGGTAAGAGTGACTTCATAAGTTGATTATCTAGGTCAGAATAAGAACATACTGAACATCATTTTTATTTCAATCATAAAAAAAAAAAACAGAAATTTGTAAAAAAAAAATATTTTTTTTTTATTTTCCGAGACCCATGATGTTTTAATTTTTGAAGATACATAGATATGTGAGGGGTTACTTTATGTGCCCTGAGCTGACATTTTTACTGATACCATTTTGAGTCAGATACAACATTTTGATCGCCTTTTATTGCATTTTATTGTAACAACGTGGTGGCCTAAAAAACATAATTCTGGCGTTTTTATTTTTTTCCCATTACGCCATTTACCAATTGGATTAATTTACTTCATATATTGATAGCTTAGATTCTTACGAACGCAGCGATACCAAATATGTGTATTTTTACATTTTTTTCACTGTTTTATTGCTATTTTCAGTTCAGCTCCTTTGGGGGCCCCTAAGAGAGTGGGGGCCCTAGGCAACTGCCCAGTCTGCCCCCCCCTAACGCCAGCCCTGACGGCATGTCCGATGGGTACCTGAGAGTACACAACTAATGCAATGCATGATTAGACAGTGCTAAAGTGTGTATACTATAATAAAGAGAGTCCCTATTATGTATTTTATTGGTTATTTCTACCAAAAATGCACTTTTGAAATATGAAGAAATAATATAAGCGCCAATTTATCATGCACTATGTACAATCGTTAACATTATAATTGAAAAATGAAAAATATCCCAGGAATGGTAGAGGCTACAGAAATTCTGATTACATTTATGAAATCAGCGCCTCACAATACGTGTCGCCCCAGGGTGTGGGGTACTCGGGTATCAGGTGGCAGAAGGGTTAACTGTGTCACGGGGAATGGCGGCTGCGCCTGATCCCGTGTCCCTGGGGACTATTCTCTTGAAAAAGGGGGGTCATGTACAAGGGATTATTTACGAAGTTAGTTTGTCGTGACGCCACCTGCAGTTTCTGGTGAGTAGCACCAGCGCTGCCGCACTCCTCAGGAGGTCGGTGGTATTGTGGCTGAGATGGTGTAGTCCTCCGCAGGTAGGACTGGGTCCTCCGGGCAGCAATCCTGTGAAAGGAATGAGTTCATAGAAAGAAGATGCAGCAGAGTCGAAGTCACTTCACTCCGGGTACTTTACTGGAACTTTAGCAGCAATGGTTATAGTTCAGTGCAGTAAGATGTTAAAAGACAAGTAGCTAACGGCTGCAAGCGGATCACAGGTAGCTGAATGGAACCCTGAGCGTGTGCCTTTCTCTTTCTTCTCTTCCCTGCTTCCCAGTAGTTGGTGTGAAGTCTGACCCCATAAAGCGGATCTGGCCTCCTGCTGTCTCTCACTCTCCTCGTTCCCGCCGGGTAAACTTCTCCTGTCACTGAGGCTTTGCCCTGCTGTGTCTGCTCCCCTCTTCTGGTCACTTGAGAGTCTGGGCAGTATAATAGATATACTCCTAGTTCGCCGGATTTTCTGTGGTCCTTGGAGGATCCCACAGGTGCGGGCTCCGGTGCCCGGTAAGGTGCCGGGGATGGACTCTCTGAAGTCCATCTCTTCCCCCCAGGCTGACTGTCTGTGCCTGGGATCTGTCTCTAGTCCTTCCTGGGTCCCTCAGCCGAGAGACCCTCCTTGCTCCCTCAGGCTCAATGCCTGGCTGACTGACTCTGGTCTAAGACCTCCTTTCTCCCCCTGGAGGTGGTTTTATTCTCTCCTGCGTACCTCTCACCATGTGATCTAGTGTAGGGGTGCTTGTGTGTAGGTTCCACCCATCAGCCTGAAATCTGCTTGCAGCTGGAGTATCTGCTCCACTTTTATGGGTGCAGTACCCCTCTGTGAAGCCTGCTTTGGCCACAGCCGCCTCCCGTGCCTCACGGGTCGTTCTCCTAGAGGACAGTATCTGCACCGCTTTTATGGGTGCAGTACTCCTCTGTGACGCCTGCTTTGCGGGGCACCGCAAATACATATAGATAACATAGTTTAAAACAGGAAACAGAAAATAAATGAAAATGTGTTGACTACTGTAATCTTTAAACGATGTGATAAAGGTGGCAATATTGTCCTACGAGGCAGGAGAAACTATGTCTTTAGAGCTAAAAAAAAAAAGGTAAAGAAACCTATGAGACTATGAGATCTATTAAAAAAATATGCTAAAAGCTATTCATCAAAACTTAAATCTCTTCATGTAATGAAAAGAGAATGGCCCTATTTCTAAATATGAATTCAAATTTAAGTTTATATTTGCAAATATTATTATTATTATTATTATTTATTTATACAGGAACATTAATTCCAGGTGCTGTACATGAGAAGGGGTTACATACAAAATATAGATATAGTTTACAGTAAACAAATGACAGACTGGTACAGAGGGGAGAGGACCCTGCCCTTGCAGACTTAGGGCCCTTTCACATCAGCGTTTTTTTCAAATCGCGGCAGATGCGGTGAAAAAAACGCATCTGCCGCGATTACCGCATACCGGCTGCACTTGCGGCACGGTTGCGGTAAACGCCATACAAGGTATAGGCGGACTTGCGGCAGGTGCGGCAAGTGAGGTTTTGGCACTTGCGGCAGGTGCGGCCGCGAAAAAAACCGCGGCTGACAGCATTTTTTTTCGCGGCCGCACCTGCCGCAAGTGCCAAATCCGCACTTGCCGCACCTGCCGCAAGTCCGCCTATACCTTGTATGGCGTTTACCGCAACCGCGCCGCAACCGTGCCGCAAGTGCAGCCGGTATGCGGTAATCGCGGCAGATGCGTTTTTTTTCACCGCATCTGCCGCGATTTGAAAAAACGCTGATGTGAAAGGGCCCTTACAGTCTACAGGATATTGGGGAGGAGACAGTAGGTCAGGGGTGCAGCAGATCTGGAGAGGCGGCAGCGCGGTCATTGTAGCCTGTAAGCTTTCCTGAAGAGATCGGTTTTCAGTGACGTAATGCTAGGTCCTGTTGTCACTCTGAGCTTGCTGGAGGCATCGGGGGATCGCTGGATGGTGAGAATAGAATGTATTCATTTTAAACCCCTTGCTTTTACTTAATTTCACTTCCGCAATGTATGGATATACATTGCGGAAGTGAAAGTGCCCCGCACAGCTCTTTCTGTGTCCGGACCTGTGAAAATCACGAACCTGGACACAGAAATAGCAGCAGTAGGCTCACCTCCGATGCCGCACATTGGGGGATCGCAGGACAGGTGAGAATTATGATTTTTTTTTTTTTTTTTTTTTTTTTTTTTTTAAGACTTGCTTGTACTTAATTTTACTTCTGCACTGTATGTATATACATTGCGGAAGTGAAATTAGATGGCACAGAGCAGTTTTAGTGTATTGAGCATGCTTAGTACACTAAAATCGGGTCTGAGAAACGATCCTGTGCTTTCTCAGACCCGTGCTCCATAGGCCCCCATGTTAAAGGTCGGTCTGATCGGGTCCAATTCGGTCTGATTTGATCCTCTGTGCCCAAAATCGGAGACTGCTCCGATTTTGGACACAGCTGAAATCGGACTCATTCGGATCCGACAAAAATCGGATGGCAATTAGGGCAAATCCGATCCATGACCATAGGCTAACATGGGGGCCAAATCAGATCCGTGGCTGTCCGTTTTACAACAGACAGCAACGGATCCTTAAAAATCGCAATGTGAAAGCACCCTAAGTCTACCATCTTATTTAACAGATACAAAGACATGGTCATCATACTCTATAACAAAACTATTACAGGTTTCACCTTTTTGACTAGTATTGATGTATTGATTCAGTAACATTAACCACAATTTGGGGTCTTAAAGCTGATCTTTTATGATCCGAAGACTAAAAGTGCTCACTATAAATTAAATTATTTGTCATATCACTGTTTTGCTTTTTATTTACTCACAATTATTCTTAGTTTGAGGGTACATTTATCATGTAAAAGGGACTGCCATATTCATGATTTGTCAAGAAATTATGCTAATTTGGTATTTAAGGTGGTGGGAAGACCAAAATATTTTCACTAGCCATTTGAGTCACATATTCTGGGGACAATTTATTGATGATATTTTGATTTTCTGGGAATGTGATAGAAAATGATTTCAGAATTTAATGTACATTCTCGATTACAATTCACCAAGTATGACATTTACCGTACCGTACCGTAGGATGAACCCCAAATTTAGAGGAAGAAAATAGGAAAAAAGTAATTTTTAATGGTACAAAAGGGGGCTCTTTGTTATAATAGAGTGCATTTTATAGTCAATGTAGCTTACTGGGGGGTAGTGAAGCGGGTTCACAGGAGGTAGGGTCACAGCTCTAGGTCGTGGGCTTCTCCTTATTGCAGCAGCATGAGTGGGGTGATGCTGTGGGGGTGTCCCATTGGCACAGGCACAGTGGGGCAAGCCTGCTGGGGTATTCCGGTGGCAGCAGCATGGAGGGACAATCCTGGGTCCTGGTGGTGCACAGTTAGCGCCACTGATTTCCCTTACAGAATAGATTCATGAAAAATAGCTGCTGAGGCAGAACCAAGCGGAAGGAGATCTTGGAGTGCCGAAATCTCAATCTGAGCATGTGCAGCAGTGGACTTCAGAAAAATGGCTGCAGTGCATGCTCAGATTGAGATCTATCCGAGACCTTCATCTGCATGTGCACTATCTCTGCAACCATTTTCACTAAGTGCATCGCGTTTACTGCTGGGACATCAATGGCACTCATTGTGCATCACTGGCACACCTCCGAAGGATTACCCCATCGTGCAATTACTGCAGGGACACCCCCGCAGCATTGCTCCACTGTGCCATCACCACCACCACCGGGATACCCCATTCTTGGGTCCACACCCTGCCTCCTGTGCCCTCGCTCCACCGCCATATCCGAATTACGAGACATGCTCCCATTTATCCTCTCTTTTTTGGAGGGGAAAAAAGTTCATCCTATAATCCGAAAAATACAGTACTTAAGAAATTCATCATATTTAATTAATTTTGGGGATTTAATTATTTCATTGGAACTTGACAACCATGTCCATACTGAGATCTATCAAAAACGTACTTCAACAAAGAGCTTAGTATATTGGACAAGTTGGCATCCACCAACTTGAAAAAGATTCCTGTAGGTCAATATTGCAAAGCACAAAGGAATTAATTGCTCAGACAAACTTTCTTTCAAATTAAAAGCAAGAAACTTCAAGATTTTTTTTAGCCTGAGGCTATCCTAAACATTTAAGACTAACTTACACAACACCAAAGAAAAGTGATAGATTGATACTTTTAAATAACCAAAGTAAAAATAATGCCTCCAATACAATCAGATGCTTAGGTAACAGATGCAAATACAATATTCAAGACGTTCTGGCCTTGTGTTGACAGCAAATCAATATCTGAAAAAAATGCTTTGATGCCTTACCCAACAATATCATTTTGATGTGAGAAATGTACATTATCATTTTGTACACAGTCATCTCATTAAGGAAATAAAATGTAAACCAAAGTGGCAATCACCTGTTACAGTTTGTTATATCCATGCAGAAACGGCTTTTTTTATCCTTTGGTGGAACAGGTAAAATATTTTGAATATCCCTTTAATAAAAGATGATATAATATAAAATAAATTGTAAAGAAGTCATCTATGCAGCTAAGAATTTAGAAGGGTTCTGTTGCTGTTGGTGAAGATACACCTTTTTCACGTCATATCTGATATGCCGGTAAACACTCAATCTCAAGGTTATTCATTTTGTAGATATTTACTAAATAAATTTTGGACTTACCAATTAAATATGTTAATTACAAATGATTTCAATGAGGCCTCTCATTTATAGCATTCAAATAAATGTCTTGTCAACATAACCATCAATGTGGATTTTCAAGAAAGTATATCATCATAAAAGGATACCAGCCATAACATTGTTTTCATTAGCATACTTTCAATTATTGATCTACTGTATGCGTTGATATTTCACTAATGAGTAAAAGGGTAACAATGTTTTGAACTTTTGACTTTCCGGCTCCATATCTCACCATCAACTAAAGCTTTGAGCGTGAGACTATCTTCATTTTATAGACAACTAGCTGGGTGCCCGATGCAGATGCATCGGGATTCTGGCAGAGCGAGTCTCTGACTCGCAATGGCTGCTTCGCGGCCAATGCTTCACGCTGCTAAGGCGACTCGCCATGCCCGCTGCGCGGGCATAGCAAGTCGCCTTAGAACTGCTCGCAATGGCCGCTGCGCGGCCAATGCTTCGGTCGTATCCACATGACGACATTGACTCGCAGCGTGAGCGGACTCAAAAGGGGCAAAAATCCCATTCGTGATTATATAATAGATCATCTTGCCTATCCTATACATAAATTTGACTTGACTCTATTTAGCATGTGATTAGTTATGCAGATTCTTGTCATGTCACTGTATTACTGTTTTGCTACTGGTTATTTAATTTTTTTCTCTTCCTGCATACTACATATTACAACCAGGTTTCATATTTCCTAATAGCATAGTGTGCTATCAGGTTGATTCACAATCAAGGTCACTGGTTCAAATCAAGGTCAGCCATAACGATTTCCCTAGAAAAGGTATACTGCATCATCCAGCTCATCAATAGCAGTCTCTCTGCCAAGAATGTTCAAAACTGCATGATGTGAGTACCATGGCAGTTGTAAGAATACAAAATTAAGTTTGTCCATCGATGTAAATCTAAGAGGTGGTCTTCTGGCAAAATATTGGAATTAACAAGTCATCTCATCACATAGTCTATCAGTGTAGTATCCAGTGTCGCAGTGTCACTGTTTCCAATGCTGGGAGATTCATTCATTTCATTCTGGTGGGCCTGCTGTGTCTGCTTTCTTCCCATTAGTAACTTCCTCCTCCCAGGACCGACACTCACTGAACAGGTCTCCTGGGAGCATGGTTATGAAGCATGCTGCATCCTCAAGATTCTTAAAGGGCCAGTGGACCCTAACCTAGAAGTGCTTCTCAGCCTATAGCTGAGAAGCACCGTGTATTTAAGGCACCTTCTCTCATTGAGATGTACCTGAGCAACACTGTCCAATCTTTACAGCTCCGTTGCCAGCTTTTAATTCTCCTGTGTCTATATTCCTGTACCTTGTGCCCGCATACCCATTCCTGTACCCACTAACCTGATCCTCGTCCTAGTCCCTGATACCTGCCTGCAACAGTCGACACCTGCTGTGTTGTCATACCAGTCTGCATGTTCCATGCCAACGTCAACTGGCCCAGCACTGTGCTACATTGTGTAGATGTACCTAATGAAAATGGAACCCTACATTCACCGAGGCAGCGACAGTGAAAATCCTATGCAGTCCAAAGTCAAAAGTAGTCTGTATCCCAAAAAAATCATCTATCATTACTTATTATCAAAATTAATAATGTATTGCTACCCAGGAGTGCAATATGGGATTAGCAATAAGAATAGATGATGTCCCAAGACCACTCCTTTAAGAGTCACCTAAGTCAGTACAAATACTTTTCCGAGTACAAATATGTGACCCCAATTTGCAAGGATATAAATAACAGCAAAGCAGAAATTGCCACCAGACTGCATTAGTCCAAGCAAATCCTTAAGTATCCACATCACTCTTCACATGAGAGGGTCAACAGAGAGTGGATGCCTCTTTTCTGTTTACCTTCTCATTTGAATAATGACTGGAAGGATTTTAATCCCAAAGAGAGGTCATGTGAGCCTACAGAGAACATTTATGTCCCTCTTATTTTTGAACATTTCTCTCTAGCCTGAAAAATGGGGTGGGGTGCTTTAGCTTCCAGTGCAACGGTGCCTGCATCTCTACTGCTGAGATCGATGGCCGTGGCATACTCACCCCGCTGGTAGACCTGCTTCCTTCGCTATATTCCTGTCAGTAACTTCCTGCTCCCAGGGCTTGACTCTCTGCACAGGTCTTCTGGGAAAGTGCTTAGGTGGCGTGCGCAGCAACCTTGAGGTTATTAAATGGTCATTGCACGCTTACCTGGAAGTGCTTCTCAGCCTATAGCTAAAAAACACAGTATATTTAAGGCACCTTCCCCATTACAAGATGCCAGAGCAATGCTGTCTAATCCCTAGAGACCCATTACTAGTTGTCATATCCCCTGTGTCTATATTCCTATACATTGTGCCCTTATACCTATTCCTGTACCTAGTTCCTGTATCCTCATTTCTGTACCTTGTGCACATTTACCTGTTCCAGTACCCACTAACTTGTGTCTTGTCTTAGTGCCTGATAATGCCTGCACCAGTCTGCACAAGTCAGCACAAGTCTGCACAAGTCTGCACCTGCCTACATTTGTTATTTTGACATACCAGTCTGCATCTGCTGTGCTAAACAAGTCTGCAATTGCTGCACCTGTCTAGACCGCCTGTTTTGTCATACCAGTCAGCATCTGCCATGCCAAACCATTGTGTACCTGCTGTGCCAAACTGGTCTGCACCTGCCTACACCTGCTGTGCTGCAATACCAGTTTGCATCTATCTGCATCTGTCTACCTCTGCTATGCCGCCATCCCAGCCTGCACCTGCTGTGCCTGCAGCTGCTGTGCCCACCTAGAGACTCAGTCCTTAAAAGCTAACTCCTATAGTCAGCTGTTATGGTATCAAGACTCCCTGGGGCAGCATCTGACACCTGATTAGCAGCAAAGCTTATCCTTGCTACTTGGGGTTCTAGTGAACACCCGTTGGTCATTCAGGTGATTCCTCCAGGTGGCAATCGATGCCACAGCCCAGTGGGTCCACTCCTGGTTGCTTACCCTGTGAGCGTAACATCAATTTTGGCATGAAAGACACTGCAGTGAAGGTATTTTGTATACTTTGCAATACTGAGATCACACATGTCCATGCAAGAACGTGTGACGCTCATTACACATGATGAACTGAACACAGTGAAGAAGACACAACTTCAATATCATCATGAAAAGCGTCAGCTTGAGTTTGCAAAAAAGTACATAAAGTGCACAGTTGAAAATTGGAAATGTGTGATTTGGAGCAATGAGACAAAAGTCCATAGACTAATCTCTGATGGGTGCAAATGTGTCAGGAAGAAATAGGGGCAAAAAGGGTTAATGGATTGACTAATTGAAGGAACTCTCAAGCTCAGTGGAGGAAACCTGATGGTATGATACTTGTTCAGGATTGATTTTGGTCCCAATGCTGAGCTATATGTGAGTGTCCTAGTAGAAAAGTTACTTCGTACACTCGAGTACCATGGGCAGGAAAAAGATTACATAGTGTTCAAGCAGGACAAAGACTCGAAGCATAAATTGAAATTGGTAAACAAATGGTTCAATAACAATGAAGTAGAGGATTGGCCCCCATAGTCCTCAGACCTCAACCAAATCAAACATTTTTGTGTAGAGTTGAAGATAAAGCTGTATACATACCCAAGTGAGTAAAGCCTAGGCGCAGGCCAGGACGTGACACTCAGTAACACCCACGGAGGTATGTGGATACTGTCCTTGAATGATTTCGTGTACTATGTGCTCAGGTTATTTCTGACTTCCCTAGATGCTTTTCTCATCTTGACTCCATGCTATGTGGTTTTGACAGTGAGTGGCCTTTTAAGCTGAGAGTGTGGTAGGACACTGTGTTGATGTATGAGTGCTGCACTTAGCACCACCACTTTGAACTATACACAGTCTCACTGATCATGGCGCTGCATTGTTTGATATATGACCATATGAAGCTTGTAGTACTAATAGAGTAAGTGCTGTCAGGTTTGTCTGAACTGGCACCTTGTTCATAGTGATGTCTAAATGAGTCTCGTGGATGATAGGAGGTGAGAGCAATTGGAGTGGTGGAGGCATTTGTCAGTTTTACTCTGATACTAATCCACTCAATTTTAAGAGGGATATTTGTATTGAAATGTATGATGACAATTAAATGCCGTCTATTACAGATATGTACCCCTGGCAGTATGTATTGTACAGTAATGGAGGCGAATTAGTGCATTGTATGGAATCATTTTATAGGCTATATATCCTTACATACCTACCATATAGTCACCCGGCCCCCCTAATACTGTACCACCGGATATTGCAATAACTCTAGCCATTATAAGATATTCAGTGGCTTTTTGCCGACATTCATATGGTTCTTTTTTCCCCCTTTTTATTTCTGTTACATTTATGTAAGGATTTTAAACTTGTTTTTTCAAGAATCCTAAATAAAGAGTGTATATTTTCTAAATTCGCCCTTGTGTCTTATGGACTTTTTGATTATATGGTTAATCCGGGTTGGATATTAATGTGAGATATTGATTAATTAAAAATCCTATATTTAGAAAAAAACACCAATCTCAAATGTATTAACCCCAAAACACCACTGCAGGTCCGACATAATGTCCCATGATGATCCTGGCTCTGCTACTCGTAGAGTTTGCACATTAGAAAATGTGACCGCTTACTGCGTCCTGTGGAACAAAGTAATGGAGCTACTGCAATGTCAATGAGTTCACCTGAGGTCACAGTTTGTGGTTCCCATAGTATTAAATTCAATGCTTCTGGATTACTGGATTATTAATTTCAATGATGCCTGATTACCAGAATAACTGACAACAATGAAGTCAACAATTCGGTAATCTGGCACCATTGAACTCATTGCCGGATTATCATAATGTGCACGCATTCCGGGATTAAGTTAAATGAGTTCACCTGAGGAGAGTTCACTGAGTTAACTGAGAAAGTTCTGCACCAAATCTGCATCTCATTGCAGTAAAACCACTCTAAAATTGCAACTGTGGCGACTCGCCAAGCAGGCGTCACAGAGGGGTACTGCACCCGTAAAAGAGGTGCAGATGCTCCAGCTGCAGGTGGACCCTAGGATGGTGGGTGGGACTCATTTCAGCACTCCCACATTAGTTTACACGATGGGAGGTCCCCCGGGAGGGAATAAAACCATCTCTAGGGGGAACAGGTCTTTGGCTGTTGGTCTCTGACGGAGAATGGAGGAAAAGGAGAGGGTTTAAAGTGATCCTAAACCCAGAAACTGACCCCCCCGTATCTTTAGACCTGTCCCTGCACCCCCTCTTACCATTTCTAGCCATCCCTTTTGCAGAAAAAATCGCTTTTGTAAAGTAAGAGAAAAGGTTATGATACTTTGACCTGTGTGAGTTCTCTCTTTCTGTGGAAGCCGAGATGGGACGGGCCTGTCTGCTGCTGCCTTGTAATTATGAACGCCCCTCTCTGCTTCTAAGAGCCTGGTTGCGTCATGAAAGGGGTGGGGCTAAATCGCATCATGCCGGAGCCCCGTCCCCCTTTCATGACGCGACCAGGCTCTTAGAAGCAGAGAGGGGTGTTCATAATTACCAGGCAGCAGCAGACAGGCCCGTCCCATCTCGGCTTCCACAGAAAGAGAGAACTCACACAGGTCAAAGTATTATAACCTTTTCTCTTACTTTACAAAAGCGATTTTTTTTTTGCAAAAGGGATGGCTAGAAATGATAAGAGGGGGTGCAGGGACAGGTCTAAAGATACGGGGGGTCAGTTTCTGGGTTTAGGATCACTTTAAGGAAGTTTTCCAGGAGAACAGCCGGTCTGGGAAAGAGGAGACAGCCAGATAGGTTCTCCCAGACAGCTTACCGGGTACCAGAACCCGCACCTGTGGGATACTTTAGGACCACAGAGAATCCGGAATCCTGTGGAGTCTTCAAGTCTCCCAGGCACCAGAGCAGTCCGCAAGAAGGGTACGAGGCACTGCCAAGGGAATGAGCGGCCAGCCAGTAGAGGGTCACCAGGCGGCAGCGAAGTTGAGAGAGGACAGGAGGCCAGTCTGGATTTTACATCACCAGGCTTCACACAAAAACTGGAAAGCAGGAAGGAACAGACAGGGGATAGTGAAAGAAGGCACACTAATGGTTCCACCATACCACCTGGGATCCACTTGCAGCCACCCGATAAGCTATCTGTCCTCATAACATCAGAAGTGCTGAATTGTAACTTTGTATGATGCCAATGCAAGTGAACAGTAAAATACCCGGAGGAAAAGTCACTTTGCCTCTGCCTGCATTTCTTCTGCATGAACTTGTTCCCCATACAGGAACGCTGCCCTGGAGGTCCAGCCCTACCTGTAGAGGACTTTGCGAACTTGTCGCATTACCATCTACCTCCGGCAGACTGTGGCGGCGCTGGTGACCCCTCACCTATAAACTACAGGTGGCGTCATGACAAACTGTATATAATCCCCTGTAAATATACTTCTTTTCAAAGAAGTCCCCCAGGACACGGGATCAGGCACGGCCACCACTCCCTGTGACACAGTTAACCCCTTGGAGCCTGATACCCTAGTACCCCACAGCCTGGGGCTCGACACGACGCATTTATGCTTTTTGGAATGCTTTATTTCCATGTGTTCTTCATGCATTTGGAGTGCAAATGTGCACTAAAACCCAGCAAGAATTGACATGCATCAGATTTATTCCTGCACCAAATCTAAACTAAAATTTGCCCAGAACTTCAGCATTCTCATTGATTTTTCTGGCATAAGGATTTCCAAAACCATAATGCCATAATTCCAAAAACATAATGCGTTTTTGGTGCATTTCTCTGCCAGTAAGTGCAGAATTTTCTCATTAAACTCAGTGAACTCACTTCAGGTGAAGTCTTTGAACTCAATGCTAGATTACCGAATTAGGCTATGTGCGCATGTTGAGTATATGGTTGCAGAAAGTCAGGCAATGACTTTGTGGCACCCCAGGGTTTGGTCTCCACATCAGGTAAGCCCGCACACAACACCTTCCACTCCAGACCTGAAGGTGGAGCTCTACCAGCTGAGTTCAGGCAAGGTCCCCTATAAAATTCAGGCCTGGAGGCGGAGTCAGCAGTTCAGTTCCAGAGAGAACTGTGAAGACATCCTGGTGACATACCGGTGAGAGCCGTTAGCCAGCTCGAGCGACCCAAGAGCAAGGGTCAGAGGCAAAGTGTAGTTGCCAGGGGGAGTGGAGCCATACCGGTTTACCCCAGAGGAACAGTGTAAACCTGGACATCGGCGTCTGAGACTGTGAGGGAACTAACCGCCCAGCAGTAAAGACCAGAGGCCATGAAGACTCCAGATCTCCTGACCACAGCAGCACCTGAAGGCAAAGCCGCTTCTCAAAGCTCGGGGACCGCAGGGAGTACAGCAGTGCCCCGCAGAAGAGCTCCCACCACCTGCCATACAGGTGAAGACAGCAGGAGAGGATCGGGGCCTAGCTTCAGACAGCCTAGCACCAAAGACAGACAGAGTACCACAGGGAAGCCTCACAACTTGCCGGGTGTGGAGATCCCGAACTGCTTCCAGACCACTCATGCTTGTAATATCAGTGACGGTACCCTGAACTATACCTGCAACATCAGTAAAGGTATGGACACATCAACCCTGTGTGTGACTGTTATTGCAGCCGCTGCTCCTGTTATTGCACCCCTCATAGACTGTCCTGCAACTTCTAGCTTCTTCAACTGCCCCAGGGATCCCGCTCCACCTACGGGAGCGTAACCATCTGGCTGCCCTACCATCACCCCGGAGGTCTGATCCACAGCTCCAGTAACCATACTGGAACTCTAGGTGACGTCATGAACTATTTTTATTTTTATTATTTTTACTGACTTTTAGCAACCACCAGGGCCACAGGATCAGGCACACGTGTGGCGCCCCACTAGTCAGTGCACCACAGTAGCGGTACTGCACCCAAAACAGAGTGTGCTGTATCCCAGTCATTGGAAGGGACAATGTGGAACGAAGGCTCTCTTCCCAGCATCCCCACATCTAGACTAGGGGACCAATCAGCTAACCCGTAACCAGAGTAACCGTTCCCGGTGGGAGGAGTGTTAGGGTAGAAGGAGTGGCAAACACACAGACAAGAAGGGGAGAGTCTAGTCTGAGGAAAAAAGCAAGGCACAAGTCATAGAGGGACACCACAGGGAGGGCGCGCGAAAAAGAGTGGAGACCCAGACAGAGAGGAGAGACCCAGTGCCAGACTGTCACTGTAAACAGTCTGGGGGAATCCCGGCCCACAACAGGGTACCGGCTCCGAGTCGTGGTGCAGGTGAGTCCAACTCTGAGCTGCCAATACCGGTGGGTCATATGTCTGCCAAGCAGCCCCCAATCTCGTCCACAATATGCAGCCCCACCCGGTATCCTCAAACCAGGTTGAGCCCCTTAGAGAAGAAGGGTAACCATATCACAGCCGACGGGCCTGGTAGGAAGTGGGTTGTAGAGGGCAGCTCAAGGATTGTAATTAGGCGCAAGAAAGACACAGAAGACAGTGAACGTAAAGTTAAAGGAACACTTGGAGAACCTGAGAGAGACTTTGCACCCTCCGGTGACTACCCAGCCAGCTACCTGCAAAGACTGCGTGACTAAACCGAGTGAACCGGAACTGTTGCCAGTAAAGTACCCGTAGAGAGTCAGCAAGCCTCCGGTGTATTATTCTGCTAAGTAACTGCTGCCACATCGACCAGCTCAGCAGCAACACTGCCTCGGGGACCCCGTTCCACCTGCAGGGAGCGTTGACAACTGACTGCAATACCACCATTCCCGGTGGTCTGACAGCGGCGCTGGTGAGATCACCTGAAACTGCAGGTGGCGTCACGAGACTCTCTTTTTTTTATTACTATTTTTCCCTTTTACCCAGTGACCGCATGGTTACCCGTCCGGGCAGACCACCAGAGACATCTTCTTACAGCAAATGTCCCAATTATAAGTCCCCAAAAACCCCTGGGTGGGTCACATGCCCTTGCGACATCCCCCGTGAATCAACGCCCGGAACGAGTACCCCACGGCCATGGGGTGTGTCAACTTCTCTTTCAGCCTATGGGTGAATGTATTCTTTGAAAATGTCCCCATATGCCGGGAGACTGAATCTTTGTGGGACCTCTATCAGACTACTTCAGACCAGCTTTTGATTTGGATGGGGAATGAATTGGTAAATGAAGGTGTCTGTTGACTTTATTTATTTACTAATTCTCTCTTTTTTATGTCCTGCAGGTATGCTTTTGTGGAGAACATGGATAACGTCAAATTCAGTAGACTATGTTGTAATCCCTGGACTTTGCAGGATTTTTATTTTTATGGGGATTTTTTTCATTGAATAAATGAAATAGTGAACGTTTTTGGGAGTGTTTTTTTTTTAAATAAAAGATTTGCTGTTGTATTTATTTTTCTAATTAATGACTAGGCTAGTAAAGTGGGGTATCTGATAGTCCCATCGACATTACTAACCCTTGGACTTGATGAACCCCAAATACCATTACTCCATCTGCCAATGCACTAGTGCAGCTGAAAGAGCTGAGGAAAGAGTGCCTGTTCTGGGGTTGGTTCACCTGCTATTTTAAGGATAGGGAGGGCCCTTTAACCATGGCCCTTCCCACCCTGAGAATACCGGACTCCAGCTGTCAGCTTCACCTTAGCTGATGATCCAACTGGGGGGAACCCAATTTTTTTTTTTATTTATCTTAAATAAAAAAGTTTAAAAAGTTGCGTGAGGTGACCTTTGTTTGGATTTCCTGTCAAGGTAAAGGTGGACTGCAGGCTGCTGCTGTCTGCATTATCTTAGCTGGCTAAAAAAATAAGGGGGGAACACATCATTTTTTAATTAATCATTTATTTTGTGGCTAAATACAAGACTAAACACCCTTATGTGTCACATGAAAGGCACTTAAGGGTGTAAGCTCAGAATATGTAGGGGGTAGGATATTATATAGCTGTTTGACATCTGTCTGTCTATCTATCTATCTATCTATCTATCTATCTATCTATCTATCTATCTATCTATTTACAGTCCCTTACAAAAATTATGTCACTTATCCATGTTATGTAAATAAAAGCTTATAACCTGATGTTAAATTCATCCATTGGTTTTATAAATTACTCTTTTGAAAGCTGAAACCCTCCCAAATGTGGGTTAGGTTAAGAAAATAAATTGGCATCAATGCTGAAATATTGAAACATTTAATGAACACAGAATGATCAGATTTTGGCAAGACAAAAGTTTTGTTGCCTGGTCGTATAATGCACCCAATCCTAGTTTACATCTTCACCTGTGCTCCGTAAATGATTGGTTAATTAGTGGGTGTGTATAAAAAGAAACCCAGCATCCTAGACCTTCACTTGAACTGCAACTTGAGCTCTGACAAAATGCCAAAAATCCACCCTGTGACCAAAGCCTTGACTATCAAGAGGCTGAAGACCAGATCCACTGCAGAGGTGGCTGGGATCTTTAATGTGTCTCAGCGTCAAGTACAAAGAATTAAAAAAAGATTTGAAGAGACTGGAAATGTGTTTGACAAGCCCAGATCCAGCAGACCCCGCAAGACAACTGCTCAGGAGGAACGCTTGTTGGTTAGAAAATCCAAAGCAAACCCCTCTTCCACTGCAGCAGAGCTCCAACAGGCCTGGTCACCTCAAGTCCCTGTGTCAACTAGAACAGTTTGTAGGATTCTGATTCGAAATGGCCTCCATGGTCGAATCAGTGCCCAGAAGCCAGCACTAAACAAAAGCCAAATACAAAAACGTGTGGCATTTGCAAAGTTCCACAGCCTGCTAAACAGATGGACGTTGGAAAAGTGGCAGAAGGTAGATTTCTCTGATAAATCTTCAGTAGAATTACATCACAGCCACCGCAAATACTGCAGGAGACCTACTGGAGCCTGTATAGATTCAAATTTGATTGTGGAAAGGTCATGGTCTGGGGTTACATTCAGTATGAGGGCGTGCAAAACATTTGCAAGGTGAAAGGCAATATCAATAGCCTAAAATATCAAGATGTATTAGCTACCTCTTACATTCTAAATCATAAAAGGGGTCAAATTCTGCAGCAGGATGGTGCTCCATCTCATACATCCATCTCTACAACAAAGTTCCTCCAGGCAAAAAAGATCAAGGTGCTCAAGGACTGGCCAGCCCAGTCACCAGACATGAACATCATTGAGCATGTTTGGGGTAGGATGAAAGAGGAAGCTTGGAAGACAAAACCAAAGAATCTAGATGAACTCTGGGAGGCATATAAGACTGCATTCTTTGCTATTCCTGATGATTTCATTAATAAATTGCATTAATCAATGTTGAACCGCATGAATGCAGTCCTTCAAGCTCATGGAAGTCACACAAAATATTAAATATGACTCTTTTATCACCACAACGTCAATCACCAATGTTATGCAACATATATTTGCATTTTAATTTCATTATTTGTTTGAAAATCACATTACTTTCTGTGGGCGAAAAAACTTTTGTCTTGCCAAAATCTGACCATTCTGTGTTCATTAAATGATCAATATTTCAGCATTGATGACAATTTATTTTCTTAGCCTAAACCACATTTGGGAGGGTTTCAGCTTTCAAAAGAATAATTTATACAGCCAATGGATGAATTTAACGTCTGGTTATAAGCTTTTATTTACATAACATGGATAAGCGACATAACTTTTGTCAGGGACTGTATATGTTTGCTTTCTTGATGTAAAAAACATAATCTACATAGAGAGTAATGTAGCATGTAAATGATTATGTTAATAATGCTCAGCACATGGAAGGCAAACAGATGTCAAACACTACTGTCACACGGATAGCACACAGATAGAACACGGATGGCATATGGACGTTAAGGCAAGGGAGAAATCGTACTCGAAAAGCATTCACATGACAAACAGTATGACACTCGCATATCACTTGAAGACATTTTCAGGAGCAATAGCAGAGCCATTTTTCACACATAGATGTGAGTGAACCCTAAAGGCCACGTTACACGCTTCAATCTTGTGAACGATGTTGTTAACAATCTCATGCTAACAACATTGTTCAGATCGCTGGTGAGCTGGTAACTAAGGTACACATCAGGTTACTAAGCACCGCGCAGTGCTTAGTAACTCGATATGTACCATGATTACCATCTCCCAGCATAGGAGATCGTTCATCGCAGTGTCACACAGCACGATCCTGCAGGTAGAAGCATCATTCATCACCAGATTTCAGAGCTCAGAACATGTACACAAATCTGGGATGAACGATCCATTAAAGGATGGTTCATCCCAGACATCACGGTGTTACACACTACGATGTCGTACACGACATCGTTCGTGTATCACCAAACATGTGACTTTTGAACGATGTAGCAAACGATATTGAAACACGTGACGTGGCCTTAAAGGGAACCAACCACCCCCAATGACCCCCCCGGACTATTAATATCAGTGCCTACACACAGCACATACATGTGCTGCACTGATTTTGGCTAAAAAAACTGTTTTTTAAAACTAAAGATAATGATTTTTAAAGTTTAAACCGGAGCGACGGATGGGCGGTACTTATCTGTGGAAACCGACGAGATCTGATGTCACTCATCTTCCCTGTCTCCCCTCGCAGCAGTTATGGCCACCCCTTTGTGCAGCGTCACAGCCCTGTGCACGGGCTCGCATGCCCGTGCACACGTCATCATCTGCAGCCGGGTTGCGAGCGCGCTCTCTGACTTCCTGCGCTCGGCTATGGAAGACAGAGCGCGCGCTCGCAACCCGGCTGCAGATGATGACGTGTGCACGGGCATGCGAGCCCGTGCACAGGGCTGTGACGCTGCACAAAGGGGTGGCCATAACTGCTGCGAGGGGAGACAGGGAAGATGAGTGACATCAGATCTCGTCGGTTTCCACAGATAAGTACCGCCCATCCGTCGCTCCGGTTTAAACTTTAAAAATCATTATCTTTAGTTTTAAAAAACAGTTTTTTTAGCCAAAATCAGTGCAGCACATGTATGTGCTGTGTGTAGGCACTGATATTAATAGTCCGGGGGGGTCATTGGGGGTGGTTGGTTCCCTTTAAGTTTAATTATTTTATTAAACAACAGGGTAGATTGAAATTCCATCACTCACCTCTCCTTTCAACAATTTAAGCCCCCGTCACACATAGCGAGATTGCTAGCGAGATCGCGGTTGCGTCACAGGTTTTGTGACGCTACAGCAACCTCACCAGCTATCTCGCTATGTTTGACACGTAGCAGCGACCAGGCCCAGCTGTGACATCCACAATCGTGTCAGAATGGCCTCTACCAATTTTTGATCGTCGGGTTCCTGCTGGGGAGCATGCTTCGGTGCCTTAAGAACGACCTCGTTCGTGACTCAGAACTCAGCCACGTAGGTCTGAGTCATCAGACTAGCTGCTGTGTGACAGGGTCCCACTGACCACCAAGGTCGTTACATGGGTCGCCGTGTCGTTGCTGTGTCGTTGAGTAGATCTGACTGTTTGACATCGCACGAGCGACTATGTAGCTACGTTCCAGCGATCCCTACCAGGTAATATCATTGTCAGGATCGCTGGAACGTCGCCAAGTGTGAAGGGACCCTTACTGTTTCATCTTCTTCCTGTCTGTTGTCAAAAAACTTTATTTATTATGTGCACAGGCATTTTATAGATGCATAGCCACATGTTAAAATGCTTCAAAGACCGGATTTCACGCATTTAATGCAAGTCTATGGGGAGACTACGCACTACGAAGACTGAGTATTTCTGCCAGATAAACTGACATGCTGTCAACATGAGACGTCTCCGAAAGCTGCGCCGCAGGTGAGTTAACACTGAGTACAAAATAAGCACAGTGGGCATGAGCTTTCTATAATCCCATCTACTGTGCTTGTACTGTAGAATGCAGCATTTTGGACGAAGTGGAAATACACTGCATCCAAAACACTGATAATCCTGATCGCTGGATCCCGGCCTAGAGCTTCACATCCTATGGCCCCTCTACATGCTGTCAATATCCTGTGCCCCTCACCAAGCTTTTTAAGGGAAAATATGCAATCACACACATCAGAAACAAACTTGAACAGTGCCGCCAATAAGGATAAAAACTTTTTTGCTGTTGTATTTTAGCAGGTTTTTTTTTTAATCAGAAAACATAATCTATATAGAGAATGTTGCAGAATGAAATCACTGAATTAAACAGCATGTCCTGAACAAATACTAGCACTATGTGACCTAAACACTTCATTATGGTAATGTGTCAAATAAATGCTTTCAGCATTTAAAAATATATAAAGTATTAACCCCTTAGTGACGGAGCCAATTTCCACCTTAATGACCAGACCGTTTTTTGCAATTCTGACCAGTGTCCCTTTATGAAGGTATAACTCTGAGACGCTTCAACGGATCCTAGCGATTCTGAGACTGTTTTTTTTGTGACATATTGGGCTTCATGTTAGTGGTAAATTTAGGTCGATAATTTTTGCATTTATTTGTGAAAAAATAAAGAATTTGGGGAAAATTTTGAAAATTTCACAATTTTCTAATTTGAATTTTTATTCCGTTAAACCAGAGAGTTATGTGACACAAAATAGTTAATAAATCACATTTCCCACATGTCTAATTTATATCAGCACAATTTTGAAAAAAAAATGTTTGGTTAGGACGTTATAAGGGTTCAAAGTTCATCAGCAATTTCTCATTTTTCCAGCAAAATTTACAAAACCATTTTTTTAGTGACCACATCACATTTGAAGTCCCTTTGAGGGGTGTACATGACAGAAAACACCCAAAAGTGACACCATTCCAAAAACTGCACCCCTCAAGCTACTCAAAACTACATCCAAGAAGATTATTAACCCTTCAGGTGCTTCACAGGAACTGAAGCAAAGTGGAAACAAAAAATGGACATTTTAATTTTTTCAACAAATATGTTTTTTTAGCCTCAATTCTTTCATTTTCACATGGGAAACAGGATAAAATGGATGCTAAAACTTGTTGGGAAATTTCTCCTGAGTACACCGATACCTCATATGTGGTCATAAACTACTGTTTGGGCGCACGGCAGGGCTCTGAAGTGAAGGAGCGCCATTTGACTTTTGGAGCTACTTTTCTATTCAACAAGTCAAATGGCGCTCCTTCACTTCTGAGCCCTGCCGTGCACCCAAACAGTGGCTTATGACCACATATGAGGTATCGGTGTACTCAGGAGAAATTGCCCAACAAGTTTTAGGATGCATTTTATCCTGTTGCTCATGTGAAAATGAAAAAATTGAGGCCAAAAGAAAATATTTGTGAAAAAAAAGTACTTTTTCATTTTTATGGATCAATTTGTGAGGCACCCGGGGGTTCAAAGTGCTCACTATACTTCTAGATAAGTACCTTGGAGGGGTCTACTTTCTAAAATGGGGTCACTTGTGGGGGAGGTCCAATGTTTAGGCACAGAGGTGCTCTCCATACGCGATATGGTGGCCACTAACAATTTGAATTGAAAATTAGCTCCAATTGTTAGCGGACACCATGTTGTATATGGTGAGCCCCTGTGTGCCTAAACATTGGAGCTCCCCCACAAGTGACCCCATTTTTGAAACTAGACCCCCCAAGGAACTTACCTAGATGCATAGTGAGCACTTTGAACCCCCAGGTGCTTCACAAATTAATCCATAAAAATGAAAAAAGAAAATTTTTGTGGAAAAAAAAGTACTTTTTCATTTTTGGGGATCAATTTGTGAAGTACCTGGGGGTTCAAAGTGCTCACTATGCATCTAGGTAAGTTCCTTGGGGCGTCTATTCTATCTATATATCTGTCTATTCTAACTTTTACCAGCATGGGTAAGGCCATGCTACAAATTCGCACAGTGTGCTGTCTGAGTGCATTTTTTTCTCGCACCCATAAACTTTCAGTGCCCTTTTGCACGGTAACCTCGCAGACAATCGCAGCATGCTGCGATTGGACTAGCATTTGACTCACAATGCAAATTCAGCGGAAGAGAAACGCAACAATAAGACCTGACTGATTATTTAACATTGCTCTGAGTGCAATGGGAGTATTTCTCGCATTGCACTCGAGCGAATTTCATGCCAGTGTGCCTTCACCCTTTGTTGTATTTATGAATAGATGTGAGTGAATTTCCCCATGTTGGGACATTGCTCAACATTAATATCTAATGTTATTTGTGAGCACTCTTACAGCAACACCAACATAAAAATGACACAAAGGCCAAAGTATAGCCATGTCCTTAAAGGGTTAAATTATTTTTATGTTTTCTTTTTTCTTTTTGCTTTGGAATTCCTGTAAATCTACTTGTACATCTGTCTACAACATAGGTACAAAATAATTAGGATGTGTGCTTTACACCCACTCCCTCTGTATCTAATGTGTTCATCTGACATTGTATTCACCCCAGAAAGGACAAAGTTAGCAAACAATTATCTTTTGAAGTTAATGGGAGATAATTACAACATCATTTAATTGCCTGGAATTGTGCTGTGTCTAAACTATGTTAAGGTACTTGTGTGCTTTATTTCTGTTTACTCTGCTTTTGAGAAAAGTACATGTGATTGCTTGTTAAGTGGCTATGTAGGGCATAATAGTACTGTCTTTGACCAGAAAAAACAATAAGAAGTTTTGAACCAGATTCTACTTTTTTTTGTAGGGAAATAATACTTAAATACCTTCAAGGGTATGTTCACATTGCGTCTTTTAGATGCCAGCGTACGTGCATAGTTTTCACAACAGAAGACGGATTTCCTAAAGTATACCGTATATACTCGTGTATAAGCCGACCCGTGTATAAGCCGACCCCCCTACTTTTGCCCCCAAAACCTGGGAAAACCTATTGACTCGTGTATAAGCCGAGGGTGGACTCCAGCACAGGTATACAGCCCCCAGCAGTGTGGTATACAGGCCCCCCAATAGTAGTATACAGCAGCCTCCCCAGTGGTAGTATACAGCAGCAGCCCCCGTGGTATATACAGCAGCAGCTCCAGTAGTTAGTATACAGCAGCCCCAGAGGTATATACAGCCCCAGTGGTAGTATACAGCATCCCCAGAGGTATATACAGCCCCAGTGGTAGTATACAGCATCCCCAGAGGTAGCATACAGCAGCCCCAGAGGTAGTATACAGCAGCCCCAAAGGTATATACAGCAGCCCCAGTGGTAGTATACAGCAGCCCCAGTGGTAGTATACAGCAGCCCCAGTGGTAGTATACAGCAACCCCAGAGGTAGTATACAGCAGCCTCAGAGGTATATACAGCCCCATTGGTAGTATACAGCAGCCCCAGAGGTATATATAGCCCCAGTGGTAGCATCCAGCAGCCCCAGAGGTATATACAGCCCCAGTGGTAGTATCCAGCAGCCCCACAGGTATATACAGCCCCAGTGGTAGTATACAGCAGCCCCAGAAGTATATACAGCCCCAGTGGTAGTATACAGCAGCCCCACAGGTATATACAGCCCCAGTGGTAGTATACAGCAGCCCCACAGGTATATACAGCCCCAGTGGTAGCATCCAGCAGCCCCAGAGGTATATACAGCCCCAGTGGTAGTATACAGCAGCCCCACAGGTATATACAGCCCCAGTGGTAGTATACAGCAGCCCCAGAGGTATATACAGCCCCAGTGTAGTATACAGCAGCCCCAGAGGTATATACAGCCCCAGTGTAGTATACAGCAGCCCCACAGGTATATACAGCCCCAGTGGTAGTATACAGCAGCCCCACAGGTATATACAGCCCCAGTGTAGTATACAGCAGCCCCACAAGTATATTCAGCCCCAGTGGTAGTATATACAGCCCCAGTGGTAGTATATACAGCCCCAGTGGTAGTAGATTGCAGCCCCAGCGGTAGTATACAGGGCCCCAGCAGTATATACAGCCCCAGTGGTATATACAGCCCCAGTGGTAGTATATACAGCCCCAGTGGTAGTAGATTGCAGCCCCAGCGGTAGTATACAGGGCCCCAGCAGTATATACAGCCCCAGTGGTATATACAGCCCCAGTGGTAGTATATACAGCCCCAGTGGTAGTAGATTGCAGCCCCAGCGGTAGTATACAGGGCCCCAGCAGTATATACAGCCCCAGTGGTATATACAGCCCCAGTGGTAGTATATACAGCCCCAGTGGTAGTATATACAGCCCCAGTGGTAGTAGATTGCAGCCCCAGCGGTAGTATACAGGGCCCCAGTAATCCAGGGCCCCCCCAGCGTCTCTCCGGTCACCTGAAAAGCAAACTATACTTATCAGTGTCCGCTGTCTGCGCCCGCTCGCCTCTGCCGTCTGCGATCCTCCATCTTCATGCGGCGTCTTCCGGTTTCCTGTGCTCGTCGCAGGGAATGACGTCATTCCCTGCGACGAGCACAGGAAACCGGAAGACGCCGCATGAAGATGGAGGATCGCAGACGGCAGAGGCGAGCGGGCGCGGACAGCGGACACTGATAAGTATAGTTTGCTTTTCAGGTGACCGGAGAGACGCTGGGGGGGCCCTGGATTACTGGGGATGCGGGGGCTGCTGTATACCGATGTATACATCGGTATGTACCGATGTATACATCGGTATGTACCGATGTATACATCGGTATACAGCACTGACTTGCGTATAAGCCGAGGGGGGTACTTTTCAGCCCAATTTTTGGGCTGAAAAACTCGGCTTATACGCGAGTATATACGGTAATTATTTGTCGTCTTTTTTATCATTTTTGTGGCAGATTTGCTGCTGGTGTTTTGATTTTTTTGTAATTTTTATATTGCCTGAAGGATGGGTAGGTCACTTCTTTTAGCTACTTCACAACTTTAGAAGCCAAGATTGTAGAGATGAGTTACAGGCCCCGTTACACGTAGCGATATCGCTAACCATATCGCCACAACATCACAGGTTTTGTGACGTTATGGTCACCTCACCAGTGATATCGCTGCGAGTGACATGTAGCAGCGAACGACCCCCCACTGTGAGATCGCTGATTGTTACGGAATGGCATGGACCATTTTTTCATTGTCGGTCTCCCGCTGGCCATGCTGCATCCGTGTGTGTGACAGGGGAAACAATCAACGATCTCCATGTTATGCCCGTGACTGTGACAGATCCCAACGATCTGGTGAGTAGATCTACCTGTGTTGCATCTCACCAGCGATCACTTAGCAACATTCCAGTGACCCCTGCCAGGTCGTATCGTTGTCAGGATTGATGGAATGTCGCTAGGTGTAACGGGGCCTTAAGATAAGGCAAAATTCCAATTTACTAGCTTAGATTTTCCCGGAACTCCTCAATGGAAGTTAATTAGCGATGGACAGTAGGGCTCTTCCACCCACTTACAGCAAGCCAAAAGCAGAGCATTACTGCGGGGAGGGTGGGAAGGTTTTTTTTTTTTTTTTTTTTACACACAGCATCTGGACACATTGCTTTAACCCCAAGTGAAAGCGCTTCAGAGACTGTAAACGTCAATCATTGGGTGCCAGTTCCCATCGTTCTGGCTATTTGTGGCAGATCATTCACTTACAACACATCCGAGCACCAAAATGATTAAGAGACTTGCCAAAAGACAGAGCAATTTATTCATACATTCATTCATTCGTTTTGGTTGTTTTCTAGCACTTTTTCAGGTGGGTTACAGGTGGAATTCACCTAAAAGAACACTGTATGCACATACTATAAAGTCGTACAAAGAACCACAAACGATTAGAGTTGATCACAGAGGTCTCAACAATAGAACATGATTACCTTGACTTTGGAGGACTTCTCTAAGGGTGCCTTCACACTGCGGTCAGGTCCGGTCCGGGACTGTCAGGGGTGACAGCCCCGGACCGGATTTTGGCCCCATAGTAGCCTATGGGGCCGGATGGAGCCGGGATGACTGACATCACAGAGGAGGGAGAGAGACGCTTGAAAGCCCGCCTCCTGGTCTTGGGTCAGGTTTGAAACAGATTTTATAAAAGTCTTTATTTCAGTGAATCAAGGGAGCATAAATGCTATAGACACCTTGTCAGAATGCAGCCTTAGTGCTGCAGAAGGTGGCTATGTTATTTTTAGATGCCTGAAGGGGGTGACAGGTTCGCTTTAACCCTTTTCACCATCCTTCCTGCAGGAGCCGTTTACGATTAACCCCTCGGACTTTTGGATACATTTATAACTACTCATTTCGGTAATTATATAATAACTATATGTTGTTAAGCACCCTCCCATTGAAGCCCTTTGGGATTAACCCTTCGGACACATATAAGGACATAAGGATACTTGTATAAGGACTTACATCAGTAACTCTTTACATAATAACATAAGTTTACGTTATTAAGCACTCTCCTGGAGCCGCACCTTTGGGATTAACCTTTGTGAGCTTTATAAGGCTAGAAGGCTACGTCTTTAAGAACATCATCCCCTTGCTATTTTGATTTCCTCATAAGTCTACGTTTTTACCTACACTCCTGGAGCCACCCTTTGCACATATATAAGGACATTAACCTACGTCTACGGACACTTTTCTATCACTTTTAAGGACCTAACTATACTTTATTAAGTAACCTCCTGCCGGATCCCTAAATAATTAACCCTTCTGCTTTACCACAACTCTACATACATACATACGTACATACACATCCTTTCTCTCTTGATTCCTCCAGGACCTCTTCTGAAACGCCTCTTAACCCCCAACACTCTAACTCTCTGCTATCTGCTGTCACACTTGCTTACCAGTGCCAACATGAGTCCTCCCAACAAGGAATGCCAATGACACCGAGAGGAAAGCTGCTTCTTCACTACGCCAAAGAAAACGCCGTGCTAACGAGACTCCTGAGGAAAAACAACATCACCTTGACGCCATGAAGGCTGATTTCCAACAACGCGTCACACATGAGTCCCCTAAGTCTAAAACATTAGATTAGCACAAGCAGCCTCTGCACATCATCGACACCGACAACATGCACCTTCAACCTCTACATTCGTAGGACACTCACAACTCCAAGTCTTCAGTTCTGCATGTGCGACCACTCCCTGCCACACGTCGACGTCTCTCCCGTTCACCATCATCCATCCTGAACACTCTCTTTCCACCTTTTCAATACCACTTTCACTGAATACAGACTCCCACTTTCTGTACACTCAAGCTCTTCCAGTAAGCCACACTCAAGTCCCACCACCACACACAAGACTAATATACATCGGTCTCCACAATAGCCCCACTGCACCATTAGCACATCCTCTTCCACTACATGCTAAAGTTTTCACTCATGATGAAAGTACTATTATAGAACACAACTGTGGTGCAATGAACCATATATGTCAACATTGCCAAGCTTTGCATTTTATCTCTGAGACACCTACTGATAACAATTTTACCCTCTGCTGTCATAAGGGTAAAGTCCATGTACCTATACTACAATATCCTGCTGTCTTTACACGTTTGCTCAAAGGACAAAGTGAATTTAGCAAAAATTTCATGGACATTAGAAGCATTAACAGTTCGTTTGCTTTTGCCTCTATGGGTGCCGATATTTCCCCACCCCCTGGATATGGCCCATACTGTTTCCGCATACATGGATAGATCTATCATCGAACTGGAACACTAAATCCCTCTGACGACCAACTACAAGCATTTGCCCAACTTTACATTCTCGATACCGCTAGCGCAAACGAACAACGCTTACAGTGTAAAGAAAATCAAAAATGTCATCCTACATTGATGAACATTATTGCCCTTCAAATACAAACGATCAATCCTTTTGTGGCAGCTTATCAAATGTAACACGATGTGGAAGAACAAGAACAAATTAAAGCTGTACAAAATGGAACTAAACAAGATCGGACTCAAGAACCTTGACGCTATAATAATCCCACTGTCAGTGAAGTCGCCGTCGTGTTTCAAAATGTCAATGGTGAGCCGCTCTTCAATAGAGACATATTAATTCATTTAAAACTTGATCCCCACAACCCTTTAGCTCCAAAAACACCACAACTTAGCATTCTCCTTAGCAATTTGGATGCCCTCCTCTATCCAATATTTTTCCCTTATGGAGACCAAGGATGGCATGATGGACTCAAACAACAAGGCAAGACTCCACGCAGGATCACACAACTTCAATACTATTGCTATATGTTATCTGTCAGAGATTACTTTAACCCACTCCTCAATGGTGGTAAGCTCACACAGCAATACTTAGTAGATGCTTATGTCAAAATCGATGCTAATCGCCTACATTACATCCGAAAGCACCAAAAAGATTTAAAATTGGAGGATTACTGCCTACTTCAAGAACATTTACTTAAAAAATCGATTCAAAAGGGCATCCCTATTGGAAAAACTGTCATTTTACCATCTTCTTTTGAAGGCAGTCCCAGAAACATGCAACAGCGCTACCAGGATTCTATGGCTATTGTAACAAAGTATGGTCGACCTGATCTTTTTATTACCATGACATGTAATCCAAAGTGGAGTGAAATTACTACAAGTTTAGAACCATGGCAGTGTGTTGAACACAGACCAGACTTGGTTGGTCGCGTCTTTAAAATTTAACTGTATTTCCTCTTAAAAGACATTAGCAGTGGATTATTTGGAAATGTTACGTCAATGGTCCATGTCATTGAATTTCAAAAGCGTGGTCTCCCACACGCTTATATTTTAATTATTCTTGATAGCCTGTCTAAATTACGGACTGAGGAGGACATAGACAATATAGTGTGGGCTGAAATTCCAGATGCTACATACTACCCTCAGCTCCATACCAATTTTCTTCAACACATGATTCATGGTCCCTGTGGAAAACACAATCCTAATTCTCCCTGTATGGATCTTGGAAAGTGTAGCAAAGGTTTCCCGAAACAACACCAACAATATACCATCAAAGAAAAGGACGACTATCCCACTTACCGCAGACCCTTTGGCAAAACATATGAACACCATTCTAAGACTATTGACAATTCATGGGTAGTTCCATATAACCCATTTTTACTCACCAAATACAAGTGCCATATTAATGTAGAAATATGTGCTTCCATTCAAAGTGTAAAATATTTATTTAAATACGTCTACAAAGGACATGACAAAGCCAATCTTGAAATTTCCAAAAATAATATCCAACATGATGAAACACACCAATTTGTGGATTCCAGATATGTTAGTTCTCCTGAAGCTGCATGGCGAATAATTGCTTTTCCTATGCATAAACAATCTCCTGCCATCATTTGCCTAGCGGTCCATCTGCCTAATTCTCAACCACTATATTTTCATGAGGATGACTCTGCAGACAACATCCAACAAAAGCTCAATACCAATTCAACACTTATGGCGTATTTCAACCTTAATAACATAGACCACAATGCACATGACTATTTCTTCCGCGAAATTCCGCAATACTACATTTGGAAACATGGCACATGGGAACGCAGAAAACGACAGGGTCTCACAGTTATTGGAAGAATGTATACTGTTAGTGTGAAAGACCAAGAACGCTATTATTTACGTTTTTTACGTTTGTTGTTATTGCATGTAAAGGCTGCTACAAGTTTTGACAGCATTAAAACCGTCAATGGAGTTATGCATCAAACCTTTAAGGATGCTGCATTAGCACTCGGAATATTATCCGATGATACTGTCTGGAGAAATACTTTAATAGATGCCTGCATTCTTAATATGCCTTCCCAACTTCGAGACATGTTTGCTTACATCTGTATTTTTGCTTCCCCCCCCACTAATCCACTTGAATTGTGGAATGAATTTAAGGAACATTTTTTACAAGACTACTGTCATACATACCACAGCAACACTGAAGAGTGTATCGATTGTGAAGGACATGCTATGAAAGATCTCCAAGATGTGCTCATAGTCCATGAAAAAACATTTGCTGATTTCAATTTACCACGCCCAGCAAAAAATAGAAAACACCTCCTTGAACAATATGATAAGGACCATGAGTTAACAAAAGCTGCAGAGATGAAAGAAACTCTTAATCAGGAACACCTTTTTGCCTACGATGTCATTACTGAACCTTTACAAAACAGCAGTTTAACACCAAAGTGCTTTTTTCTTGATGGACCTGGTGGCAGTGGAAAGAACTACCTATACCATCTACTTACACATCATCTAAGGGGACAAAGAGACATTGTCTCACCTGCAGCGACTACAGGAATAGCGGCTAACTTGCTACAAAGAGGCCGAACAATCCACTCTCTATATGGCATACCTATTCCAATCAACGAAACATCCGTTTCCAGGATTAAAAACAATACAAATGCAGGAAAACATTTAGAGTGTACAAAACTTTTTATTATTGATGAGTGTACTATGGTCCAAAAACATGCATTGAATGTGATAGATACACTCCTACATGACATCATGACAACAAATGTTGCTGAAAAAAATAAAACACTGTTTGGAGGTAAAGTTATTGTTCTTGGAGGAGACTTTAGACAATGCCTTCCCGTCATCGCTCATGGAACAAGAACAGACATTGTAGATTCCTGCATTAAATATTCACAACATTGGCAACATTTTGCTAGACTACCGCTATTTATCAACATGCGCTCCACTGATCCTGAATACGGCAGTTGGTTGCTTTAACTTGGAAATGGTGAACTGTCTAATGAACCTTGGAGAGGATGTCATTGAAATTCCTCCAGACATGCTTTGCACTGGCTCTATAGTAACCGAGATCTTTGGAGACCATATTTGCATGGATGTTCACGACAAACACAGCGTAAACACTGCTGCATCACATGCTATACTATGTCCAAAAAATGATGACGTAGATTTTCTGAACTCTAAAGTTATGGATCGCATCAGTGGTGATTATACTGTCTATACAAGCGATGATTCTGTCAATGCTGATGAAGCAGAGGAATGTGAAAACTACACATCAAAAATTTTTAAACTCACTGACACCATCAGAAATGCCATCACATCTCTTACAACTTATAATTGGCACCATTGTAATGCTATTACGAAACCTAAACACCAAGAAAGGTCTCTGTAATGGCACTCGCCTCATTGTCACTGCCTTACTCCGCAACATCATACAGGCTAAAGTCATTACTGGCTCAGCTGAACGAGACATTGTCTTTATTCCACGCATCGATTTGTGTCCTTCAGAGACTGGGTTACCTCTTAAATTAAAACGTCGACAGTTTCCTGTACAACCTGCTTTTGCTATGACCATTAACAAATCCCAAGGACAGACCCTCAATCGAGTTGGCATTTTTTTTTACCAGAACCTGTATTTGCCCATGGACAATTGTATGTTGCATTCTCCAGAGTAAAGCAACGCAGCAACGTTAGGGTCAAAGTAGTGGATACACCACTTCAAAGAAAATTATTACCTAATAGCCCAAAACTCTTCACTAGAAATGTAGTTTACAAAAATGTTTTACTTTGAACTATTTAGGTTGCTCCTGCAATGGATAGATATATAGATATATAAATATATAAAGGATAGTTACATTCTAAATAGATATAGATAATAGACTTTCATACACAGCTTGATACATGTTATATATATAGATATTCTAAGCAGATAGATATATCATACATAAATTATGTTTCACATATATGTCAGACACATTTAGATGCATAGAAACATACATAGGTATAGGTATATACCGTATATACTCGTGTAAAAGCCGAGTTTTTCAGCACAAAAAATGTGCTGAAAAGTCCCCCCCTCGGCTTATACACGAGTCATATACTCGGTATACAGCCCCCCCCCCCCATCACTGGTATACAGGGCCCCCCCTTGCTGCCGCACACCTGTAAAGAAATAGATCATTATACTTATCCCTGTCCTGTCGCCGCTGCCGCTCTCTGACACCGCGCGCTCCTCCGGCTTCATCCTGCTTCTTCCTGCTGTGACCGGCGGGCGCAGGCAATGATGTCATTGTCTGTGCGCCGGAGGAGGAAGCAGGAAGTAGCCGGATGAAGCCGGAGGAGCGCGCGTTGTCAGAGAGCGACGGCGGTGACAGGACAGGGATAAGTATAATGATCTATTTCTTTACAGGTGTGCAGCAGCAAGGGGGGGCCCTGTATACACCACTGGGGCCTGTATACACCACTGGGGCCTGTATACACCACTGGGGTCTGTATACACCACTGGGGCCTGTATACCACTGGGGCCTGTATACACTACTGGGGCCTGTATACCACTGGGGCCTGTATACACCACGCGGTCGTTCATATTTCTCCTATTCCTGCCGCTTTGTAAAATCGTTCAAACGATCTTCTCCAAATAGCTGTAGCGTTACCAAATTTAAGATCGTTAACGATATCCTTGCGTGTGACAACGCACTAACGATGTCGGAAGGATCGCGGTCACATGACATAGCTAATGATCTCATTCACCTATATGCTAGCGTGTGAAGCGGCCTTAAGAAATATGGGTTGTTTGAGAAGAACAGCATACTTGAATTAAAAAGTTGATTGAAAATGGTAAAACATAAAAAGTGCAGAAAATGATAGGCTGTTCACCTTAAATGATCTTCAATGCTTTAAAATGGAAAGCAAAACCAGAGAGATGTGGAAGAAAATGGAAGACTAGCATTCGAATGGATCGAGGACTAGCCAGAATGGCAAAGACTCAATGATCAGCTCCAGGAGGATCAAGACGGTCTCAAGTTACCTGTGAGTACTGTGACAGAAGCCGCCTCTGTAAAGCTAATCTATTAGCAAGATGTCTCTGCTAAGTCCCACTGTTAGAAAAAGACAAGTAGGAAGTGGATACAATTTGCCAAAGAACACATCAACTGGCCTAAGGAGAAATTGAGAAACATTTTGAGGACTGATGAAAGTAAAATTGTTCTTTTTGGGTCTAAGGGCTGCAGATAGTTCATTAGATGACCCTCAAATTCTGAATTCAAGCCCCAGTAAACTCTATAGACATTATTGACTTCTGGGTGCCATGACAACCATTGGCTACCCATGATTTTGCCGCATGGGTGCAAATGGGGTGAGAGAAGGTGTCCCCGCCCTCCCACAACTTTCTAAATGTAATAGCTTTGCCTTCACTCTGAGCTTCACCGCAGAGTGACTCACGAGCTACAGGGCATCTCTCCCCATTTACATTATCCTTCAGGTCCCTCTCTTACCTATTTGGGCTTCAGCCTCATTACATCATTGTATCTAATAAAACATTTTATTTTACTCATGCATCTATTTTCATCTTTTAGAAATTACGTAGCTGTCTACTTTTATTTTTTTTTCTGAACACCGCACTATATGGTGGAACCAATGTTCTTGACATTATTATATGATGTGGGGACTGATAACTAATCATGACATGCTATACCCATCATGTGATGTCAAAGGATTAATATCACAACAACATCATGTGTTCCTGCAGTGAAACACTGTGGTCAGTGATGTAATAGTAGACAGGAGACTTCTCAGCCTCAAGAGTGGCAGCAATAGTTATGTAATGAAGTAGGGGTTGCAGTGGTCATGGAGCGGCAAAGGCATCAACATAGAGTTTACAGGAGAAAAAAAGAGGCATTCAAAGAAAAGAACACGGTCCCTACAGTCAAACATGGTGGAGCTTCTCTGATGTTTTGGGGTTGCTTTGCTGCCTCTGGCACTGGACTGCTTGACCGTGTGCATGGCATTATGAAGTCTGAAGACTACCAACAAATTTTGCAGCATACTGTAGGGCCCAGTGTGAGAAAGTTGGGTCTCCCTCAGAGGTCATGGGTCTTCCAGCAGGACAATGACCCAAAACACACTTCAAAAAGCACTAGAAAATGGTTTGAGAGAAAGCACTGGAGATTTCTAAGGTGGCCAGCAATGAGTCCAGACCTTGCTTTTTGCTTCATTCTCTTTTGTGTTTTTTCATTTAAGACAAAGTAAATGAAGATAATAATACCAAAGAATTTGTGATTGCAATCATTTTAAGGAAAAAACGGAGTATTATATGACAGAATTGCAGGGGTGTCAATACTTTTGGCCACAACTGTACAGTACCATGTGAAAGTATTTGGCCCCCTTGAACTTTTTAAACTTTTGCCACATTTCAGGCTTCAAACATAAAGATATAAATTCAAATTTTTTTGTGAAGAATCAACAAGTGGGACACAATCGTGAAGTGGAATGAAATTTATTGGATATTTTAAACTTTTCTAACACATAAAAAACTGAAAAGTGGGGCGTACAATATTATTCTGCCCCTTGAGTTAATACTTTGTAGCGCCACCTTTTGCTGCGATCACAGCTGCAAGTCTCTTGGGGTATGTCTCTATCAGTTTTGCACATCGAGAGACTGAAATTCTTGCCCATTCTTCCTTACAAAACAGCTGGAGCTCAATGATTTTGGATGGAGAGCGTTTGTGAACAGCAGTTTTCAGCTCTTTCCACAGAATCTCCATTGGATTCAGGTCTGGACTGTGACTTGGCCATTCTAACACCTGGATACGGTTATTTTTGCACCATTTCATTGTACATTTTGCTTTATGTTTGGGATCGTTGTCTTGTTGGAAGATAAATCTCTGTCCCAGTCTCAGGTCTTTTACAGACTCCAACAGGTTTTCTTCCAGAATGGTCCTGTATTTGGCTCCGTCCATCTTCCCATCAATTTTAACCATCTTCCCTGTCCCAGATGAAGAAAAACAGGCCCAACCCATGATGCTACCACCACCATGTTTGACAGTGGGGATGGCGTTTTGAGGGTGATGAGATGTGTTGCTTTTACGCCACACATAGTTTTGCATTGTGACCAAAAAGTTCGATTTTGTTTTCATCTGACCAGAGCACCTTATTCCACATGTTTGGTGTCTCCCAGGTGGCTTATGGCAAACTTCATACGAGACTTTTCATGGATATTTTTGAGAAATAGCTTTCTTCTTGCCACTCTTCCATAAAGGCCAGATTTGTGCAGTGTACGACTGATTGTTGTCCTATGGACAGACTCTCCCACCTCAGCTGTAGATCTCTGCAGTTGATCCAGAGTGATCATAAGCCTTTTGGCTGCATCTCTGATCAGTCTTCTCCTTGTTTGAGATTAAAGTTTAGAGGGACGGCTGGGTCTTGGTAGATTTGCAGTGGTCTGATACTCCTTCCATTTCAATATGATCACTTGCACAGTGCTCCTTGAGATGTTTAAAACTTGGGAAATCTTTTTGTATCCAAATCTGGCTTTAAACTTCGCCAGAACAGTATCTCGGACCTGCCTGTTGTGTTCCTTGCTCTTCATGATGCTCTCTGCACTTGAAACAGAACCCTGAGACTATCACAGAGCAGGTGCATTTATACAGAGACTTGATTACACACAGGTGGATTCTATTCATCATTACCAGTCTTTTAGGACAACATTGGATCATTCAGAGATCCTCACTGAACTTCTGGAGTGAGTTTGCTGCACTGAAAGTAAAGGGGCCGAATAATATTGCGAGCCCCACTTTTCAGTTTTTTATTTGTTAAAAAAGTTTAAAATATGCAATAAATTTTGTTCCACTTCACGATTATGTCCCACTTGTTGTTGATTCTTCACAAAAAAATTAGAATTTATATCTTTATGTTTGAAGCCTGAAATGTGGCAAAAGGTTGAAAAGTTCAAGGGGGCCAAATACTTTCACAACGCACTGTATATAACTTGCTAATTTTAAACCCCTGGGGCTCCCCCAAAATAATAAAGATTATCTCTTAAAAATGTTACAACACACGAATAGCGCTATACAGAGAACACTTAATATACTTCTCTCACGCCAAGGGCTTGGGGTACTCAGATCTCGGGCGTACTGGTACGTGGATGTCACGGGTGGTCGGTGCCCGAGTCCGTGCCCCTGGTGACAAAATAAAAAGGGGATTATTTACAGGGATTAAAGTTATTGTCAGTCGTGACGCCACCTGTAGGTCCGGTGATGGCACGGCTCTGCTGGGACCTCCGGGGTGATTGGCGTCAGCAAGGTGTTCTAGCTCTCTACAGGAAGAGCGTCTTCCCCGGGGCTGTAGGATATGATGGTGAATAGGGCAGCACGATAGGAATGGGGCAGTGTAGTTGTTGTGGTGTGGGACAGGTTGAGGAAGGGACACTCACACAATAAAATGTTTATCTGTACCTTTTACTGATGGTTCTCCAGGTACACATCCAGGGTTGAAGGGTGCACTTTGGGATTTCCACACCAAGTGAAGTATAGGACTCCGTGTCCTGCTCCCTTGTCTTGAGTCTGGCATGTATGAATCAGGCCTGACCCTTCCTGCTCCTCCACACCCGTGTTGCTGCAGTGAGGGTTCTCGCTTGTCTACCACTATCTCTCCTGCAGCTCCTGGCTCTCAAATGTGGGTGCTGCAGGTGTCCGGGAAGCTAAGCCTCCATGGTGTACTGGGATTCTCTGCTGTGCTAACCTCTTTCCCTTGCAGACTCGGACTCCAGTGACCGGTTTTCTCCTGGGGTGAGCCGGGATTGCTCCTCTGCCCCCACTCTAGTGTTCCTCTCCTCTGCCTTTTGTCCTCACTCTCTCTGGACCTCACACTGGCTCTGGTGGTGTGCTGATCTCGGGCCTAGCATGGCTCCGATAACCAGTTTTAGCTCACTAAACTCTGAGCTGATCTTCACAGTTCTTCTAGTGACTGCTCACTCTAGCTAACTCTGCCCCCAGCACCTGTATTTATAGGGGATCTGGCTTAACAGCAAACAGTGGTGCTCCCCCTACAGGCCTGGATTGGAAGGTGTTGGGTGTATGTGAGTACCAGATGTGGAAACCCCTTAGTGAACTAGTTGGTTCTGTGGCTGTACCTGGCACAGAGCGCCACATACTACATACAGAAAAAGGGAGCATCTCATCATTTATTGAACAAATTAAGCAGTTTTTAACTATATATGTCATAAAGAAACAGTAGTAGACCACTCAGTATCCTACCTTCCCAAGCCTTATCATCTAAAGGCCCAGTTACACACACAGATAATTGTGCACAGATTGTTGCAAATCTCTGGTTGCAGTGAAATCATGGACACATTGCTCCATGTGTAAACAGCCACAAAATAGAACAATGTGTCCATGATTTCACTGCAACCAGAGATCTGCAACAATCTGTGCACAATTATCTGTGTGTGTAACTGGCCCTTAACACTGATATCATCTCTCCATACAGGTATATAATATTTCATCTCATCCCATTCATTCATTTGCTGTGATTGTGCTGTGATTCACCCATCTTTCTGTGCTGCAGAAATGGTATATAATGATCTTCATCTTACTTAGGTTGTTCGACAATGCTGTAATAAGGTCATCAATCTTTAAGGCTTTATGGCCCATTCTGGCCTGCAACCCTGTTTATTTGTCTGGCTTTGCATGTTTCCCTGCTGTCTTAAGTTAGTGTGATTAATTAATTAATGAGTTAAATTGACCCAGATCTAAGCACAAGCTCCCCTATAAATTTATACATAGCCTAGGGGAAGCATATGATGCAGGGGCAGATTTAAAGAAGTGCAGTTTTTAAGAAGTACAATATGCAGTTATAATGGGCAGTTAAACGCAGCAGAAAATCAGTAAGTCATGTCAGACAAACAGACATATAACTTATTCACTTGTGCTGCAAAATGTGTTTACTATAAGTATATTGAATCAAATCCAGGACCTTCTTATCAAAGTAAACTTAACTCCTTCCCTACTACTCTCAGAAACTCCAGGAATTTAATTATTATCCCCTGCATGTCATCTATTCTTTTCAACTGTGCCCTTTGGAACCCTCGCTCAGCATGTAACAAACTCTCCTACATTCATGACTTTTTCCTTTCACATAACATTAACCTTCTTGCTCTTACAGAGACCTGGATTCAGAAGTCGGACACTGCCGCTGCTCCTGCTCTTTTATATGGAGGCCTCTAATTTTCTCATACCCCCAGACCTGAAAACAGACCAGGTGGAGGTGTTGGTCTGCTGCTCTCAACAAATTGTGCTTTTCAGGTTATCTGACCTTTCCCCTCTCTTCTCTTCCCTTCTTTTGAGGTGCACACTGTAAGACTCTACAAGCCCTTCTCCCTGTGAGTGGCAGTGGTTTGTTGCCCTCCAGGCCCCCCATGTCAATTTCTTGTTCACTTTGACACCTGGCTTCCATACTTTCTAGCCTGCGACCTTCCCACTCTCATCATGGGGGATTTTGCCATCCCTATTGACAATCCCATCTCTTCATCTGCCTCTCATCTTGTAACTAGGGATGGGCGAATCTACTCGCTACTATTCGGGACTCGCCCGAATAGTAGCGGACTCGGGGGACTCGCTACTCTCCGAGTTTCCTTAGGAATTACTCGGGGGTAGCGAGTCCCTGTAATTTTGCAGTGTATCTATACAGATACACTACAAAAGTACCCTAAAAGTTAATCTAAGGGGTTATAAACAATAAACATTAATACTCACCTTCTGTGGGGCCTGTACCTTATGTACCGGGACCGGTACTGAAGACCTCCGGACGTCACAAGACCTCAGATCACCGGGAGAAGATGGGCTGAAGGACCTGTGAGATTTCAGCCAATCAGCATGCGGCAGAGCGGTCACATGGGTTTGTCACGTGGCCGCACTGCCAGCCAATCAGATTGGCCAGATCGCTCATTGGCTGGCAGTGCGGCCACGTGACAAACCCATGTGACCGCTAGCCGCATGCTGATTGGCTGAAATCTCACAGGCCCTTCAGCCCAACTTCTCCCGGTGATCTGAGGTCTTGTGACGTCCGGAGGTCTTCGGTACCGGTCCCGGTACATAAGGTACAGGCCCCACAGAAGGTGAGTATGAATGTTTATTGTTTTTAACCCCTTAGATTAACTTTTAGGGTACTTTTGTAGTGTATCTGTATAGATACACTGCAAAAGTACAGGCTACTATTTGGACTCGCTGGACTCGCAACGAGTACCGAGTCGCGGACCCGGACTCGTTAGAGTCCAGCGATTCCGAGTATTTCAGGATTCGCCCATCCCTACTTGTAACCCTAACCTCCTCTCTTGGTCTTTCACAACTTTCTAACTCTGCCACACATGAAGATGGGAATACATTGGACTTATCTTCTCCTGGCTCTGCTCTGTACATGATTTTACTAATTCAACTCTCTGACCACAATATTCTTTCATTCTCAATCAAGAACTGTCAGCCCTTTAAGGACACCTGCAACTCGTTCACCTATAGGATTATAAGTGCCATTAACACAGTCTACTCTGGCCCCAATCTCCTCCATCCCTTGTCCTGACTCTGCTCTAAAACTCTATAATGAAACACGGCAAAGCACCCTGGATGAAGCTGCACCTCCAACACTTAGAACAACTCGTCACCGACAGCGGCAACCCTGGCACACACTGCAAACACGATTTCTCTAAAGGTGATCCAGGTGCACGGAATGTCTGTGGAAAAAATCCAATCGAGCCGAACATTTCATCCATTATAGGTTTATGCTGAAAACATACAACACCACCCTTCACCTCTCCAAATAAGCTTACTTCAATACCCTTGACATAACATCACTAGCCTACAATCCAAAACGACTCTTTGACACTTTTCATTCCCTCCTCAGTCCAAGAGCACAGGCGCCAACCACCAGCCTGACAGCTGACAATCTGGCCAATTATTTTATGGACAAAATTGACCAGGTAATTTCTCACAGCCTCAGGACATCATACATTTTCTTACCTCCTGCACTTCATCCAAGTCACTTTTGGACTTTGATCCGGTCACAGAGGAAGAAGTCACCCGAAAACTTGCATCTTTTTGCCCTACTACCTACACCAGCGACCCTATTTCCTCACATCTCTTTCAATCCCTTTCCCCAGCTGTCAAATCTCACCTAACTAAAATATTTAATCTTTCCCTCTCATCTGGTATTTTCCTCTCCTCCTTCATACATGCCAGCATACTGTACATCCATTATTAAAAAAAAATTCCTCGACCAGAATTCTGCTGCTAACCACCAACCTGACTCTAATCTCCTCTTCATCTCTAAACTCCTGGAATGCTTCGTTCACACCCGTATGATCCGCTATATCTCTGACAATTCTCTTCTTGACCCTCTACAATCCCTACAATCCAGCTTCCGCTCTTTACATTCTACTGAAACTACACTCACTAAAGTCTCTAATGATCTACTAACAGCTAATTCTAATGGTCACTACCTTCTGTTGATCCTCCTGGATTGCTCTACTGCATTTGATACTGTGGATGATCAGCTCCTCCTCTCTATGCTCTGTTCTATTGGGCTCAAGGACATTGCTCCTCCTGATTCTCCTCCTACCTCTCTGACTGCTCCGTCACTGTATCTTTCACCGACTCCTCTTCCTCTCCTCTTCCCCTCATGGTTGGGATTCCTCAGGGTTCAGTCCTAGGTCCCCTTTTCTTGTCTCTATACACCGCCCCTATTGGACAAACCATCAGTAGAATTGCTTACGACACCCAATTATACACCTCTTCTCCTGATGTCACCTCCACATTACTACAAAATACCAGTGATTGTCTGTCTGCTGTCTCTAACATCATGTCTTCTCTCTACCTTAAACTGAATCTGTCAAAAACTGAACTTCTCATGTTTCCTCCCTCTCCTAATCTTCTGAAACCTAATATTGCCATTTCTGTATGTAGTTCTACCATTACTTCTCAACAGCACGCTCGCTGTCTTGGGGTTATATTTGACCCGGATCTCTCCTTCTCTCCCCACATCTCACTCGCTCGCTCGCTCATGTCACCTACACCAAAAAAACATCTTTAGAATTTGACCTATTCTTACTGTTGATTTTGCAAAAACTGTAACTGTTGCCCTTATTCACTCTCGCCTGGATAAATGCAATTCTCTACTAATCAGTCTCCCTCTTACTAAACTCTCTCCTCTCCAATCCATGCTGAATGTAGCAGCCAGGATCATATTCCTCTTCAACTGCTTCACCGATGCCTCTATCCTGTGCCAGTCATTGCACTGGCTGCCCATCAGCTATAGTGTACAATATAAAATGATCACTCTCACCCACAAAGCCCTCCACAGTTCTGCATCGCCCTACAGCTCCTCTCTCATCTCTGTCTATCCCCATACACGTGCCTACCGTTCCGCAAGTGACCTAAGACTGACATCTGCTACAATCCGAACATCCAACTCCCGAATCCAAGACTTCTCATGAGCTGCACCAATTCTCTGGAACGGATTATCAAAGACAATTTAATTCATTCTCAATACCAATAGTTTTAAGCGAACCTTACAAATGCTTCTCTTTAGACTGGAGAACCTCACTTCACTTGTCTAACTATCTTCCCATTTCCAAATCTGGCCAGTTGTGTCATCTGTCTGCAGCCCCCATGCATAATACAGCACTTTATCTGTACTTGTACAGATCCTGACTATATTTGATGGCACTTTTTACTATTTACCTTTTGTGCCTCCCCTATTTCCTCATAGATTGTAAGCATGTGAGCAGGGACCTCCCTCCTCTTGGTTTTGAATTTTTTGTTACTCTGTATTGTCTCTAACAACTGCGTACAGATGTGTTACTGGCCTGTGATGATAAGACTTTTGCAAAACTCTTCATGAAAAAAGAGAAGTCTAAATTAACCCCAGTGGCCACAGTGAAAATTGCAAGATATCTCTGCTTTTCTGTTGCTTTTGTATTGAAAACACAAATTGAGATATGAAAATTAAATTGGAAATACATGCTAGTGCATCTCAATGAATTAGAATATCATCAAAAAGTTAATTTATTTTACCAATTCAATACATAAAGCGAAACGCATATATTATGTAGAGTCATTACAAACAGTGATCTATTTCATTTGTTTATTTCTGTAAATGTTGATGATTATGGCTGAAAACCTAAAGGTCATTATCTCAGAAAATTAAAGTAGGGAGAATGAAGGGGTAAAAACCGCGCTGCCATATTCCACGAGACATCAAAGGGAGAATATAATATTGATTTATCAGTCAACGCATTTCAGGACTCCCAGAAACGCCCTGAAACATAGCAATATTACATTGATTTTTGATAATATTTAATTCATTGAGATGCACTAATATTTACTATTTGCACAAATCTGATTTAAAAAATAGGTCATTTTCTGATAATACATTATTTTCAAAAGCAGGATGGTGTTTTCATGTTGGGTTTGCACATGAATTTGTAGCAACAGGTACGGCCTCAGATACATTATTGAATAAATCCTAGTAATGGGCAATCCGGCTCTCTGCACACATACAGCCAGCCAAAAACAGAGCTTTCTGGGAAAGATGGGTGGTTTTTTTTGTTGCACACAGCATCCAAGACTCGTTGATTTTACCCCTTTTGAGAGCCATTCAGAGATTGCAAGTGTCTCTCACTTGGGTATCGGCTCCCATGGCTCATTGAAGGGAGCCATCAGTTTGTGTCATTAATGAACGACACCTCCAAGCACCCACAATACTCATCTGAGTACCAAGCATACCCGAGCACCCCAAAGCTCAATTAATAGCTCATCATTAGTTAAAGCGTAACTGCCGTTTAAATTTTTATTTAATAATAATAATAATAATAATAATGTAGAGCAAGTGATTTAAATAAGCTTTCAATATACTTCATTAGAAAATTCTGGTTGAAAAACATTCATAAACCTTCCACAAGGTGTCCCACTACACTATGAGCGAAGCAGACACATGTTCATTCTCAGTCAAATCCGTTTTCACACTGAAAACGGAGCAGGTAACCATATAAAGGTGAGGGCGTGGCCAACACTCCTGACTGCAGCTTGTGAGGAAACAATGTATCAGATTAGCTCAGCATACAGCACAGTTGCTAAGCAATGTCAGAAGGTCAGGATCAGTGCAAACACCTCAGACGCTTGTGCCAAGGAAAGATCTGTCATCTGTCTCCGTACAGCTCAGTCACAATCTCTGTTAACCTCTTGTCTACTGACTCTCCACACAGCTCACTATTAGCCTGCTCTCAGAAGCTGTGGAAATACACACACAGTACTCGCAGACGCTGGCCATGCCCACACTTCCACAATATGCAGTTTTTAAAAGAGCACAGAAAAATGTGAGAAAATATGTCATAGAGCTAAAAAAGCATTACCTTACCTGCTATGTGACCCATCATTAACAACCAATGCAGTATTGGATTGTTTTTTTTTTGTTTTCAATAAAATGACATTTCTACTTTAAGAAGACATCTGTCTGAAACAGTAATCTAGTAGTAGTTGACCCATTGAATAACAATTGTGTGCTAAACACCTGTTGTCCAAGTTCGTAGCCTGCATCTTCCTATCTATCCGCATATTCCTTATTTGAATGGATTAAATGAACAAATGTTTGAAGACACCTTACCAGTGAGTAAGCTTCATCTTTGCTTCTTTTTGGAAACCATAACCTAGCAGTAGTCTATCAGAAAAAAAGTCATTATAAAGAAAACTAAATATATCAAACAGAATTTATATAGAAACATCCACACTAAATGTATATCACTTGCATAGAAACAGAAACAAAAATAATGGCATAGACACGGTGATAGAACCAAGCAGAACCAGATCTAGAGACCATCCTCAGAAGAAGACACTGGTGAGCAGCCAGATGAAGAGGAAGAAGAGAGGTGGCTCAGTTGGGATGTACAGCTCTATTTGGTTCAAAGAGGAACATGACTTTACTTCTTCCGCAACTCCTTCCAACAGACCGCCAAACGTAACCTGCCGGTGGTGGCCTGACCTCTTCATTAAATAAGACAAATGTTTATGGGGGCACAAGCCAAGGATCCAAATGCCACCCTGCCCTGATGTGAGAAGATTATTATTTCATTGCTTTTCACTAGTCTCACGGTATGAATTGTAGGCTTATTTCTAAATTCAATATATTTATTAGGTTTAAGTCAATATGCTCGGAGACAGTGCAAAAACCAAGAAAATAAGCCATTATGGCCAGAAGATAAAATGTTTTTTCTTTTTTTGCCATTCATTATGGGTAATAATGTTTTTACAGTTTCATGTCACCTCTAACACTGATATGGAGCACTCTGTTTAGAATGTGTGAAAAATGCTCATTATATCAAGCCGTCCAGCTGAATATCTCATTGAAAATAAATAATGAGTAAATAGTATGTTCTATTCATTCGAACTGCAGCACAACACACTCAATTACTCCAATATTGAACTTCATATTATTACTATATTGAACAAGAGGTTTCTATAACAACTCTAGAGGCATCTTGACTCAGTGAAAAGGTCTGAACTGCAAATTAATGTCAGGCAATTAAAGCAGAATGTTAAAGCCACCTATTGTCAGGTCACTATATTACTTTTTATTTAACAACCTATGATGGCAGGTTGGTTGCCATACACTAATGTGTATGGAAACCAAGCACAATCACCGTCCAGATTGAGTAACTGCAGTCTGACTGCAGCAGCCAATCACAGAGGCTATTACAGGGTGTGAGCATCTGTGATTGGCTGTTTGCCGGTCGGTGCGGTGAATATGCAGGAAGCTTAAAGGACGGCCCCAGAAATAATGGAGAGGAAACTCGGGAGACTGAGCAGATCCGGAAGCAGCGGCAGGAGTTTGGTAAGCTCAATCTACCTATTCTACCACCTATCTATCTATCTATCTATCTATCTATCTATCTATCTATCTATCTATCTATCTATCTATCTATCAATCTATCTATCTATCTATCTATCTATCTATCTATCTATCTATCTATCCAGAAAAAAAGCTGCACAGCACTCAAGATATAATGTGAACTGGTGCAAGCTGTGATGCTGAAATAAATAAACAGGAAAAAATTCACTGTAGCTAATAAGCAGTTTATATTTGAGAATTTTTTTTTAAAAACTTATGTTTTTTTCAAAAAACTCAATATTCACATATTTTTATTTACTAAAGTTCTTGGAACATTTATTGGCCAATATCTGTGTGCCCATCAACCACTTACAAGGTGACCTTAGCTCTGAAGGGTCCTACGCTGACATCCCTGTCCTCCTTGTCACTCCGTATCCCACGTCTTAACTAAGTCTTTTGCTCAACCGAGCCTCCATTTCTATTTCTGAGTGGGTGGACTCATCTCAATCACAGACCACCTGGGGTTAATGGTGGTGCAATGTGTAGTTTTTTCTGTTTATATAATAGATGGAGTTGCTGGCTGCATAGCTACACATTGCACCACCGTTAACCCCAGGTGGTCTGTGATTGAGATGAGTCCACCCACTCAGAAATAGAAATGGAGGCTTAGTTGAGCACAAGTCTTAGTGAAGACGTGGGATGGGAAGTGACAAGGAGGACAGGGATGTCAGCGTAGGACCCAGGCCCGGACTGACAGGTGGGACTACCGGGAGTTCTCCCGATTGGCCGGTGATGGTGGTGTGGGCGGGGCCGCTGCGACCGCTCCTGTGGCCGCAGACTGATTTTAAATCAATTTGCGGCCGCCACCGCTGTGCACAGCAGGGAGTCAGCGGGCCGCAGCATTGAGCGGCATGCTGCATAATGGGCCTCTTGCCCTGGATTTATTAATGCTACTGGCCCTTTAACATTTTGTAATGGCGCGCAGCCGCGATCGCGAACGCGCGGTCGCGGTAATTTGGCCCGCACTCACACACTTGCTGAGGCTGACGCCGTCCTCTGTACGCCGGCTCTGACTACTGGCGGGATGTCGGCATGGAGTGGGCTGCAGCCGCTGCTTGCCTGCATTGCTCAGGCTTGGTGAGTGACAAAGTTGAGGCCCCTGCACTGCATTCTGCATCTTTCTCACATGTACTCCTCAGGTTTACACAGTACATTACATAGGATGTACTGAGACTGGGGCTATACTTATTTAATGTATATCCTCAGCCCCAGTATGTCCTGTGTAATGTATATACACACTGAGGCCCAGGAATACACTTTACATAGGATATATTGGGGCTAATGAATATATATTAGCTATATACTGCTCCAGCCTCAGTATATCCAATCTAATGTACTCTATAAACCTTAGCCCCATTGTATACATACATTAGACAGGATATACTGGGGCTGAGGTATATACATTATATAATATATACTGGGGATGAGGTATGTACATCATATAGGATATACAGGAATGAGGTATATATACTATATCATCCCTGTATATCCTATCTAATGTACATACCTCACCCCCAGTATATATTATATAATGTATATACCTCAGCCCCAGTATGTCCTGTCTAATGATTATACATCAGCCCTGTATATCCTATCTAATCTATATTTCCCAGCCCCAGAATGTCCTGTGTAATGTATACACTGGGGCTGAGGTATACACTCCATATTTACAGCCTCAGCCTCAAAATATCCTATCTAATCCTATATAATAAATGCTAGTTTCTGGCATCCGACCACTGTGCCGCTATTCCGGCATGCACCGCGGCCGGATGCCAGCGCAGCGAGCGATGGCACTCATGTGCCATTGCGAGCCGCAATTACCGGCGCTGCCAGCGATGGCGGCTCCGCCACACTGCCGCACACCTCCCTCAGCCTCCGCCCACTCCTCGCCCAGCCCCGCCGTCATGCTCTGACAGCTCCGAAGCTGCAGGGGGATGAGCACCGTGCGCGGCACTCATCTCCCGCCGGCACAGAGCTGAAGTGCCCCCGGGCCTCACAGGACACACAGGGGACACACAGGGGCATCACAGCACACACAGGGGGACACACAGGGGCCTCACAGGACACACAGGGGGCCTCACAGGACACACAGGGGCCACGCAGGACACACAGGGGCCCACGCAGGACACACAGGGGCCCACGCAGGACACACAGGGGCCCACGCAGGACACACAGGGGCCCACACAGGACACACAGGGGCCCACACAGGACAGATGGGGGCCCACACAGGACTGACAGGGGCCCACGCAGGGCAGACAGGGGCCCACACAGGACAGACAGGGGCCCACACAGGACAGACAGGGGCCCACGCAGGACAGACAGGGGCCCACACAGGACAGACAGGGGGCCACACAGGACAGGGACACCCAAGACAGGACTGGGCCACACAGGACAGGGGCACACAGGACAGGGGCACACAGGACAGAGGACGGGGACACAAGGCAGAGGACAGCGAGACACTGGGCCACAGGACAGCGGGACACTGGGCCACAGGACAGCGGGACACTGGGCCACAGGACAGCGGCACACAGGGCCAGAGGACAGGGCCAGAGAACAACGGCACACAGGGACAGAGGACTGGGGAACACAGGGCAGAGGACAGGGAGACACAGGGCCAGAGGACAGGGGGACACAGGGCCAGAGGACAGGGAGACACAGGGCCAGAGGACAGGGGGACACAGGGCCAGAGGACAGGGGACACAGGGCCAGAGGACAGGGGGACACAGGGCCAGAGGACAGGGGGACACAGGGCCAGAGGACAGGGGGACACAGGGCCAGAGGACAGGGGGACACAGGGCCAGAGGACAGGGGAGACAGCTAACCACTCATCCTCTCTATACAGTCCTAACCACTGACCCACCATATACACTGCTCTCCACTGAGCCACCATATCCTGTGCTAACCACTGAGCCACCATATACAGTGCTAACCACTGAGCCACCATACAGTGCTAACCACTGAGCCACCATACAGTGCTAACCACTGAGCCTCCATATACTGTGCTAACCACTGAGCCATCATATACAGTGCTAACCACTGAGCCACCATACAGTGCTAACCACTGAGCCACCATACAGTGCTAACTACTGAGCCACCATACAGTGCTAACCACTGAGCCACCATATACAGTGCTAACCACTGAGCCACCATTTACAGTGCTAACCACTGAGCCACCATATACTGTGCTAACCACTGAGCCACCATACAGTGCTAACCACTGAGCCACCGTATACAGTGCTAACCACTGAGCCACCATATACAGTGCTAACCACTGAGCCACCATATGCAGTGCTAACCACTGAGCCACCGTACAGTGCTAACCACTGAGCCACCGTATACACTGCTAACCACTGAGCCACCGTATACACTGCTAACCACTGAGCCACCGTATACAGTGCTAACCACTGAGCCACCATATACAGTGCTAACCACTGACCCACCATGTACAGTGCTATCCACTCAGCCACCATTTACTGTCCGAACCACTGAGCCACCATATACAGTGCTAACCACTGACCCACCGTATACACTGCTAGCCACTGAGTCACCATATACTGTGCTAACCACTGAGCCACTGTATACTGTGCTAACCACTGACCCACCATATACAGTGCTAACCACTGACCCACCGTATACAGTGCTAGCCACTGAGCCACCGTATACTGTGCTAACCACTGATCCACCATATACTGTCCTAACCACTGAGCCATCATATACTGTGCTAACCACTTAACCACTGTATACAGTGCTAACCACTGACCCACCGTATACAGTGCTAACCACTGAGCCACTGTATACAGTGCTAACCACTGAGCCACCGTATACACTGATAACCACTGAGCCACCGTATACAGTGCCAACCACTGAGCCACTGTATACAGTGCCAACCACTCAGCCACCGTTACCAGTGCTAACCACTGAGCCACCATACAGAGCTAACCACTGAGCCACCGTATACAGTGCTAACCACTGAGCCACCATATACAGTGCTAACCACTGAGCCACCATATGCAGTGCTAACCACTGAGCCACCATACAGTGCTAACCACTGAGCCACCATGTACAGTGCTAACCACTGAGCCACCATATACAGTGCTAACCACTGAGCCACCATATGCAGTGCTAACAACTGAGCCACCGTACAGTGCTAACCACTGAGCCACCGTATACCATGCTCACCACTGAGCCACCATATACTCCATATAAATCCCGCAACAACAGCGTACTTTCCAGAGAGGACTGTACTATTCAGCGGCTATTTTTACGGCACCTGTTCATTACACCGCACTCCCAATGCAATAGCATCGGGCCTTTTTCTAGTGTACTGTATAAACCTCAGGCCCAGGGTATACTTTACACAGGACATACTTGGGCCAAGGAATGTACATTAGATAGGATATATGGGGCCAAAGTACATACATTAGATAGGACTTGCTGGGCTTAGGTATATACCGTGTTTCCCCGAAAGTAAGACCCTGTCTTACATTTTTTTGGGGGCCAAAAGTGACCCCCTGTCTTACTTTCGGGGGGGGGCTTATAATGGCAGCCCCAGCCTACTCACATACACACACACACACAAACACACACACACGGTATACAGCCCCCAGCAGTGTGGCATACAGGCCCCCTCCTGCTGGCACACTGCCCCCGAACAGTGTTCTGAGCCCCCCGTGATTTCTCCCCTCCCTCCCTCTCTTGCTGCCGCTGCTGCTGCTGCTCACATCTTACCCTCCAGTGTCTTCTTGCAGCAGCCAGCTCGTCGGTTCTCCGTCCTCGGCTGTCTCCCGGATCATGTGACCCGTTACAGCGCATGACTTCATCGCGACTGCGACCGGCCGGTCACATGATCCGGGAGACAGCCGAGGACGGAGAACCGACGCGCTGGCTGCTGCAAGAAGACACTGGAGGGTAATATGTGAGCAGCAGCAGGGAGGCCTCAGAAAACCGGCTGGGGGGTAGTGTGCCAGCAGAAGGGGGCCCATATACATAATGCACTGCTCCCCCTGCCGCTGATGGACAGGGGGATGCAGTGCATATCTAATGAGCGACCCGCGCCCGCTGCCCCCCCCCACGCTAGGGCCTTACATTAGCGCCCCCTTCCCCCCCCTCCCCGGTTGTAAGGCCTTATATTAGGGGGAGGCCCCCCCTTTACCCCTAGGCGGCCTTACAATCGGGGGGGGGCTTACTTTCGGGGAAACACGGTAGTATATACCTCAGCCCTAGTATACCCTTTTTAATAAGTATACTTCAACCCCATATATCCTATCCAATGGATAAACCTCAGCCCCATATATTCTATTTAATGTGCATACCTCACCCCCTGCCCCATATATAGTATCAAATGTATATGCCTCAATCTTGTATATACAATGTATATATCTCAACCCCATACATCCAACAGTACATACATGGACAATTGCACACACCCAGTATACACAGCTCTACAATATATGCTACTGACAGGTAGACAGGTGACAGATATTTTAGTATGTACTGTGGAACTGTGTACATAGCATTTAGTATGGAGCTGTGACTGTGTATATAATTTATAGTGTTGAGTCCACACTGTATACTATTATATATACACATTGCACAGTATCACTTCTCCTGTCCTGTATACTGGGTGTAATCCTCAGTGTCTGTATTATTCTGTATATATACACTGCACAGTACCACTTCTCCTGTCCTGTATACTGGGTGTAATTCTCAGTATCTGTATTATTCTGTATATATACACTGCACAGTACCACTTCTCCTGTCCTGTATACTGGGTGTAATCCTCAGTATCTGTATTATTCTGTACATATACACTGCACAGTACCGCCTCTCCTGTCCTGTATACTGGGTGTAATCCTCAGTACCTGTATTATTATGTACATATACACTGCACAGTACCACTTCTCCTGTCCTGTATACTGGGTGTAATCCTCAGTACCTGTATTATTTTGTATATACACTGCATAGTACCACTTCTCCTGTACTGTACACTGGGTGTAATCCTCAGTACCTGTATTATTCTGTATTTATACACTGCACAGTACCACTTCTCCTGTCCTGTATACTGGGTGTAATCCTCAGTATCTGTATTATTCTGTATATATACACTGCACAGTACCACTTCTCCTGTCCTGTATACTGGGTGTAATCCTCAGTACCTGTATTATTCTGTATTTATACACTGCACAGTACCACTTCTCCTGTCCTGCTGTCAGATATTCTGTATATATACACTGCACAGTGCCACTTCTCCTGTCCTGCTGTCAGAGAGACGGTATTAGACTTTGTGAATTTCAGCATTTAAATGTTGTTTAATTATGATTATCCTTAACAAGAACGTCATCACTTCTCTTCTGTATAGGTGATGACATTCTTTTCGCGGTGGATCAGTGTTGGCAGCAGATCATTCAGGATACACTGAAAGCGTGTTGACAACAGAACTGAGCTTTATTAGCAACAAACAGGTACAGATATGAAGGGCTTTGTGGAAACAGGAATATACATATCTTAGATGTATCTGTGCAGCAGCTGCTTCTTCTCTCATGCACAGGCACAGGTAACTTGTTACAGTCACATGGTTTTTCCTGTGTGTGAGCCTCTGAGAGTGTTTCCTTTTTTTTTTAAATCCAACTTTATACACAATGCACAAACCTAGCAATACAACACTTACATACACAGTAATGGAGTTGTTGCACTAAACATATTCCAACAATCTGACCGCTGGGACCCCACAATCCTGGGAAACGTGGCTTTGGAGAGTAACATGTAAATGGAGCTGCGGTTGATTTCCCTCTGTTGCACCATTCACATGTGGCTCTTCAGATAACACCTTTAAAAAAGTGGTGAGGGGCATGACAACGTAAAAGCTAAAGTCACTGATCGGGGCTGATGGGTGATATAGTGTGTGGGCTGGTGGGCCTTGTTTTCCAGGGCTGCTTTTTGGTCCCAGTCCGGCCCTGGTAGGACCCATCAGATCTAAGGTCACCTTGTAAGTGGCTGATGGGCAAACAGATATTGGCCAATAAATGTACCAAGAACCTTAGTAAATAAAAATATGTGAATATTGAGTTTTTTGAAAAAACGTAAGTTTTTAAAAACATTTTCTCAAATATAAACTGCATATTTGCCTATGTACATAATTGGTAGTTCCTGAGTGCTGCAGTGGATTTTTTCCTATCTATCTATCTATCTATCTATCTATCTATCTATCTATCTATCTATCTATTTACGGTATTTATCTTCTCTTGGTCCTGTCACTCAGAGCAGACAGCAGTACGGCTGAACAATATGTAGACATAGGCTAGGGTCACACTTGCAGATTTTCCATGCATTTTTGAGACTTGCGTTTTCTGAAAATGCATGCAAAAACGCATCCATAGGCCCCCATTCAAAAAACGCATTCCCCAATAGCAAAAACGCATGTCTGAATGTACCAGGCGTTTTTGGGATGCGTTTTTGGCTCAGCACCAAAAAATACTGCATGCAGGGTTTTTTGGTGCGTTTTAAAAAAGGCATGCGTCTTCATAACATGGGGCCCTTTGGGAAACGCATGCATTTTTATATGGCACTAAATGGCACATGCGTTTTTGCATGCGTTTTTACATGCATTTTTTAAGGGTGCCCCACACCTATCAGCAAAAACGCAGGGTCTCAAAAAGCACCTTAAAAACGCATGCCAAGTGTGACCCTAGCCATAGTCTACATTATGTCTGCATACAGTTCCCATGCAGTTTGAGCACATTGGCCAGGGTCACATCGGCGTTTTTTGTTTAAAATCCTGATCCGGTTTTGAGCTTTAAAAAAGCTCAAAACCGGACCAGGAAAGGCTCCTGATAGAAGCCTATGCAAAACACCGGATGGCTTCACAAGCCATCCGGTGGCCGGATCCGGCACTGCTGCCTGCGTTTAAAATCATGCAGGCAGCAGTTTTCGCAGCGTTTACCGGGACCGCACTGCGGTCACCGGATGGCTCAGGATGTGTAATCCTGAGCCATCCGGTAACTGCATAGCTTGCGGTTCCCGATCTGGCAAGTTAATAAAGAGTTAAAATAGCTGACCTAAATGACTTTTTGAGGTCTGTAGGGGGGCTTAGACCCCCCTACAGACCGGCCGGCGACTTCTATAGTGTTCTTCTACAATTTCTCAATGGTCACAGGCTCTTCGGAGCCCGTGCATGTAAACCAAAGGGGCCCCCCCGTATCACTATACTGGGGTGCATAGACCCCTGTATTACAAATAAGCTGTATTGATGTCTAGTAACGGTTAAATGTGTACATTTGCATTGTAAGTATATACTTACAACATTCTTTCGTAGGCAGAGTGAAGGAAATCCATGGGCGGGGCTGTGTGCAGCAGCCTCCGCCCGCTCCTTCTTGATGCCCGCCCCCTCTGGCCGTAATCCAGTGTTTTGAGGGCGGGCACGGCGTTAAAGGGGCGTGGCTAACCGTGGCACATAGTTAGCCACGCCCCTTTAACGACGTCCCCGCCCTCACAAGACTGGATTACGGCCAGAGGGGGCGGGCATCAAGAAGGAGCGGGCGGAGGCTGCTGCACACAGCCCCGCCCATGGATTTCCTTCACTCTGCCTACGAAAGAATGTTGTAAGTATATACTTACAATGCAAATGTACACATTTAACCGTTACTAGACATCAATACAGCTTATTTGTAATACAGGGGTCTATGCACCCCAGTATAGTGATACGGGGGGGCCCCTTTGGTTTACATGCACGGGCTCCGAAGAGCCTGTGACCATTGAGAAATTGTAGAAGAACACTATAGAAGTCGCCGGCCGGTCTGTAGGGGGGTCTAAGCCCCCTACAGACCTCAAAAAGTCATTTAGGTCAGCTATTTTAACTCTTTATTAACTTGCCAGATCGGGAACCGCAAGCTATGCAGTTACCGGATGGCTCAGGATTACACATCCTGAGCCATCCGGTGACCGCAGTGCGGTATTCAGCACACAGTTTTGAAAAAAATGTGTGTGCCCGCCATTGCGTTCACCGCATCCGGATCCGGATGCGGTGAATGCAATTTAGGTTTCCAATATGACCCTACCCATTATCAGCCATCTGTGCCTTTTTACAGCTCTCCCCAGACCTCATTGTCAGGTCCAGAAGAAAATTACTAACGTTTCCCATTGACTTACATTGTACTTGCTATTCGGAACGAATATGCGAGTATTACAAAGTACTTATTACGAATGCAACAACTACAAATATTTCGGTACTCCCTCATCCCTACTCAGTACACAAGTTGAGCCCATCTGAGCGATAGAGTTATTTTTACGAGTACTGAACACTTAGCATGGCAGTGCTCGCTCATCACTACAGCCCGGAGCTAAATTCACATGACCATATAAAAATCATTAGAGTTTCATCCAGAAAAATCTGACAATATGTTTCTCATTTGTTATCCATATGTAATCTTTTTTTTTCATTAATAATTTACAAGACCATTTATAGTTTCCTATGTTAAAAAATTCCAATATATCCTTAAAATAGAATGCTATACTGTAGCTCTGAATGGCATCTGATTTTATTTTGTGCACCCATAAACTTGAATTGGTGAGTGTCATCCTTCACATGGAAGAAACTAGTTCATGCCACAATTCTTTTCACATACAGTTTAGATGAGCGAAAAAATAACTGCAACTGCCCTTTCCCATTGGATAATGTTGGTCTAAGTAAAGTCTGTGTGTCGGCAATTCGTTGGTGTATACCTATCCTAATAATGAGGTTAATGGGTCCAATTATAGATTCAACTTTCTACGGAGTCTATAACTCCACTATATCCAGACTGCACGGCTTACAAGCAACTCCAGCAGGATTTTCGATCAATATGCCTACTATCAGGTGACGTACAGCCTATGGCAGATGTTCTTTTGTATATTTTTTCACCGGTTGCAGTTCCTGATCTTGGATTTTATCTGATACGTGTTACCTGCATTTCTATGTTGTATCACACTTCAAAGGAAAAAGTGGAATCCTTTCCAGACGGTATAGATTTTTGCTTTGTTTCACAGCATAAAACTTTGCAGACCTCAGACCTCTGTAGCATAGATCAGACTTGGACCCTTCACTCTTTTCTTTACTTGTTCTGTTTATCCGAGAAGAATGAAGCTACACAGCTCCTTGAGAAAGTATTCATACCTGGCTAACGTTTCTACATTTTTTCACATTACACTCACAAACGTAAGTGTATTTAATTGGGATTTTAGGTGATCTCCCTACACATAGTAGTAGGTATTTATGAAGTGTGAAGGAAATGATACATGGTTTTGTAAATGTTTTAAAAATATAAATCTGAAAATTATGGTGTGAGTTTTTATTCAGTTCTGCTTAGTCAATACTTTTGTCTATAATAACTGCTGCTAGTCTTTTGGGGAATGTCTCTACCACATTTTCACATTTAGAGGCTAAAGGTTTTTGCCCATTCTTCTTTGCAAAATAGCTCTAGCTCAGTAAGACAGGATGGAGAGTATCTGTGAACAGCAATTTTCAAGTCTTGTCACAGTTGTTTTCAATTGGATTTACGTCTGGACTTTGACTAGGCTAATGTCCCAATATGTCTGTAGGTAAGAAAGGGACAAAGGGCACATTTACTGTCCCTGGGGTTAAGGTACTGTAGGCTATCTCTGTACCCAGTATTAGTCCTTATTATGGGGATGCCTGGGTCTCATGACTTGCTATATTCCTAGACACTATACACTTATTTGTATCCCCTCCAACCCTAGGGAGAGAAGGGGCAGGAGCGCAAGGGAACACAGTGACAACCCAGACAAGGAAACAGATATAAAGGAACTCCAAATCTTCTACAGCAGGAAACTTTACAACTGCAACAGAAGCGAATACTTTAACTTTCTCAGAGACAAGCTCCTTCAGCGTGGTCAGTATACAGAATCCATATCCGACATGGACTGAAGCCAGGAGTGGGTAAATGTGGCAGAAGGGAGTGATCACAAGAAGCTGTAGCTAGGACAAAGGCCATGAGTAATGTCAGTCAGAAGGAAAAGGGTCTTTAAGCCACTCCAATACAAGACCATTATTAAGTAAGCTTCACAGAGGACCAATTAATTATATTGAAACCTCCTGATCCCACATCCCTCAGAGGTCACATCAGGACATGACAGACTCATGACAGCCATTCATACACAAGAATGTGCTTTGGCATACATCTTTCCTTTGTAGATTTAGCAATATGTACTCAATATTACAAACTCACAAAGCTCAGGCTGTGCTTCATTGGTGTAAGGTGGTTAGATAGAACACCTCTTTATCAGGGGATTCTTGCACACATCTAACTACAGTTTGGCTTCCACAATTAAAATGAGTGCTATTTTGTCTCACAAGTGAATCTCCCCAGACCCTATTTCTTGAGATGCAGTCAATAAACATCTAGTGTAATGTTCTTGTCTAGCCTTTCTGGCCGCCTGGTAAGACTTGTGAAGTATAGCTTAAACAGGAGTGGATGATTTTACTCCATTAATATTAGATTTAATCAATTTTATTTGTATAGTACCAACCTATACCATAGCACTTTAGAGTTTAGAGGAAACATGTACTGACAATATCAGATATTACAGAGTAATATTAAATTTGGCGGATACCAAAAGGAAAGAATGAAGGTACCATATTATCTCACATATCATTTAATAGCCTGGATTTCAGATCATCTTTAGTGATGAGCAAGCGTGCTCGGCACCTCTTGTTACTTGATTGTATGTTAGGGTGCTTGGGTACACTCGTTACTCAGCCAAGTATCATGGCTGCTCAAATCACCACCCGCATGTTTTGGGCTGTTTTACAGGCACTAAACATGAAGGTTTTGCCTGCCAATCACATTAATGTAATGCATAGCTATGTTGGCTATTGGCTTTACTGTGATTGGCATCTTCAGGTCTTCTATAAAACCCAGGGGTGCGATGCTTTGCACACTACAGTTCAAGGAGACTGATTAAGAATGTGGGTGAACCTACAGTGTTTCTTTAAAATTATTTATTTATTTATTTATTAGGTTAAATCAGGCTAAACTCAATAAATAAAAAACATGGTGTGGGGTCCCTCCTATTTCTGATCATTAACCAAGGTAAAGCAGACAGCTGTTAGCTGGTATTACCAGGCTGGGAAGGCCCATGGCTATTGGCATTTGATGCCAATTCTGGCTCTTCCCGATTGCCCTGTTGCAGTAGCGATCAGGGTATTATTATATTGGGTTGATGTCATCTGTATAATGTGAGCTTGCACCGAACCCAAGGGTTAGTAATGGAGAGGGGTCTCCATTACTAACCCTTGGGTTCGGTGCAAGTTCACATTATATCAGACACCCAGATTACTAAGCTAGATAGTGTAAAGTTAAAAAAACACAGAGGAAAAAAATAGTTTATTGTAATAAAGACTGCTGGTTTCCTATAGACCCCACTCCATTAATAACACCAGGACTTGATGCCAGCTGACAATTCATAGCTGATATCAGCCCCATTAATAAGTATCCCAGCTACCACCTAATGTGATGCGCAGTTTCTGAGGCAACTGTGAACTAGTATATGTAGGCAGCGAATGGCCAAATATTCAATGGGCCTTCACAGCCTGATAATACCAGACTGCAGCTGTCTGCTTTACTTTTGATGGTTATCAAAAATAAGAGGGAACCCACGCCATTTTTTAAAATTATTTATTTATTTATAAATAAATAAACGGCATGAGGTCCCCCTCTATTTTTGATAAGCAGCTACTGTGAAGAAGGCAGATGTTGTTTTTTTTTAATTATTTAACAGTTTACTTCCCAGCAGCGACCTTTGATTCAGAGATGCATCCAGGCATCTTTTCCATGGTGTTCCCATTCTATTTCAGCACAGTTTTCATCCATTTCAATGATTTTAGGGTCCTTCCAGCCCTTATAGGGGGGATCTTCTGAAAAAATGCTTTCCCATAGACTGCTATTATACTCGTTACATGAATCCGAGCTCTTCTGAGCATCCGACCTGATCAATTCAAGTTATGAGCTCTCCAGCACTTTGCTCGCTCAACACTAGTATTAATTAGATCAGTTGACTAAAGATCATTATGGGATCTCTAAAGATTAGGATATGGTAAGAATTAGAAAGCTTTTGTCTTTCTACATGTAGCCAAATTAAATCAAATTCAAATAACTGCTACATTTATTCTAGAAAATTGTATGTGATGAAAAATTCAACAATTGTGTAAGCAAAAAAATCAAAGACAGGAAATAATAATTTCAATATGGAAAAAGGGGAATTGTTGACCATTATCATATAACATCTTGAAGTATTCAGAAAATATCCATTTGATACAAAGCTTAGTGTTTTTTTTTCCTGATCTGATCTCTAACATTCAGGATATCCCACATTGCATTCTGACACGGCGTACCGATTTCTTGAATGACAGCAGATATTTAATTAATGGATAGTGGGTATTTCATTTTGCTTGGTAAAATACAAGTGGAGTGGTGTGGGTAGTGACATATTTGAAGCTGCTCAGTTTGATTATAAACTAATACTCCTACTGACTTTCAAAAGATGAATGTCTGACTCAGACATTATACTGAAGGTTTAATATTACTTTTATTGATTGAATGCAACAAATGTGCACTCAGCAGGCTAAGCTATTTGTATCCCTATGGCGGGTGTTATTGCATCTGCATCAGATCTACTACACAAAGGAAGTAGATGACTTTGTTTGTGCTCATGAGAAGGCTTAGTGGTTAGCGATGTTGTTTTTTCTGCGGTCCCGGGTTCAATAAAGGATAAAGGTCATCATCTGCAAGAAATTTGTGTGGGTTTCATCTGGGTTCTCCAGTTCCCTCCCAAACTCCTAAGACATGTTGATAGGGATTTTAGTTTGCGAGCTGTTATGACGACAAAAATGATATTTTCTGTAAAGAGTTGTGGAATATATATATACATATATATATATATGTGTGTGTATATAATAAACTTGATTTGCGCCTGATTCTCTCCCATAAAGAGGGCAGTCTCTGTGTGTTGTGCTTCCCCTGTCTGTGCCTGTATCTCCCCTGTGCCTGTCTCTCCTCTCTGTGTCTGTCTCTCCACTCTGTACCTGTTTTCTCTCTGTACCTGTTTCCCCCCTGCATGCTGTCTCTCCTTTGTGCCTGTCTCTCCACTTTTAGCCTGTCTCTTTTGTGTGTGCTGTCTCTCCCTTGTGTGCTGGCTATCCCCTGTGCTTTTCTCTCCTCTGTGTCTGTCTCCCCCCAGTGAGCTGTCTCTCTTCTCTGTGCCTGTCTCTCCCCTGTGTGCTGTCTCTTTTCTCTGTGCCTATATTTCCTGTGTGCTCTGTCTCTCCTCTGTGAACTGTCTCCCCCCTGTGCCTGTCTTTCTTCTCTGTGCCTGTCTCTCCTCTCTGTACCTTTATTTCCTGTGTGTGCTGTCTCTCCCCTGTGCGCTGTCTCTCCCCTGTGCATGTCTCTCTTCTCTGTGCCTGTCACCTCCCTTTGTGCTTTCTCTCCTCTCTGTGCCTATCTCTCCCCTGTGCGCTGACTCTCTCCTGTGCCTGTCTCTCCTCTCTATGCCAGTCTCCCCCCTTCCTGTGCACTGTGTATCTGCCGTTGCTGCCACCCCATGATAGCTGTGGTGGTTCTACTCTGTATATTTTTATTTTAGTTGTGCCATATGGTTTCCAACATACACATAAAGCAGAACCATTAAAAATAGCACTTACCTAGAGCATTTCCAAACCCACTCAACATGGCACATCTAAACTAAAAATATATTTAGTATAACCACACTGATGAGATTGCCTTGACGTGGCAGGGTGACTAAAAAGATTGATAAATATTTTGTCAAATATCTAAATTTTATAACATTGTACAATTTGGAAGGAATGTGTGCATTTGCACACTAATAATTGCAAGCTACTTTCTGGTAGTGCTGGATTATATGTTACTTTTTGTTACTGGCTTGTGGCTGACCCCCCTCTGTGCTTTGCAGACCAGTTTTGGGTTGTTATTCCATCTGTATTGTTTGTGGCAAACTATGGTAACTGTTCATACTCAGTTATCTTACCTTGCCCTCAGGCTCAGTTATTTGCAAATTCCATTTGATTGGGCCTGCCCTACCTTTATTCATTATGAGTGATGGCCTGGTGCTGTGATGGCTATTTCTGAAAAGCCCAGGCATATGTAGCGTTAGGTGCATGGTGCGGGGACCTGATTTCTACTTTTTGTGTATATTGGAGGCCGCATGGCACAGCTAAAATAAAAATATATAGGAGTAGGACCACCTTGATTACATTGCATTTAAATGGCAGGGTGGCTCAAAAGATTGATCAATATTTTGCCAAATATCTAAATTTTATAACATTATACAGTTTGGAAAGAATATGCACATTTACACACTTTTTAATGCAAACCATCTTCTGGCGGTCCTGGCTTATTTGTTGCTTTTTGATATATATAAACTATTCTAAACAGTTCATATATATGTGTAATATTATGATTTTAAATTCCAACGCTGATTAGGTTATGCACCGGTTAACCGAAAGGGTCGGTATTTAATTTTTTTCTGCTATATATATATTGTGAGACTCAGGTGGGGTTAGTGGAGGAGGGCAGGTATATCTCACCCAGGTATCTGTCCTATGCAACCTAACCTGGGTTGTATCACCTGGCTGCTAATGAAGTAATGGGAGGCGGTTTGGGTCTGTAAAAGGAGTCTGGGAGACGGGCGGGGCTCTCTCTCAGCCTGGGAGCACAGACAGCCTGTCTGTGTGAGGAGAAGCACGTGAGTGAAGCTATTGCTGTTTGGTTATATGTTTAGGCGGGAAGGGAGAAGCCCTTCAGCCTGTAGTGAGGGTACATTCTGTTAGTTAGAGCCGGACAGGCGAGGATTTTGTTTTGCTGTTTCGTTTTCTTTTGTTGGCTTTCACCACAATAAACCTGGCCCAGTGCCAGTTGCATCCACATTGCTGTGTTTGGACTAAATGACACAAAATCAACGTGCCCTTTGATCCCAGCAAAGGCGAACCACAGGCGTGTTGTCACATTTGGTGCCCCATGTGAGGACCACGTTACAGTGTCAAAATGGATGACGTGGTGAAAGCGTTGGTGCAATCCACAGCAGTGCAGCAAGAAGCTAACCGCTTAATGTCAGCACAGCTGAGGGAACTGGTGGAAACGACAACCCGAGACTGCCAATTGCTGCAGGAGGTGGCGCAGCGCCTGGCAACCGCACCGGAGCTGAATCCGGAAGCTGAGCAGAGGGTGATTCATGTGAGTCGGTACTGGCAGAAATTGACTGCGGACGATGACGTGGAAGCCTACCTGACTACGTTCGAGCGGACAGCCGAGCGGGAGAAGTGGCCGAAGGCACGGTGGGCCGGCTTGCTTGCTCCGTTTCTGGCAGGGGAGGCCCAAAAGGCGTACTTCGACCTGGAGCCTGAGGCCGCGCAGGATTTTGATAGACTAAAAGCGGAGATCCTGGCCTGGCTGGGAGTGACGACGGCGGTACGAGCACAGAGAGTGCATCAATAGACTTATCATCCCGATAAACCTCCACGGTCCCAGATGTTCGACCTGGTTCACCTGACAAAAAAATGGCTACAACCCGAGGTGCTGTCGGCGCCAGAGATAATCCAAAGGGTTGTCCTGGACAAATACCTAAGAGCTCTCCCGCCAGCCCTGAGGAAGTGGGTAAGTCATGGGAATCCTACGACCGCCGATCAACTGGTGGATCTCGTGGAACGTTATTCTGTGGCGGAAGGTCTCCTGGATGATGCGGCACATCCTCCCTCTTCCCCCTCTCCCCGGGGGTCGGGTAAGACTGTATCCGGGACTAGGGGAGGGGGACGGTATTCTAAAACAGTGGCGGAGGAGAATGGAGCTTTTGGGGTCGTGAGGCCGAAGGGGCCGAACTATGGACTAAGCAAGGGGCCCGTAAGGTGTTTTCGCTGCCAGGAAGCGGGTCACATTGCTGCGAACTGTCCGTTAACCACTGAACCCATGCAGTGCGAGGTCATGGGCTTTGAAAAATGTGTGTCTATGGTTGCTAGGGTGGTGTGTGCTGCTGCTGGTTCAGGCGATATCGAAAAACACCTGTGTGACCTGACTGTTGATGGCAAGAATGTTGTGGCGCTGTTGGACTCAGGGAGTGTGGTAACTCTAATCAAGGCCAGTCTGGTGTCAGTCCCGACTGGTCCTTCAGATAAATTTTCGGTGACGTGCGTGCATGGAGACACATGCTCGTACCTCACGACCGTCTCCTGCATTACTACTCTTTATGGGACTGTGCACCATAAGGTGGGACTAGTCCCAGCCTTACTGCATGATGTTATTCTAGGAAGAGATTTTCCCCACTTCTGGCAGTTGTGGGAAAACCAGTTGGTACCCCGGGCTGGAGGCCCCGGTGACCCAATTCCGATGCCTCCAGGGGGGCCGGAGCCACTGGAGGATGATCCCCCAGGAGGAAGCTGGGGGGGATCCCTGGAAGATGTCCTGCAGTTCCCGTTTTCGGTCATGGCTGGTGATTCCGAGGAACCCAGGGCCGGAGCGGGGGTGGACAGTCGTCCAACTTCCGGTTTGCTGGATTTGGAAGTCCTGAAAGATGACTTCCAAAGCGAGCAACTAAGGGATCCAACCCTGTTGCAGGCTAGGAAAAATGTAAAGATGATAAACGGGGTACAGGTGGAGGCTGATATTAGGCTGGCTTACCCTCACATGGCCCTGGAGAATGACTTTCTCTATCAGATAGAGAAAAAGGGGGACGACACGGTACAACGATTGGTCATGCCGCAATCCTACAGGCCTCATCTATGTAGCCCCTTGGTACCCCTACCTATCATTGAGATCCCGTTTGAGAGGATCGGGATGGATTTGGTTGGGCCCCTCCCCAGGTCTGCACGTGGACACCAGCACATCCTGGTCATCTTGGAGTATGCCACTCGTAACCCCGAGGCCATCCCTTTGCGTAACACGGCCACCAAGACCATTGCCAAGGAGCTGGTCCATGTGTTTAGCCGGGTTGGTATCCCGAAACAAATACTCACAGACCAGGGGACCCCTTTTATGTCGAGGGTAATGAAAGAGCTCTGCCGGCTGTTACGGATAACACCGTTACGCACCTCTGTGTATCACCCCCAAACAGACGGGCTCGTTGAGAGGTTCAACAAAACCTTGAAACAGATTCTCCGAAAGGTGATAGAGAAAGATGGGACGAACTGGGACTACTTACTCCCGTATGTGCTTTTCGCCATCCGGGAGGTACCCCAGTCTTCCACCGGGTTCTCTCCTTTCGAGCTTCTGTATGCCCGACGTCCCCGGGGTCTGTTGGACGTCGCGAAAGAAACCTGGGATGGACAGGTTACCCCCTTCAAAAGTGTGATAGACCATGTAACCCAAATGCAGGACCGTATTGCGGCCATTATGCCCATTGTGAAAGAGCACATGATGCAGGCTCAAGGGGCCCAGAAAAGGACCTATGACAGGGGAGCCAAGGTTCGCACTTTTGCCCCGGGGGATAGGGTGTTAATCCTGGTCCCCACCGTGGAAAGCAAGTTCCTGGCAAGGTGGCAAGGCCCCTTTGAAATCATGGAACGGGTAGGTGAGGTAAACTATAAAGTGCATCAGGCGGGAAAAAGGAAACCGGAGCAGATTTATCATGTGAATCTGATAAAACCCTGGAAGGACCGTCCGGCTCTATCTGTGGGTCTGGCCCTTCCGATCCGCACGCGGACCATACCGGAAGTCCAGATTGCGGAGACTCTGTCGGAGCGGCAGAAGACAGACGTCAAGCGTAGGGATGGGCGAATCTACTCGCTAGGACTCGTTACTCGGCGAGTAGGAAGGGTCTCGCAGGACTCGGTACTCTGCGAGTTTCCCAGCGATTACTCGCACGAGTCCAATGCAAATCAATATCAATCCTAGTTTTGTCAGAAACGCTGACAAAACTAGGATTGCCATTGTTTGCATTAGACTCGGCTACTGTGCCAGTGATAGCAGGGAAACTCGCAAGTAACTGCTGTTTCTTTGCGAGCCGAGTCCAGCTGTCTTCTCTGTGCAGCTCCAGGGTCCTAGAGCCCGCCTACTCACAGACATGATGTAGCAGTGCTGAGATTGTTCTCAGTCTGCTCATTCCCTGTGCATAGACATCTATATCTATGCACAGGGGATGTAGCAGAGAGGACATCGCGTTTTGGACTACGTCGGACGGAAGAGGATATTTTTAATTAAAGATGGAGTCCCTAATGGCTTTTCTTTTTATTTCAAATAAAATTTTTTCTCTGTGTTGTGTTTTTTTAACCCTTTATTGGAGATTCTTAGTGGCTGGGTCAAACGTGGCCTGACATTAAGAATCTCGGGCTTAATACCAGCTTGTATAACAAAGCTGGTATTAACCCCTTTATTACCCAGCGTGCTACCGCCACCAGGGCCGCTGGAAGAGCGGGGTTCAGCGCCAGAGGATGGCGCTTCAATGAACGCGCCATCTTCTGGGGTGGCTGCGGGCTGCAATTTGCAGCGGGGGGTGCCCAGAAAGCTTGGGCATCCCTGCGCTGCGGATTCCAGCCCCCAGCTGCTTAGCTGTACCTGGCTAGACATAGAAATTGCGCGGAGCCCCACGCATTTTTTTTTATTATTTCATGAATTTCAGAGTCAGAGTCTCAGAGTCAGAGTCTCAGAATTTCATGAAATAATTTTAAAAAAATGCGTGGGGCTCCGCGCAATTTCTATGTCTAGCCAGGTACAGCTAAGCAGCTGGGGGCTGGAATCCGCAGCGCAGGGATGCCCAAGCTTTCTGGGCACCCCCCGCTGCAAATTGCAGCCCGCAGCCGCCCCAGAAGATGGCGCGTTCATTGAAGCGCCATCCTCTGGCGCTGAACCCCGCTCTTCCAGCGGCCCTGGTAGTGATGGCACGCTGGGTAATAAAGAGGTTAGGGCCAGCTTTGTATTATCAGCTGGCCCTAAGCCCGAAATTTATGGCGGTCACGCCAATATTAGACATGACCGCCATGAATTTCTATTAAATTGTTTTAAAAAAAACACAACACAAAGAAAATTTTTTATTAGAAATAAAAAAAAAGCCATTAGGGACTCCATCTTTAATTAAAAAAATCCTCTTCCGTCCGACGCAGTCCAAAACGCGATGTCCTCTCTGCTACATCCCCTGTGCATACATATAGATGTCTGTACACAGGGAATGAGCAGACTGAGAACAATCTCAGCTCTGCTACATCATCTCTGTGCACAGACATTCATGTCTGTACACAGGGAATGAGCAGACTGAGAACAATCTCAGCACTGCTACATCAGGCAGCAGGCGGGCTCTAGGACCCTGGAGCTGTGGCAGCCAGCACAGAGGAGAAAGCAGGACTCTTATCTGTGCGAGTTTCCCAGCGATTACAGTTGCAAAGTAAACGAGCAATGCAAATAAATGACAAAACTAGGATTGCTTCAGGCTGAAGCTTCCGAGACACATCTGCGATTTGTAAATCTCACACTACTCGCTATTACTCGCTTCCCCATTCATTAACATTGGACTCGCTAGACTCGCAACGAGTAGCGAGTCCTGGGCTCGGACTCGCTAGAGTCAAGCGATTCCGAGTAATTTAGGATTCGCCCATCACTAGTCAAGCGGTTTCTCGTAAACAACCAAAAGTTTTTTTCCGAGAAACCGGGGCAGGCCACACTCATCAAACACGATATTGTAACAGAGCCCGGCGTCACCGTACAGGTGAAACCCTACAGAATCCCAGAAGCTCGGCGTGACGCCGTCTCCCGAGAAGTGGCGTCGATGTTGGAGTTAGGGGTGATTGAGGAATCGCATAGTGCCTGGTCGAGCCCGATTGTGTTAATCCCTAAACCCGACGGCACCATTCGATTCTGCAACGATTTTAGGAAGCTGAATGCAGTCTCTAAGTTCGATGCCTACCCTATGCCACGGGTTGACGAATTGATAGACCGGCTGGGAAAGGCCCGGTATATCACAACCTTAGACTTGATGAAGGGGTATTGGCAGATACCCCAGACGGAAGCAGCCAAAGAGAAAACTGCGTTTTCTACACCGGACGGTTTGTACCAATATGTGCATATGCCGTTTGGGCTGCATGGGGCACCTGCGACATTTCAGAGACTAATGGACCGAATCCTGAGGCCACATAGGCAGTATGCTTCGGCCTATTTGGACGACATTGTCATATACAGCCCGGAGTGGGAAACCCACCTCAGGAAAGTACAGGCTGTGATCGAGGACCTGCGGGAGGCAGGGCTAACGGCCAACCCAAAAAAATGTCATATCGGGCTGGAAGAAGCCCGGTATTTGGGTTACGTGATTGGGAGAGGGATCGTTAAGCCCCAGACTGACAAGATACAGGCCATCCAGAACTGGCCGCAACCAATCAATAAGAAGCAGGTGAGGGCTTTTTTGGGGATTGCGGGCTATTATCGACGGTTCATTCCCAATTTTGCAGCCATCGCTGTTCCCCTGACGGATCTTACAAAAGGGAATGACTCTGTCATGGTCCAATGGACCCCTGCCGCGGAGGAGGCCTTCCGCAACCTGAAGCGGGCCCTCTGTTCTCAACCGGTGCTTGTGACTCCTGACTTCCAAAGCGAGTTCGTGGTCCAAACGGATGCTTCCGACACTGGTATCGGGGCGGTGTTGTCGCAACTGAGGGACGGGGAGGAACATCCGGTCCTTTATCTTAGTCGTAAGCTAAACAAGCATGAGCGACGGTATGCCATCGTGGAAAAAGAATGCCTGGCCATTAAGTGGGCTCTCGAGTCCCTTAAATATTACTTGGGGGGCCGGAAGTTCCGGCTGATTACGGACCATGCCCCTCTCAAGTGGATGCACTTGAATAGGGAGCGGAACAGCCGGGTGACTCGGTGGTTCCTGGCCTTGCAGGCCTACAATTTTACGGTGGAACATCGCCCGGGGGCGCGGATGGGAAACGCTGATGCCCTGTCTAGGGTGCACTGTCTTGTGGGTACCGCTGCTCAGCCGGAGTGGTCTGAGCAGAGGGGGGGGATATGTGAGACTCAGGTGGGGTTAGTAGAGGAGGGCAGGTATATCTCACCCAGGGAGAAGCCCTTCAGCCTGTAGTGAGGGTACATTCTGTTAGTTAGAGCCGGACAGGCGAGGATTTTGTTTTGAGGTTCGTTTTCTTTTGTTGGCTTTCACCACAATAAACCTGGCCCAGTGCCAGTTGCATCCACATTGCTGTGTTTGGACTAAATGACACAAAATCAACGTGCCCTTTGATCCCAGCAAAGGCGAACCACAGGCGTGTTGTCACAATATATATATCTCCTTGTTTGATGACATATGTAATGTGATTTTATCCTGATGAAGAAGTTGACCTCTGAAACGCGTTGATCTAAATCACAGGTTCTGAAGAATATTGATTTTCATTTACTTATTCGAAGATAGCAGTGCTTATCTATAACCCTTTTATCACTGAATATTCATATCGCTGATCATGGATACTGAGACTGCAGCATCTATCTATTTACCCGATTCTCTTATGTGGTTGTGTGCTACACAATCTTGCCAAGTGAGAGGCTCACCATCTTCATTCATTTAATCTGTGTAATGTCAGATTAAACCCTATTGCCCTTGTTGTCCACACTTCCTTTTCTAGAATTTCTGTGTTCTCAACTTTCAACGTTTTGAATGCTTTTTGCTTTTGACTTATTATTATACTTTGTACTGTCTTATTTGTCCATAGTGTTTTCTTTTTCATTCCTGTACATTTTATTATCAGAGGGTATAAGCTTTCAACATTATTCTAGTATCCTTAAACTAGCCCCATTTAATATATCTACTATATAATTGCCGTAGGCACTTCCGTGTCGGACCCCGAAAAGACCGTGGCTTTGTCACTCTGTGACGTCACCACGTGCGAGCAATGGCCGCGAAGCGGCCATTGCGAGTCGCTGGCCGAAAATCGAACCAGAGGCTCGGCCACAAAGTTAGCGATTTACCGCTCATGTAGCGCGAGCAATGGCCGCGAGGCCATTGCGAGTCGCTGGCCAAGTTAGCCATTTACCGCTCATGTAGCGCGAGCAATGGCCGCGAGGCCATTGCGAGTCGCTGCCTGAGCCACCGCACCTGCCGCAAGTCCCCCTATACTTTCTATGGGGATTACCGCAACCGCGCCGCAAGTGTAACGGTTATGCGGCAAACGCGGCAGATGCGGTTACACTTGCGGCGCGGTTGCGGTAATCCCCAAAGAAAGTATAGGGGGACTTGCGGCAAGTGCGGTTTTGCAGTTATTAGCGATTTACCGCTCATGTAGTGCGAGCAATGGCCGCAAGGCCATTGCGAGTCGCTGCCTGAGCCGCCGCACCTGCCGCAAGTCCCCCTATACTTTCTATGGGGATTACCGCAACCGCGCCGCAAGTGTAACGGTTATGCGGCAAACGCGGCAGATGCGGTTACACTTGCGGTGCGGTTGCGGTAATCCCCATAAAAAGTATAGGGGGACTTGCGGCAGGTGCGGCAAGTGCGGTTTTGCACTTGCAGCAAGTGCGGCCGCGAAAAAAACCGCAGTCAGCCGCGTTTTTTTTCGCGGCCGCACCTGCCGCAAGTGCAAAACCGCATTTGCCGCACCTGCCGCAAGTCCCCCTTTACTTTCTATGGGGATTACCGCAACCGCGCCGCAAGTGTAACGGTTATGCGGCAAACGCGGCAGATGCGGTTACACTTGCGGCGCGGCTGCGGTAATCTCCATAGAAAGTATAGGGGGACTTGCGGCAGGTGCGGCAAGTGCGGTTTTGCACTTGCGGCAAGTGCGGCCGCGAAAATCTTAAAAAAAATTTAAAAATATTCTAGACACCCGATGCATTTGCATCGGGCTCACAGCTAGTGTTCCATATTCCTAGTTATCATGACATGGTCTACATTAGTAAGCTTTTTCCTTAATCAGTTGAATTCAGCTTTTGCTAAAGTTCTAGTCTTTTGCATTTACCCTTTGTAATATTCTATTGAATATTACATTGAAATCTATCATATTATGGTCACTGCTTTCCAAATGCTCCCGAATCTGTAGATCTGAAATTGTATCTGGTCTATTTGCCAGGACCAGATCCAACAAATTATTTCCTTTGGTTGGTTCATTTACTGAGATACCGTAGGTAATTATCTTGAATTTTAGATACGAATTTGGAGCTTTTAGCACAACTAGAAGATTCTATGCCTCTTTGAATGCCTGGATAGTTAAAATCCCCCATAACAAGGATTCTACAGTGTTGGCCAAAAGTATTGACATCCCTGCAATTCTGTCAGATAATACTCAGTTTCTTCCTGAAAATGATTGCAATCACAAATTCTTTGGTATTATTATCTTCATTTAATTTGTCTTCAATGGAAAAAACACAAAAGAGAATGAAACATTGATCATTTCACACAAAACTCCAAAAATGGGCCAGACAAAAGTATTGGCACCCTCAGCCTAATACTTGGCTGCACAACCTTTAGCCAAAATAACTGCGATCAACCGCTTCCGGTAACCATCAATGAGTTTCTTACAATGCTTTGCTGGAATTTTAGACTATTCTTCTTTGGCAAACTGCTCCAGGTCCCTGATATTTGAAGGGTGCCTTCTCCAAACTGCCATTTTTAGATCTCTCCACAGGTGTTCTATGGGATTCAGGTCTGGACTCATTGCTGGCCACCTTAGAAGTCTCCAGTGCTTTCTCTCAAACCATTTTCTAGTGCTTTTTGAAGTGTGTTTTGGGTCATTGTCCTGCAGGAAGACCCTTGACCTCTCAGGGAGACCCAGCTTTCTCACACTGGGCCCTACATTATGCTGCAGAATATGTTGGTAGTCTTCAGACTTCATAATGCCATGCACACGGTCAAGCAGTCCAGTGCCAGAGGCAGCAAAGCAACCCCAAAACATCAGGGAACCTCCACCATATTTGACTGTAGGGACCATGTTCTTTTCTTTGAATGCCTCTTTTTTTCTCCTGTAAACTCTATGTTGATGCCTTTGCCCAAAAAGAGAGAACATTCTTCCAAAACGTTTTAGGCTTTCTCAGGTAAGTTTTGGCAAACTCCAGCCTGGCTTTTTTATGTCTCAGGGTAAGAAGTGGGGTCTTCCTGGGTCTCCTACCATACAGTCCCTTTCCATTCAGATGCCGACTGATAGTACGGGTTTACACTGTTGTAACCTCGGACTGCAGGGCAGCTTGAACTTGTTTAGATGTTAGTCGAGGTTCTTTATCCACCATCGGCACAATCTTGCGTTGAAATCTCTTGTCAATTTTTCTTTTCCGTTCACATCTAGGGAGATTAGCCACAGTGCCATGGGCTTTAAACTTCTTGATGACACTGCGCATGATAGACACAGGAACATTCAGGTCTTTGGAGATGGACTTGTAGCCTTGAGATTGCTCATGCTTCCTCACAATTTGGTTTCTGAAGTCCTCAGACAGTTCTTTGGTCTACTTTCTTTTCTCCATGCTCAATGTGGTACACACAAGGACACAGGACAGAGGTTGAGTCAACTTTAATCCATGTCAACTGGCTGCAAGTGTGATTTAGTTATTGCCAACACCTGTTAGGTGCCACAGGTAAGTTAAAGGTGCTGTTAATTACACAAATTAGAGAAGCATCACATGATTTTTCTAACAGTGCCAATACTTTTGTCTACCCCCTTTTTTATGTTTGGTGTGGAATTATATCCAATTTGGCTTTAGGACAATTCTTTTTGTGTTTTTTATCATTGAAGACAAATTAAATGAAGATAATAATACCAAAGAATTTGTGATTGCAATCATTTTCAGGAAGAAACTAAGTATTATCTAACAGAATTGCAGGGGTGTCAATACTTTTGGCCAACACTGTATATTTGTTGCCTTTTTAATTTGTTGCTTGACAAAATGTCATTTTTGATATTTTTAACTAATGTTTTCTAATAAAGGCAACATAACATTACCACAGTGCATAAATCCACCTTGTAAAAAAAAATCAAATTTGCAAAGATAAGAATAAATAATTTATTTATTACCGTATATACTCATGTATAAGCCGACCTGTGTATAAGCCGACCCCCCTACTTTTGCCCCCAAAATCTGGGAAAACCTATTGACTCGTGTATAAGCCGAGGGTGGACCCCAGCACAGGTATACAGCCCCCAGCAGTGTGGTATACAGGCCCCCCAGTGGTATACAGGCCTCCCCAGTGGTAGTATACAGCAGCCCCAGCAGCCCCAGTGGTAGTATACAGCAGCCCCAGCAGCCTCAGTGGTAGTATACAGCAGCCCCAGCAGCCCCAGTGGTAGTATACAGCAGCCCCAGTGGTAGTATACAGCAGCCCCAGCAGCCCTAGTGGTAGTATACAGCAGCCCCAGCAGCCCCAGTGGTAGTATACAGCAGCCCCAGTGGTAGTATACAGCAGCCCCAGCAGCCCCAGTGGTAGTATACAGCAGCCCCAGTGGTAGTATACAGCAGCCCCAGTGGTAGTATACAGCAGCCCCAGCAGCCCCAGTGGTAGTGTACAGCAGCCCCAGCAGTATATACAGCAGCCCTGGGGGTATACAGCAGCCCCCAGGGGTGATACAGCAGCCCCCAGGGGTAATACAGCAGCCCCCAGGGATGATACAGCAGCCCTGGGGGTATACAGCAGCCCCAGGGGTGATACAGCAGCCCCCAGGGGGGATACAGCGGCCCTCGGGGTATACAGCAGCCCCCAGGGGTGATACAGCAGCCCCCAGGGGGGATACAGCGGCCCCCAGGAGGGATACAGCAGCCCTGGGGGTATACAGCAGTCCCCAGGGGTGATACAGCGGCCCCCAGGGGGGATACAGCGGCCCCCAGGGGGGATACAGCGGCCCTGGGGGTATACAGCAGCCCCCAGGGGTGATACAGCAGCCCCCAGAGGGGGGATTACAGCTGCCCCCAAATGCTGGCACTCACCCCCCTTGTAAGGGCCCCCCCCACTGCTTAACTTACCATCCCGGTCTTCTGCACAGCGCCGCTCCTCGGTGCTCCGTTCTCCAAGCTCCGTCCTCGCTGCATCCGGGATCCCCGGCCGTCGCGCGATGACGTCATATGCCTGCGACGGCCGGGAATCCCGGATGTAGCAGGACGGGAGCAGCGAGGACAGAGCACCGAGGAGCGGCGCTGTGCAGAAGACCGGGATGGTAAGATACGCAGCGGGGAGGGGGGCCCTTACAAGGGGGGCGAGTGCCAGCATTTGGGGGCATATATGCACTGTTTCCCCCTGCCGCTGATTGACAGGGGAAGCAGTGCATATATAATGAGCGGCCCCACGTGACGGGGCCGCTCATACAGCAGCCTCCCCCCGCCTCCTCCAGCCTTCACGGCCCCCACCACCGTATTGACTCATGTATAAGCCGAGGGGGAGACTTTTCAGCCCAAATTTTGGGCTGAAAAACTCGGCTTATACACGAGTATATACGGTAAATATATATACAAAGGATCAAAAAGACAGAGCCCTCCTTGAGGGATATACAGGAGCCAATATAAAGTATAAAACACATATGGAAACAAATATAAAGTTGTATTATAGCCACATAGATATCCCAAAATTTCAGGGCACATTATACCATACTGTATGGGAAAATGTGGCACCCCAGAGTCCGGATGCCACAATATCATTGCTGCCCTCAGGGGTAGTGTCATACCTGAGAGCAACAGAGGGTATCTGTTGCACCCCTACGGTTCGGTTGCCACAGGAACACATAGTGCAGGGAGAGATTTGCACATCAGGTAAACTTACACATGCAACACCTTCCACCCCAGACCTGAAGTCGGAGCTCTACTTGCCGACTTCAGGCAAGGATCCCTATAAATTCAGGCCTGGGGGAGGAGTTAGGCAGTGCAGTTCCAAGGGGGGACTGTGAAGACATTCTGGTGAACGGAGGCCCATGCCAGTGAGGAAGCTTAGCCAGTGTAAGGGACCCAATAGTGAGGGTCAGAGGCAAGGCGAGATGGGGAGGGGGCGGAGGAACCATACCAGTTCACCCAGGAGAAGCAGCAGAAGCAACCCAGACACTGGAGTCCGAGTCTGCAAGGGTCTAGTTAGCCCAGAAAAGACCAGAGAGCCAGGGAGACATCAGTCTATTGGTGCAAGAACACTTGTAGCACAGCCATCGACAAAGCTAAGGACCGCAGAGGAGTTAGAGGTGCCCAGCAGAATGTTCTCACCACCTGCAATACAAGTGAGGGACACAGGAGAAGTCAGGGCGAGTTTTCAGACAGGCCAGGACTAGAGCACATGAGGTGCCCCCAGGCCGTGGGGTACTCAGGAACCTGATCGCTGCTTCTGTCACTGGGGAGTCACGGGGGTTGTGACCTGGTCTTGTGACCTGGGCATCAGTTGAAAACGGGGATATGTACAGGGAGGTTGTTATGACGGCTCTCCATGGGTAAAGCCAATCCCAAGGGAATTGTAAATAGCCTAAGTATAGGATGCAGGGCGACGGGCACAAGGAATAGGCAGACTCACTGTTTGCAGTTTTCTCAGTCCTTTACTGGAGCAAATGGTAAAAGCTGTCCACGGAGTCTTGAGAGCAATTTGGGGTAATTCTCACTCAACCGGGTCTTTGGTTACCCTTACTGCGCTTGCAAATTGGCTCCTGCTGCTTAAGCTTGGCTGCCGGCCCTGTCTTATTCTGTGAGGTACCAGTATGACAGGCAAATCGAGTCCTTTACTTATACCCTTTTCCCAGGTGTCAGTGTCTCTGAACTCTCTCTCCGTTGCTGTGTCTGTGAGTAGTGTGGCTGGGAATCTGGAACCCCGACCATCCGATGTTGACTGCTAGGACGTGTGACCCTGCACAGTCTCAGGTGTCGGTTCTATGCGCCTTTCCTCTGGGGTGAGTACGGAGTTGCTCAACCTCCCAGGTGTGCACTTGCTTCTCCTTGCCTCAGACCTTATCCTTAGGCCTGAAACTCGTCAGTGGACTCTCAGATGAGCTTAGCACTGCTCTTTTACACTCAGGTCCTCTTCATAGTCCTCTCTGGAACTGCACTAGCTTGCTCCTTCCCAAACCAGAATATATAGGAGAGCTCACCCTGGGCCCAGGTTTGGTCTCCCCCTTCTGGCCTGGAGGTGTTGGTGTTGTGTGTGTGTTGCCTGATGAGAATACCCTTTGTTGCTCTCTTGTAACACCACCAACCAGGGGCAGTGATGACACTGTGGCACTTTGACCCAGGGGTACCACACACACACAGTGACAAGGAGGCCTCACAACTCGTTGAGTGTGGAAAATCCTGAACTGCCACCCGACCACCTGGACTGTACCCTGGACGATACGTTGCAATACCATTAGTAAAAGGTATGGAAACAAAGCCCCAGTGTGTGTATCTGTTATTGCGGCCCCTGATCCTGCCCTCATCATAATCTGTTTGCCAGCATCTCCCCCTGATGAGCTGCCTTCTCCTGCAATACAAGAGACAAAGCTGTGTGGAGAGCTGCCTCCCTGTGTAAATCCCTATTCATCCACAACTGCCCCGGGGATCCCGCTCCACCTACGGGGAGTGTCATCAACTTGCTGCTCCACCATCACCTCGGAGGTCTGTCCCGCAGCACAAGTAACATTACCGGAACCGTACGTGGCGTTGCGAACACTTTTTATTTTTGTTTTTCTCCTTTTTCAGTGACCACCAGGGCCACAGGCACAGACAGCCCGTGAAATTCCCGTGAACTACAGCTTGGGTCCGGGTACCCCACGGCCCTGGGGTGGGTCATGTCCACACCAGGTGAGCCAAGCACACAACACCATTTCTGCCTCCAGGCCTGAAGGGGGAGTTCTAAACCTGGGTTCAGGGCAGCTTCCCTATAAATTCTGGTCTGGGGCAGAGTTAGTCAGTTCAATATGGAGCAGAACTGAAGAAGACATCCTGTGGACTTGAGCAGTGCTAAGCTCGTCCCAGGGTAGCTGAACCCTAGCGTTAGGAATCCATAGCCGAGGGTCTGAGGAACTCAAGGGACCCTGCGGAGCGGTCTTGAGCTCACCCCAGTCCAGAGTGCCAGAACCGGACACCAGAGTCCAAGGCTGTGCAGCGCCTAATGTCCTGGCAGCAAACACTGGAGGGTGGGGCATTCCAAGTCACCCAACCACAACAAAGTGCCTGCAGGAAAAGCAGCATAGAGAGTCCAGGAGCAGCCACCAGGGAAGTGGGGCTGGAGAAGGGTTTGCGCTGCCTGCCATACTGACACGACGCAGGAAGAGAGAGAGGGCCGCAGCTCAGCTTTTTTACGTGTTTTTTACGTGTAAAAATCTCTGTTGCCAGGCAGGGTGAGCCAGAGAAAGAACAGGGTTATTCTTACACCCCTTTTCCTCTTCTTATATGTCAATTGTTCAACTGTATAGTGTAATAGCCCACAGGTGACGGGATACGCAAGGACTGCACGGAAAACAGAGTGTTAAACAAATGCACTTTTAATACAACTGGGGATAAAGTGCGGGAAAGAAGGGGAAGGAGCGGGAAGGTGTGCAAAAATAAATACAATATATATAACCACTGTGACTAGTTTGCCGAGAATGCAAGGTCTCTGAATGTCTTTAAATAAGAAATGCAAAGTCTTTATCGAGCGAGACGCAGAGTGTTTGTTTTCTTTCTATAACTTGTATATTGAACTGCAGAGTCTTTTCCTATCTGTCCCTAACTAAAACAGTGTGCACACTTTACTGCGAGTTTTACTGCAAGTTTTACTGCGAGGTACCTCGTTGCCATTGGGGCCGTAATTCGCTGACAGGAGCCTGTCGAGTGCAGTCCTTGTCCTGTATCTCTGTCTTGCGCGTGCAGTCTGGCTCCCCACTTCCACATCCAGTCTCTTTAAGTCTGTGTTTCTCTCTGCAACACACGTGGAAGTTGTCTCTCCTCTCCTTCTGGAGACCCCACCCATCCATCTCGTGGACTGTTCCATGTCACTCTCAGCAGCAGGGATTTTTATCTCTGCTATCCTTTCTTTTTGGCAGCAGGTGGCAGTATAACACAATCAAGAGTCCACGAAACATTTATATACATGGTTAAAGGACTGTTAACAGGTCTTACAATTGTATAGGACATATCAGTCCATTTTTTAAGTAATTTAATAATAAAAGTTATACTTTAGAAGTAATACCTCAATTTGAAAGTACTAAATTATATAGGATTACTTGCATCTTCTTTTTGGTAAGCAATGGTATTCTAATTCCCCCAGCCACATCAAAGTGTCTTGCAGGCAAAGTAGCATAGAGAGTCCAGGAGCAGTAGCCAGGGAGGTAGGGCTGGAGTAGGGCTCGAGCTGCCTGCCATATCATCACAACGCAGGAAGAGAGAGAGGGCCGCAGCTGAGCTTATGCAGCAGAGACCCGCTGAAAGAAGGCAGCAGATAGGCCTCCGAACTTGTCGGATGAGGAGAACACTGAGTTGCTCCTAGGTTGCACGAACTCACCTGTCAGTGTCCCAGCCCACCAGTACCATCAGTAAAAGGCCTGAGGAAATAACAACCATGAGTCTGTTATTTTGCGCCCTGCATCCTGCACCAAACAGCCTTCCAACATCATAAACTTTCCCGGTTGCCCTGGGGATACGCTCCAAGCATTGAGAGCGATACCAACAAAGTTGCCCATCCATCATCCCCAGTAGATCCCTCTGGCAGCGTCGGCCCAAATAGCCAAATTCTGCGTGTGGCATCACGCTACATTATCCCCAGGGGATAACTACAATAAGTGGAGGGGTTACGATCACACCTGGGCCCTGCAGCCTAGGGGGCCCCAAAAGTCCCTTTGGCCTATAGAAAAAGACTAATACTATTAAAGATTTGCAATAATTGGGGGCTCCGTTGAAGCTTTCACATCGGGGCCCCTGGGCCTGAAGTTACGCCACTGATTATCCCTACATCAATTCCCCCGCATTTTTTGCGACTCAGTAGGGCCGCTGAGCCGAGCTGAAGCCCCCGTGCGTCCCCTGAGAGACTGAACCCGCCCGGTTCAGAGTACCCCATAGCCCTGGGGGCTAGTTACAAAGCTAATAAATCTATATAATACTAAATAGTATGGTAAAGTGCAGGTTAAATAAGGTTAAATAAGGTCATAAATTACCTGGTCAGAGTTAGTGTCAGGCTCCTTGTCCCTGCACCCCAAAGTACATTTCATCCTGCTTTATTGGTGGGGCAAAGAAGCAGGAAGAATCATACATCGGGGTGGAGGGAAAAGGAGCCTGACACTAACTCTCTGACTTCACAAATCTCACGAGACTTCTGGCATTGAATACCTTCAATGGAGCACAGTGACCGGCTCCACTGCACAGGCACGAGTTTGTGTTATGTATGGGCTGCCTACGCTCATGAGTGCTGCTGCTGTTGTTGCTGAATTGAGCCTTTTTTTTCCCTTATTCCATGTGCGGCTCTTCAGGTGAGGTTGCTGCATGTTTCTGTGTGGATATAACTCATGTTCAGGTGAGCTGAGGGGCGTGTCTGGGCTGGCTGCTCCCTACCCCTCGACCATAAATGGGTCAGCTCACATCCACCTGGTGTCGCTGATTCAGTTCACTTTTGTTCTGTGACCTTGGAGTACACATATTGATCTGAAGCTGCTGCTGGTTTTTCGTATTGGAGGTTGCTGGGTCCCGTGGTCCATGGGTGGAGGTCGGGGTCTTATGCCTAGGGCTTCTTAAGAGCTTTAGGGTTTTAGGCTGGGGCTTGGACCTCTTCACCTTCAGAGGTACTTCCGAGTACAGGGCGAGTCAGGGACCCCAGAATCAGGGCCAGAGTAGGCTCCCCTGACTCCCTATGCCCAGCTCTATCGTATTTCTGGTTACCCCAGCCACCCCAGTGTGACAGTATGCCTGTCAATTAGCGGCTGTCCACAGGAGGGGTGGCAATTTTGAAACCACAGGGCGGGTTTTGCAGGCAGGGGGCGGTGAGGACCCTAATACACCAGACCAGATAGCAGACCTCTCAGACCTTTTAAGATGCAACGCAGGAGACAATATAAGTTAAAGTGGACCTGTCACCCCCCCTGCTGCATGGCAATCTAAATGCAGCACTGAATGCAGCATGTCTGCTGCATTCAGGGAAGCGGTCCCCCATGTGTATGTGTGCTGTGTACAATGAGATATAGCCTTAGGCAAACTCACTGTTAAGAGTCAGGAGGGCATTCCCTGGTGCAGGAGTCAGCTCAAATCACGGGGGCCATTCCCTCCCCCCTGCCTCTCTGTGCCGCCTCCTGCTGTCCTGTTTATGCTTTGCTCAGACAGCAGGAATCTGGAGCTGACGTCAGGACAAATGATTTGTATGCTGTGTGAGGCCGGATGAGTGACAGAGTAGGAGGGCAGAGCTAACACAGCAGAAGCAGCACAGAGAGGCAGAGGGGGAGGGAATTGTGGCGTCCCTATGGCAAGGCGCCACAGCGGGGGTAATGCACCCCAAACAGAAGGTGTAGTGCCTCCGTAACCGTGGATTTGGAGGACCATACAGAGTCTGCACCCCAGCAAACGAGATGGAGACCCACCAGGCCCGCGCCTTGGCCTGCACCGAACCCCCACTGCCCATGGAACAGCAGAAGAAATGGACAATTACAGCCTTCAATCTGGGAACTGGGTATGGCTTTGCCCGGGAGTAAGACCTCTACTCAGAGGTATTTGTGGTATGGAGATATGTGGAATCCCACCTCCCGCAAGGCCACCCGGAGCGGGATCTGTACCGCGGTGACACCATAACCTATGAACGCCATGCAGGACCTCGAGGGTGGTATGAGATCCGGGTCAGCAGAAGCGATGACTGATAAGGTTAACCCGGTATAGTGTGTTACTGTAAATAGTTATATATTGTGCATTTTCTTGCAGCATTTGGACAAAAATCACATGAACTTAAATGTGAACTGTTGTTTTAAAAGCCTGATTGAACTTGAACGCAGAGACTTAATACCCGGCCATGTTGCGCCGATGTGAACTTAAAGTAAATGGTTTTATTTCCAACGTTTGATGCCTAGCACATCCCACAAGGGAAGACAAAATAATCGCATTGTTTTTGTTGTGTTTCAAAGTTACCCGGTTAACATGTTAATAAAAAGTTAGCTCAAACCTGGTTTGGTTGTGACACTCGGGGACGAGTGTATTTAACCAAGGGGGTGTGTGGTGCCCCTATGGCAAGGCGCCACAGGGGGTACTGCACCCCAAACAGAAGGTGTAGTGTCTCTGTAGCCTTGGATATGGAGAACCCTACAGAGTCTGCACCCCAGCACCCATACAGTAGGCCACCTTAGGACAGGGGACCATATATTCAGTAGGTCCCAGGGGGTGGAGCCTAGAAGGCGGGAGACAGGGAGTGACAGTTAGTGTCAGGCAGACGGTATGAGACAGCAAGGAAGACGGATGCAGTGGATCCTGCGGCTGTGACAGGAGGGACCTCTTATGAGAAGGGTGACCCAGACGTAGGAGGGGGTTACTCCAGGACTGGTCGGAGCCAGCTGGAGACCCAGGTCACCAACGGCATACCGGAGCCGAGGCGGTTAGTCAAAGGTCTATCCCTAACTGCAGACCGGCAGGCTGTGGGCCTGACATAAGGGAGCCACAGCATCCTTAAAGAAGTCCAACATTGGTCCCGCAGCTGGGTCCATGACACCGAAAAGTAAGAGAATTTAGGTAACAGACCCCGAGGACTAGAGACTTCACTCAAGAGGCGGAAGCACAGATAGAGAGGAACAGGACCAGGAATGCCATATTAAGGGCAACACTGCCAGACTCTGGAAAATTCTCCAAGATCTGCGGCTACAAACCCAGTTCAACCAGACTGTACCGAGTACTGATTTCACCTGGTGCAAGTAAAGAACTGTTTGAGCTGATCTGGTGTCTGGTCTCCTTACATCCGCCGCCCGGGAAGCTTCTACAGTATCATCAAGGTGAGGGCTAATACTCCTATCATCCATCCCGCTGCCCTGAGGTAAAGCTCCACCTGTGGGGAGCCGTACTCACAAAGCTGCATTTCCATCACCTCAGCCGCCTGCCGCAGCGCTGGTAACCCTATTACCAGGTACCACAGGTGGCGTTACATTGCAAATCCCCCATCATCATCACCCCCACCTTGCTGCTGAGGGTACAGGGCATGGAACCGGGAACCAACCAGCTGTGATCCCCACCAAAGTGAACCCCCTGTCCCAGTATCCGAGTACCCCCTACTCTGTCGACCGACTCAGAATGGCCCCTGTGAATCAAGCTTACTCCTGCACCAGGGAATGCCCTCCTGACTTTTAACAGTGAGTTTGCCTAAGATTATGTCTCAGGGTACACAGCACAAAGACACATGGGGGATCTCGTCCCAGAATGCTGCAGACATGCTGCATTTTGATTTCCATGCCGCAGGGGGGTTACAGGTCCTTTTTAATTTCTCAGGTATGAGGGGGATGTCTGGTCACATAGAGGGGTTACAAGAACCCTAATTACATAATGTTAAAGCTGGTGGGCACAGTTTAGAGTGCCCAAAGGTGGTGACAGGTTCCCTTTAAATACAGGAACAGAACTGAACTTACTACATTGATACAAAAGCAGAAATAAACTTAGTACATGGACATTAGAACAAAACTGAGCTTACTGTATAGATATGGGAACAGAACCCAGCTTACTATGTGGCGCCCCTCTGGCTAGGTGCCACAGAGAGGTATTGCACTGTGACAACAAAAGTGGTATCTCTGTAAGTTGTCAGTTCAGGGTTTAACCTATGGAGTCTGTTTTTACACACACACACCTAGGACTAGGCCACTTAGAATAGGGGGAACTAGTAATTTAGTAGGTCCCAAAAGGGGGTTGAGCCTAGGTTAGAGTAGTGAGAGTGAGTGACAGTTTACCTCGGACAGTGCTGGGAAGGCAGTCAGGAAGGATGGGCCTGACAGTACCGCTGACAGGAGGGATCCCCATCTTTAAGTGGGGGCCCAGGACAGAAGGCAATGGGCCAGGACTGGTTGGAGCCAGCTGGTCACGTTGGGGGAAGCATCGGCAGCACGGGAAGCCAAGACGGTCAGAAGTTCAGCTCTGATCGCAAACCGACAAGCTGCAGGCCCATAGTAATCGGGTTGCCGTTAGCGCCACAAAGGCATCTCACCCCTCAGGGCTGAAACCTGTTCAGGACACTACGGGTAATGTGCCGGATTCCAGTGGCGGGAGAAATAGTGTGCTCCTGCTGCTCCCGTCCGTACCGGCAAGGAAACAACCTTACCCATTAGATACAGACCGTAGGACTGATGGGAGAGCTCTGCGAGGGTGGAAAAGGACAGAGAAGAGGAAAGTAGACCCCGAACGACAAAGAGAGAACATCTAGAGACTCCATAAGGGGGACGCTGCACTGGCAAAAGAGACACCCAGTGAACCAGACTGTACCGTGTTTCGTTTAACATCTGCCGATACCCAGTAAAGTGAAGTTGAATTGGTCTTTGTCATTCCACTCGCAGGTCCCCAAGGGCTTCAACACCAGCATCTCATCAGAGGGGTAAGAACTGCAACAACTACTCCCCTCATCCTCCCTCTCATCATCCTCCTCCATCATCGCTGCCCTGAGGTAAAAGCTCCACCTGTGAGGAGCTGTACCACACTCTGCTGCACCCACCATAACCTCAGCGGCCAGCTTGCAGTGCCGGTACCCCTAGCCTTGGCCACATCAACTACATCAGCACAAGGGCAGAACTGTGCTTAATAAGTAGAATCAGGAATAGAACCAAGTTGACAACTAACAGTTACAGAACATATTTCTCTATTATCTGTTAGTTACTACATGGTAGTGTTTTGTTGCCATCCACCGTTGCCATCTACTGGTTATACATTGCACTACTTTTCCATTTTTTTTTAATGGATATCCACCTATTTAAATTGATGTTTCAATCAATTACTTTATTTTAACATTACCTTGTCTAAACGTGATTTTTCCTATATGATCATACAGTATATGTAGACCCATATGTAGGCATGCAGATGCACTGTGCACGGCCATGTCTGCAAAAGTGAAAGCCATCAAGCTGCATGCCCTGAGCAGCCACAATCATATGGCGATCCTGTGCAGGTACTAGGGTAACAGCCCGGGGAGGATTTGCCTCTTCTACTTACATAATCATGAAGTGGAGTCAGTCATCCACTTTTGTCATGATGTCCTCCCATCATGTGCCGGCGGCAGCCATATTTGTATACCCCTGTGAGGGGTGTGCAAATATAGCGTCCACTGGTGGTAATGGCCTGAACGGACAAACGGACCTGATGGTACCTGAAGCCAAAGCCAGGAATTTGCCACTTTACAACCCACCGCTCACACCACCCGCTGCCCACCATCACAGTCCGCTGCACCCACCATTGCACACAGCCGGCAGGAAAGTCCAAGGCTTTGTGACCCATGCAGGAGGAGATAGGTGTGGGTGCCCTCTGGTGGCTGCAAGAAGTAATGGCAAGGGCAGTGGCAAAGCTCAGCATTCGCCAGATGGGAAAGACAGAGAGACTCAAATATACACACACATACACACTTATATACATACACACATACACACACTTAGACACACACACACATACACACATTACCACACACACATACATACATCTACTTCCTTAATTCTCCTGTCCCATCCGTCATCAATGTCCGTTCTGATGTAACCCTATCACGTGCTGGCAACAGCAATATTTGCACACCCAAGTGATGGGTGTGCAAATATGCCACCCACTAGCAATACTGGCACAATTCACAGTACCGCCAGTGATGCTGTAGCTGCCCACTATCTGCTGCAACTGAAACCAATGTCAGAAACCACTACAAACAATTGCTGCTGCTGACACTAACAGGTCCGGCATCAGCACCCGGCGTACCGGGCAAATGCTGGGACCCTGACCTGACACAAGGGCCCACCGACACCCACACACATCATGCCATCACGCCGCAATAATTATTTTTCTCCTCCATTTGCGCTCTAACGCAGGTTCTGTGACAGTCCCTGTCACATTGCTAAAGCAGCGGTTGGGTATCCAAGGGGCATGCCCGCACCACTCCCCCAGCAACACCCACATCCAATCTGGAGGCAGCTGAGCAGAAAGGTGGATGGGACACGCCGAGGAGGAAGCAGGAAGCAGCAGCATCTCCCAGCCTGCAGGGCCAGCAAGGGGAACAAAGAAAGGAGGGAGAAGGTAGCAGAGGATGAAAAGAGAAGAAAGTGCAAGGTAAGTATAATTATTTTTTTTTTACTGTATATAGAGGCTGCTGGGGATAGAGGCTGCTGGGGTGTATAAAGAGGCTGCTGCTGCTGGGGTGTATATAGGGGCTACTGGGGTGTATATAGAGGCTGCTGGGGTGTATATAGAAGCTGCTGGGGCATATATGGAGGCTGTGCTAGTTTACATATAATATTTGGAGACTGTGCATGACTCTCTCTCTCTTTCTCTCTCTCTGTATATATATATATATATATATATATATATATATATATATATATATATTATATATATATACACACACATATATATATGCACATACAGTACAGACCAAATGTTTGGACACACCTTCTCATTTAAAGAGTTTATGAATATGAAAATTGTAGATTCACACTGAAGGCATCAAAACTGTGAATTGACACGTGGAATAATATACTTAACAAAAAAGTGTGAAACAACTGAAAATATGTCTTATATTCTAGGTTTTGGAAAGCAGCCACCTTTTGCTTTGATTACTGCTTTGCACACTCTTGGCATTCTCTTGTTGAGCTTCAAGAGGTAGTCACTCTCGAAGAGTGGTAGACTACCTCTTGAAGCTCATCAAGAGAATGCCAAGAGTGTGCAAAGCAGTAATCAAAGCAAAAGGTGGCTACTTTGAAGAAACCTAGAATATAAGACATATTTTCAGTTTCACACTTTTTTGTTAAGTGTATTATTCCACGTGTTATGCCGGAGTACATATATAATATTTGGGGGCTGCTGCTGGGCTTCCATATTCTCCAAATAATATATACAGCCCAGCAGAGCCTCCAAGTAATGTATACAGCCCGCACCCTCTATATTATACATAAGCCCACAGCCTCTATATTATATATACAGTCCAGCAGTCTCCATATTATATATACAGTCCTGTAGTCTCCATATTGTATCTACAGCCCTGAACAGCCTTCTATATTATTTATACAGCCCACCCAGGTGCCTGTATATTATATATACACAGGCTTAAATTTCTATATTGTATTCATGAATCTTGGTCTGTGTTAAAGGGGCCCAATGACAATGTTTCGTCTGGGGCCCACAAAAACCTGGACACTGATAATCTTTTTTTGAGTAAGTGTGCATGCGCAATTACTCAGTTGGCTGCCATCTTTGCATACCCGTGTCCAACAACAGCGGCCGGGTGAGTAATTGTGCATGCTCAAGCAGCATGCACACTTACGCATCCACCATTTTTGTACACCACAGGGGTATGGAGACAGCTTACAGCAGTGAAAGCGCACAAGGGGGTCAGAGACAGCACAAAATGAGGAAAGAGAGCACATGGGGATTGAGACAGCACAAGGGACAGATACCAAAAAGGGAGTTAGAGCACACAGGGGGAAGAGACAGTGTACAGGGGGATAGAAAACCCAAAGGGGGAGAAACAGCACACAGGGAAAAAAAGAGCACACAGGGGGCTGAGGCAGTACGCAGTGGGAGAGTGCATGGTGGAAGAGAGAGTACAAGGGGAAGGAGCACACAGGGCAGAGAGATAGCCCACTGGGAGAGAGAGCATATGGGGGAGAGACAGCACAAGGGTAGAGAGAATACACAGGGAAAGAAAGAACATACAGTGCAAAGGGGAAGACAGTGCACAAGGGAAGAGAGCGCAAAAGTGGAAGAGAGCACACAGAGAGAAGAGAGCAAACCAGGGAAAGAGAAATCGCACATTAAAAGAGAGAGCGCACAAGGGGAAAGGACAGGCCTTAGAGAGAGAGTGCACAGAGGTAAAGAGAGAGCACACAGGGGACAGAGCACAGTGGGAGATAGTTCAAAGGAGAGAGCACATGAGGGAGAAAACAGCACAGAGGTAGAGAGACAGCACACAGGGGGAGAGCGCACATGATGGAGACAGCTTAAAGGAGAGCACAGTGGGGAGAAGACAGCACAGGGGGAGAGAGACTGCACACATGGGAAGAGCCTTTAGAGCAAAGACAGCTCAAAGGAGAGAGCACAGGAGGGGGGAAGACAGCACAAAGGGGAGAGCACACAGGGGAGACAGTGCATAGGGGGCAACAGCACAAATGAGAGCACAGAGGAGAGAAGACAGCACAGGAGGTGAAAGACAGCACATGAGGGAGAGCGCACAGCGGGGAAAGAAACAGCGCACAGGGGGAAGACAAGTTAAAGGAGAGAGCACCAAGGGAAGACGATAGCATGGGTGGAGAGAAAGTGGACAGGGGAGAATGCATAAGGGGAGAGATGGACGCTACCCACAGCACCACAAATCCCACATCCATCTTTACATCACTGCCCTCCAGGGGCGATCACACAGGGCACCCATCTAGTATTATATATAGTGTGATCTATCACAAAGCGGCAAACTTGTGAATCCTCACAGCACACGCAGTCTGCTTTGCGGATTCTCCGGTGTCTCTTGCATATACCCACATCCACTCCTAGTGGAGGATTTCCAAATCTGCAGTCACATAGAATGACTGCAGACCTAAAGTTTAAAGCTGGACAACCATTTTAAAAGAAAAAATCTTTTTCTTTGCACTTCAAGTTATTTAATTTAAATCAGCATGGGGATTGGAGATTAAGACAATTTATATAATGCTATAAGATTCACATCTCAGCCATTTCATTGATTCTCACTCAGTGCCTTGGCAGAGAACCCCTTATTTCTTAATCTCTTTAATGTATCATTAATGACCCTAATTAAATAGACAATATACTGTGATTAAGAGCAATTCTAAAATGACAAGTCATCAGTTAGTATAATATTTATGTTTGTAAATAGAAAACACATTCTTCTGCATTGTCTCATTTCTCATGTAGGTGTCAATCTGCCATTATATAGATCTTCAATGTGAGAATGATACTATATAACTTTACACTGGTTCTGCCAGTCTGGAAGATTCAATGGTCTGTATGATATGCAGTCTAGATGTTTCATAGTAGGAATAATTTCAGTACAATTCCTTTCCTTAATCATCAGTGGTACTTCATAAATTATTAAATATATTACCATGCTAAGAGTGTTGTATCAAGTTGTTTAACAGCTGTGCCCCAGTCCCCAGCCTCCCATCCTACTACCTGCCAAGGGGTGATATTGGAGGTTGTATTGGAAGTAAACTGCAAAGTTGCTTATTTTTACCAGCACTTTGCAAATTAACCCAACAAAGATGATGACAGAGCCTTTATAATACCATTCTATACAACATTAATATTAATACAATGCTAAAATACGGTAGGTTAAATCATTACATAGAACCACAAAGTTGCCTAAACCCCTTCACGACAAATGACGTCTATGTACATTATTGGTCGTGTCACCTAAATTAATGCAGGCTCACACACTGAGCCCACATCTTTCACTGCACATGTTAGTTGATCTGATCAGCCATCATGTGCAGCTAACAGATGCGGGAGGATGGGAGATCTGCCCACGCCTGTTAACTAATTAACTTGCTTTGTGAATCACTAACATTTAACATGTGTCGGCGGGGTTCGCATCTTAGCTCGATCCCATCAGTGGCCTCTTAACATAACTGTGGGGCACCAATGGGTTGTCATGAGAGTCGGGGGTCAGCTGATGACTCCTGCCTCTGTCGTGATGAATTTCCTGTGAACACAGGCTGAGTGCTGGCGTTCACATGAGATGATCATTTGTGCTCTACAGAGCAATGCTGATGCACGGCTGTGAACAGCACAAGCGATCAGACAGCTGCGGCTTCAAGTCCTTTAAGTTTTTAAATGTTTTTAAAAATAGAAAAAAATGTACAAAAACACAAGAGTTCAAATCACTTCCCGTTTGCCCCATTAAAAATAAAGCAATAAATTTTAAAAATCACATATAATCGCCACATTTAAAAATTCATGAAATATCAAAATATAAAACTAATTAACCCGATTGATAAAGTGTGTAACGGAAAAAAAATTAAAAACACCAGAATTAAACTTATTTGGTCACCTCAAAATTGAAATACAATGCAATAAGGCCGGTTTCACATTTGCGTTTGAGACGCAGCATTTGCGAATGCAGAAAACGAATGTGTACTGCGTTCCTATGTTTAACATGGGGACTAAGGTACCTGCATTAGGCTGCGTTCACATGCATTTGCATTCGCATGCGTTTCTTCAAAGTACCCTCTGAACGCAACATGTTGCATTATTGGGTGTCGGAGGATGCTTGCTTCCTACACAAGCATCCTGAAGTGCAGAAACAATGCATGCAGTTCAATGGAGCTGCACTGCCATCCTCATGTCACCGCAGCCAAATGCAGCATTTTTTATTTTTTATTTTTTCCTCTCTCGCTCTCACTCTTCTACCCTCCTGACTGCTATAATGGTATTTTATGGCACAGAAATCACTCCAACGCATTTTTATGGACTTTTTTTTGTTCTTACGCAGCCATTGAATCCACGCTGCGTATGCCAGCGCTTATATGAGTTCGTTCCTGCGTCTGCACACATGCTTACAGGCGCATGCAGCATGAACGCAAATGTGAAACCAGCCTAAAAGATGATTAAAATATTGCATCTACCCAAAAATAGTGTAATTAAAAATGTCAGCTCAAGACACTAAAGATAAGCCATCAAACAGCCCCATATCTTAAAAAATGAGAATGTGACAGGTTGCGGAAAATGGTGACAAATTTGCACTTTTTTTTTCTTACAAATTTCTGAATTTGTTTTGTTACTTAAATACATTTTTGGTATCTACAAACTCATAGGGTACCTTTACACGTCGCAACATTGCATGCAATTTCACTTGCAACTTACTGGTTGCAGTGAAATCATGGACACATTGTTACATTTGTACACTGCAACAAAATAGAACAATGTGTCCATGATTTCACTGCAACCAGAAAGTTGCAAGTGAAATTGCATGCAATGTTGCAACGTGTAAAGGTACCCATACTGACCTAGGGAATCATACTGCCAGCTCAGTTGTACAGTAGACTGAACATGGCTAATAAAAATTATTGTGGAGGTGCACTTTTTTTTGCAATTTCACCGCATTTGGAATTTTTTTCCCATTTTCCAGTGCATTATATGGTAAAATGAATGTTGATTGCTCTCAGTGTGAGAAACAAGATAATAATTTTGTAGTTGTGATACATTTTAATGGCTAACAAAATGAAATAAGTGATGTTACAAGGCGAGCTTTCGAGACATCTCAGGTCTCTTCATCAGGCATGGTATGACAAAATATTAAAAGAAACTCGAATATATACATGAACAACTAGAGCAGATACAAGGTATAATGAATGCATATTTGAATAAATAAACAAAACATAGCCTAGAGAGGATCCTCAATCAGTCAGACTTAGGCTGCTTTCACATCAGCTGTAATCGCTGATCGCGGCAGTTGCGGTGAAAAAAGCGCAACTGCCGTGATTACCGCATAACGGCCGCGATCAATGTCTATGGGGCTTGCGGTAAGTGTGCGGCAGGTGTGGCAAGTGCGGTTTTGGCACTTGCGTTTTTTTCGCAGCCGCACCTGCCGCAAGTGCCGAAACCGCTCCTGCCGCACATTTACCACAAGCCCCATAGACATTGTATGGAGCTTGCCGCAAGTGTGCCGCGATCGCGGCCGTTATGCGGTAATCGCAGCAGTTGCGTTTTTTTCACCGCAACTGCCGCGATCAGCGTTTACTGCTGATGTGAAAGGGGCCTTAGTGATGTAAACATTTTTATGACCCTAATTTATATGTAAACCGGGTGTCTTCAGACTTCAGTCTCTTTGAAAAACATTCTTCAGATGTTATAATGAACCATAAATTCATCAGATAGGTTTAGCCTTTTATGAATGCAGTCAAAAGATCTAATGAACTTGGATTCACCGACCATTCGATGTTTCTGTGATTTGAAATTACCTCCAGAATTGCAACTTTCATATTTTCAATGTTATGTCCTTGACCAATAAAATGTTTGGCTACTGGTAAATTGATTTTTTTTGTCTGTAAATGTGTGACGATGAGACCTCATCCTTACTCTTAGCCGTTGTCCTGTCTCCCCAACATACTAAGTCCTCACAGGACATACAGTTGTGGCCAAAAGTATTGACACCCCTGCAATTCTGTCAGATAATACTCCGTTTCTTCCTGAAAATGATTGCAATCACAAATTCTTTGGTATTATCTTCATTTAATTTGTCTTCAATGAAAAAACACAAAAGAGAATGAAGGAAAAAGCAAAACATTGAACATTTCACACAAAACTCCAAAAATGGGCCAGACAAAAGTATTGGCACCCTCAGCCTAATACTTGGTTGCACAACCTTTAGCCAAAATAACTGCGATCAACCGCTTTCGGTAACCATCAATGAGTTTCTTACAATTCTCTGCTGAAATTTCAGACCATTCTTCTTTGGCAAACTGCTCCAGGTCCCTGATATTTGAAGGGTGCCTTCTCCAAACTGCCATTTTTAGATCTCTCCACAGGTTTTCTATGGGATTCAGGTCTGGACTCATTGCTGGCCACCTTAGAAGTCTCCAGTGCTTTCTCTGAAACCATTTTCTAGTGCTTTTTGAAGTGTATTTTGGATCATTGTCCTGCTGGAAGACCCATGACCTCTGAGGGAGACCCAGCTTTCTCACACTGGGCCCTATATTATGCTGCAAAATTTGTTGGTAGTCTTCAGACATCATAATGCCATGCACACGGTGAAGCAGTCCAGTGCCAGAGGCAGCAAAGCAACCCCAAAACATCAGGGAACCTCCGCCATGTTTGACTGTAGGGACTGTCAATTTTTCTTTTCCGTCCATATCTAGGGAGGTTAGCCACAGTGCCATGGGCTTTAAACTTCTTGATGACACTGTGCACGGTAGACACAGGAACATTCACATCTTTGGAGATGGACTTGTAGCCTTGAGATTGCTCATGCTTCCTCACAATTTGGTTTCTCAAGTCCTCAGACAGTTCTTTGGTCTTCTTTCTTTTCTCCATGCTCAATGTGGTACACACAAGGACACAGGACAGAGGTTGAGTCAACTTTAATCCATGTCAACTGGCTGCAAGTGTGATTTAGTTATTGCCAACACCTGTTAGGTGCCACAGGTAAGTTACAGGTGCTGTTAATCACACAAATTAGAGAAGCATCACATGATTTTTCTAACAGTGCCAATACTTTTGTCCACCCCCTTTTTTATGTTTGGTGTGGAATTAGATCCAATTTGGCTTTAGGACAATTTTTTTGTGTTTTTTCATTGAAGACAAATTGAATGAAGATAATAATACCAAAGAATTTGTGATTGCAATCATTTTCAGGAAGAAACTGAGTATTATCTGACAGAGTTGCAGGGGTGTCAATACTTTTGTCCACAACTGTATAGTGCACATAATTAAATACACAACATCTTAATAATCTGGACTGAGACTGAACATGAACTTCTAAAATTCCATGATAATTTCAACAAATTTCATCCCACCATAAACTTGACACAGGACTAGTGATGGGCGAGTCCTAAATTACTCGGAATCGCTTGACTCTAGCGAGTCCGAGCCCGGGACTCGCTACTCGTTGCGAGTCTAGCGAGTCCAATGTTAATGAATGGGGAAGCGAGTAATAGCGAGTAATGTGCGATTTACAAATCGCAGATGTGTCTCGGAAGCTTCAGGCTCTATCTGCTACAATAGCTAAATCATGTTTAATAGGCTCCCGCTGTCACAGCACAGTTAACTCTCTGCTTACCGGCGCTGCAGTGATCGGTAAGCAGGGAGTTAAATCCAGCAGCTTATGAATGAGTCGGCTCTGTGCTGTCGGCACTGCTTAATGCTCACAGCCTCACTGACTCATCACACAGCAGGAGAGCGCATTTCCGCCCACTGTGGTGTGATGTGTGATGTAGCAGAGCTGAATGAGTTCAACAAGAAGAAGAAGGAAGACAGACGACAGAAGAGAGAAGAAAGAAGAGAGAAGACCTGCGTCTTTGGAGGGATATGTGGTGGTAATAAAGTTGGAGTCCCTAATGGTGTCTGTGTCTTTATTTTTAATAAATCATTTTTCTCTGTGTGGTGTTTTTTTTAACCCTTTATTGGAGATTCTTAGTGGCCGGGTCAAACCTGGCCTGACATTAAGAATCTCGGGCTTAATGCCAGCTTGTATAACAAAGCTGGTAATAACCCCTTTATTACCCAGCGTGCCACCGCCACCAGGGCCGCTGGAAGAGCGGGGTTCAGCGCCAGAGGATGGCGCTTCAATGAACGCGCCATCTTCTGGGGTGGCTGCGGGCTGCAATTTGCAGCGGGGAGTCCCCAGAAAGCTTGGGCCTCCCTGCGCTGCGGATTCCAGCCCCCAGCTGCTTAGCTGTACCTGGCTAGACATAGAAATTGCGCGGAGCCCCACGAATTTTTTTTTATTATTTCATGAAATTCATGAAATAATAAAATAAGAGGGCTCCCCTATATTCTTGTGTCCGGCCAGGTACAAATAGGCACCTGGGGGCTGGGGGCAGACCGTCGCTGCCTGCTGGATCCGGCTGGTTCCAGAAATACGGCGAAGCCCACGTCACTTTTTTTCTGAAAAATCAATAAAACAATCCTAAAAAAGGGACTGCATCTTTATTAACCCCTCGCCCATGGTCCAGGGGTTAATAAAGATGCAGTCCCTTTTATTTACATTGTTTTATGGATTTGTCAGAAAAAAATTTGACGTGGGCTTCGCCGTATTTCTGGAACCAGCCGGATCCAGCAGGCAGCGACGGGCTGCTCCCAACCCCCAGGTGCCTATTTGTACCTGGCCGGACACAAGAATATAAGGAAGCCCTTTTTTTTAATTACCGTATATACTCGTGTATAAGCCGACCCGTGTATAAGCCGACCCCCCTACTTTTGCCCCAAAAATCTGGAAAAACCTATTGACTCGTGTATAAGCCGAGGGTGGACCTCAGCAGAGGTATACAGCCCCCAGCAGTGTGGTATACAGGCCCCCCCCAGTGGTATACAGGCCTCCCCAGTGGTAGTATACAGCAGCCCCAGTGGTCGTATACAGCAGCAGCCCCAGTGCTGTATACAGCAGCAGCCCCAGTAGTATATACAGCCCCAGTGGTAGTATACAGGCAGCCCCAGTAGTATATGCAGCCCCAGTGGTAGTATACAGGCAGCCCCAGTAGTATATACAGCAACCCCAGTGGTATACAGCAGCCTCCTCAGTGGTATATACAGACCCCACCAGTATATACAGCAGCCCCAGTGGTATATACAGAAGCCCCAGTGGTATATACAGCAGCCCCAGTGGTATATACAGCAGCCACAGTGGTATATACAGCAGCCCCAGTGGTATACAGGCCTCAGCAGCATATACAGCACCCCCCAGGGGTTATACAGCACCCCCCAGGGGTTATACAGCACCCCCCAGGAGTTATACAGCGGCCCCCAGGGGGTACCCAGCGGCCCCCAGGGGGTACCCAGCAGCCCCCTGGGGGTACCAACAGCCCCTGGGGGTACCAACAGCCCCCAGGGGGTACCCAGCAGCCCCCTGGGGGTACCAACAGCCCCCTGGGGGTACAAACAGCCCCCAGGGGTACCCAGAAGCCCCCTGGGGGTACCAACAGCCCCCAGGGGGTACCCAGAAGCCCCCTGGGGGTACCAACAGCCCCCTGGAGTACCAACAGCCCCCAGGGGGTACCCAGCAGCCCCCTGGGGGTACCCAGCAGCCCCCTGGGGGTACCAACAGCCCCCTGGGGTACAAACAGCCCCCAGGGGGTACCCAGCAGCCCCCTGGGGGTACCAACAGCCCCCTGGGGTACCAACAGCCCCAGGGGGTACCCAGCAGCCCCCTGGGGGTACCAACAGCCCCCAGGGGGTACTAACAGCCCCCAGGGGGTACCCAGCAGCCCCCTGGGGGTACCAACAGCCCCCTGGGGTACCAACAGCCCCAGGGGGTACCCAGCAGCCCCCTGGGGGTACCAACAGCCCCCAGGGGGTACTAACAGCCCCCAGGGGGTACCCAGCAGCCCCCTGGGGGTACCAACAGCCCCCTGGGGTACCCAGCAGCCCCCAGGGGGTACCAACAGCCCCCAGGGGGTACCAACAGCCCCCAGGGGGTACCCAACAGCCCCCAGGGGGTACCCAGCAGCCCCCTGGGGGTACCAACAGCCCCCAAATGCTGGCACTCGGCCCCCTTGTAAGGCTTCCCCCCCCGCTGCTTATACATTACCATTCCGGTGTTCTGATCCGCGCCGCTCCTCGCTGCTTCTTCATGCTCCGTCCTCGCTGACTGCATCCGGGATCTCCATTCTCCGGCCGTCGCGCGATGACGTCATATCGCTGCGACAGCCGGAGATCCCCGGATGCAGCCAGCGCGGACGGAGCATGAAGAAGCACCGAGGAGCGGCGCGGATCAGAACACCGGAATGGTAATTTATAAGCAGCGATGGGGGGGGCCTTACAAGGGGGGGTGAGTGCCAGCTTTTGGGGGGAATATATGAACTGCTTCCCCCTGCGCTGATTGACAGGGGGAAGCAGTGCATATATAATGAGCGGCCCCACGTGATGGGGCCGCTCATACAGCAGACTCCCCCCGCCTCCTCCAGCCTCCACAGCCCCGGCCCCACAGCCCCCACCACACGGGTCTACCGTATAGACCCGTGTATAAGCCGAGGGGGGGACTTTTCAGCCCAAATTTTGGGCTGAAAAACTCGGCTTATACACGAGTATATACGGTATTTCATGAATTTCATGAAATAATAAAAATAAAATGTGTAGAGCTCCGCGCAATTTCTATGTCTAGCCAGGTACAGCTAAGCAGCTGGAGGCTGGAATCCGCAGCGCAGGGAGGCCCACGCTTTCTGGGCACACCCCGCTGCAAATTGAAGCCAGCAGCCGCCCCAGAAGATGGCGCGTTCATTGAAGCACCATCCTCTGGCGCTAAACCCCTCTCTGGTGGCGGTGGCACGCTGGGTAATAAAGGGGTTAATACCAGCTTTGTTATACAAGCTGGTATTAAGCCCGAGATTCTTAATGTCAGGCCACGTTTGACCCGGCCACTAAGAATCTCCAATAAAGGGTTAAAAAAAACACAACACAGAGAAAGTTTTTTATTAGAAATAAAAAAAAAAGCCATTAGGGACTCCATCTTTAATTAAAAAAGTCCTCTTCCGTCCGACGTAGTCCAAAACGCGATGTCCTCTCTGCTACATCCCTGTGCATAGATATAGATGTCTATGCACAGGGAATGAGCAGACTGAGAATAATCTCAGCTCTGCTACATCATCTCTGTGCACAGACATTCATGTCTCTACACAGGGAGAGCAGGCGGGCTCTAGGACCCCGGAGCTGCGGCAGCCTGCAGGACCCGAGCCCGGCACAGAGCAGACAGCCGGACTCGTTACTGTGCGAGTTTCCCTGCGATTACTTGCACAGTAACGAGTCCAATGCAAGTCAATGGCAATCCTAGTTTTGTCAGAGTCTCTGACAAAACTAGGATTGCCATTGATTTGCATTGGACTCGTTACTGTGCGAGTAATCGCTGGGAAACTCGCAGAGTACCGAGTCCTGCGAGTCCCTTACTACTCGCCGAGTAACGAGTCCTAGCGAGTAGTCTCGCCCATCCCTACACAGGACCAGTGGCGTAACAACTGCCCCGCGGGCCCCGGTGCAAGACTCACACCGGGGCCCCCTTGGTGAGAAGCGGGGGGGTTGGCTCTGTGCTAGTGGACTTCCAGTCCTCCCTCACCACCTCTGCCGGCGCTATCGCGGTCGCGGCGGGTGGCTGGAGGCTGAGGCAGCAGGGCCCCCCGGGGAGCTCGGGCCCCCCCGGGGATCGGTGCGACCGCGGTAGTTACACCGCTGCACAGGACCACTCAAAACAGAAATCAACTTCCTGGATACCACCATAAAAATTCTAAATGGTTCATTCCAGCCATTGGTGTATCAGAAACCGAATGACCATCGCACATAACTCAGATGGACCCTTTCCACCCAAAACACATTAAAAAGTCCATTGTCTACAGCCAGGCCCTCAGATATAACTGTATTTGCTCCCAGTCAGTGGACAGGGATGAACACTTAAACTTTCTAAAAAAGATATTTTTAAACCAAGGCTACCACCCCACCTCCATTGAGGATTAGATCATTAAGGATCCCTAGAAGTGAAGCACTTCAATACAGAGAAAAAGAAGAAAACCATTGTGTCCTCTGGTGGTGACCTACAACCCACAGCTGGAGGTACTGAGGAAAACTGCCAGGTATCTTCATCATATCCTACACAAAAATTGAGAGATTAAAAATAATATCCAAAGACCATCCCTTGCTGTGCTACAGGCAGCCTCCCAATTTAAGAAACATCATGGTCCGAAGTTCGATGCCCTTAGATACACCAAGAGGAGCTTATCCATACACTTACAAGCATGAAATTTTGCACAGCCACCTAATTTCATGCAGGGAACATCATAGACTATGTTCTGAGGGGAAACATTAAGCCCACGTTTTACATTTATTTACCCCAAAAATGCTTATTTACTGTTTGTATGTGTCAGGTAATATATACTGCCTTTGCTGTTTTGACTGTTAGCCTGGATATTTATCAGATGGCCTATGGCAACCAATCATAGCTCAGCTTCTATTTTGTTACAGGTCACTAATTGGAGCTCTGACTGATTGCAATATGCAATGAAGGACATTCTTTGTCAAATGTGCAACAAGGGTTTCATAGAAACAAAGTACAATATTGCTAAATTCACAGCATTTGTCTCTCACAATGAGCTACTGTTGGTACCAGACCAATCAGACGCCTACAGCCAAATTTTAAGTTTCGCTGAAACCAACAAAAGTAGGATTGTTTTCCTGGATGGTCCAGCTGCAACAAGAAAGACATTTTTAATCAACTTGCTCCTGGCAATATTCAGCAACAACAAAAGATTGCAAGTGCAGCGGCATCTTCTGGAATTGTAGCTACACTTTTAAGTAGTGGTAGGACAGCTCATTCGACATTCAAGCTACTGCTTAACCTGTCTCACAGTGACAGCCCGGGGTGTGACATTGGCAAGGGATCAGGAGAGGCCAACCTGCAGTGCCATCATTTGAGATGAAGTCACTATGTCACACAAGATGTCTCTTGAAGCAGTGGACAGATTGCTGCACGACTTGCATGGAAACATTTCTATCATGGGAGGTGTAGCTGTTTTAGCTGGTGACTTTCATCAAACACCACACATTATTCCTAGATCACCCCTACAGATGAACTCATCGTCTGCCTCAAAACATCGTACCTTTGGAGACAAGTAAGGCTGGGGTCACACATAGAAATCCGTTTTTGGAAGTGATTTCCATGACCAATCTGGTTTTTTTTGGGTGCTTTTTGAGCCTCCTACACCCCTGAACGTTTTTGGACTTAGTCATTTTTTGACCAAAATTCTCAAAAAAACGGATCCGTTTTTTTAAGGCACCCCAAAAATGTTGCTGAACACACACATGAGGGTCCACATGACAGCCGATATTTCTACTGGACTGTTCTCGAGCCAGCTGCTGACTATTGGAGATGACAATGCATCAGTAAACTCAACCACTGGACGGATCATGTTTCTACACAATGTTTTCTACATCATGACATCCATTGAGGAGCTAAAAGCAAAGGTTTTTTCAAACATTCAACACATATTAAGAAAATGTATCTGGCTATGTGAAAGAGCTATTCTAGCTCTGATAAATGATAGTGTCAACACCATCAATCTTCAACTTCTAAGTCTCCTTCCAGGTGTGTGCAGGACCTACAAGTCAGAGGATACACTGACAGAACCACCCCAAGCATTATTTTATCCAAAAGAGTTCCTCAACTACCTGGAACCACAAGAACATCCTCCACATAACCTCTTTTTAAAACCTGGAGCACCTATTCTGCTGTTGAGAAATTTAGATCCACCAAAGTTGAATAATGGAACAAAACCCTTGATTAAGAACCTGTTTCCACGTGTAAGCAACCATTGTGACAGGATGTGCCAAAGGAGAGGACGTTTTCATTCCAACAATTCCACCCATTCCATCTGATTTGCCTTTTGATTTTAAACTCCTCCAGTTTCCAGTTCGACTGGCATTTGCAATGTCCATTAACAAGGCTCAGGGGCAGCCCTGGAAAGTAGCAGGAATTTATTTGCAATATCTATGATCAGGGCTGCCACTAGGAATTTCGGGGCCCCTGACTGCCAAAATTTTGGGGCCCCCCTGAGACTCCTCCCAGCCCCACCCATGCTCCGCCTCCACCCAAACATACATTATATTTGTAATGAAAAATTGGAACAGCACCAAAAATTACCTCAATTTATGTGAAAGCTTTTATGTGCACAGTGCCCCATTACTAGGGCATTACATATCAATTAAGGATGAAGAAAATTCATTTTCCAATGATTTGTTATATATCATTATATAGTATGTAAAATTGTGCTATCTAAAATACAACATTTGCAACAAAAGGTAAAAATACCTTCATATGATAAAGAAAAAATAATTATGGCTCTTGTAAAGCAGGATGAAAAATCAAAAATGAAAAATGATAGTGTCGGTAAGCAGATACACCATCCGTTGGACTGAGATACTTGGAACCTGAATCATTATTGTATTTCCACCTGTTTTTTTTTCTACTTTTTGGTGTTTATCGATTGTTTTTAATTTGCACCATTCTTCTTTTTATTTGTGCCTTTTTTTTTTTGTGTTCACTTGTTTGACATTAAGGGGGAGTTTAGGGTTTCCAGATGGTTTTGGCTCAGTCATGATTAACGTAACAGTTATGGTAATATATTTTATTGGTGTCTGATATTGTCTGTGAATTCATAAAATGTATTATATAATATTTTTGAGAACATACCTAAGGTTTTAACAGGTCTGCAGTATTCGAGTGCCATCTAGTGGTTAGAAAGATATATTGATAAAGAATTGAGGTTTTATCTTCCGCTTTTTTTTTAGGAGATATAAGTAATAGGGCCACTTTACACACACCAACTTCTGTGTCCAACTTCTGAACAACTTACTGGTTGCAGTGAAATCATGGACACATTGCTCCATTTTGTGGCTGTGTACAAATGTAACAATGTGTCCATGATTTCACTGCAACCAGAGATCTGTTCAGAAGTTGGTCACTGAAGTTGGTGTGTGTAAAGCGGCCCTTACAGTCAGTTTGTGATTTTCCTAAAGTTGTAAAAAGTATTATGGGATTTTATTCTGGACTGTTTTTTACGAGTACTTATGTATATGTGATGAGTCCACACTTACAGTACGATGCACTCACACCCGAAAGCTACAATCAAAGGTACAACCATTAGAGCTTCACTGTCCCCATTGGGTGTAAATATTGTGAGTATACTGGCAATACTGTACATGACCGGTAGGTATCGCACAGACTCAGATCTGTCGCGATGTGAAACCAGAAAGTTTGTCTGGGACTTGTAGAGCCAAGAATCTCACTATTTGAAAGCTCTCGTTTCATAGGATGTTTGGAAGTGATGGGATTGACTGAACATCTGACAGACCCCTCCAGGGCCTTACGATACTTGGAACCTGGCTTTGAGGCTTCATCATGGGGGTCACAGGGACCAGGACTCGGCTCCATGACCCTGGCAGTGTCATTATAAGTTTGATGTGGGTGGCTCACTCTCTTAGGGATAGGGACCTGGCATGGAGGGTTCACTCTGAAAGGGATAAATGGACCTGGGGATACTTGTTAATTTTACGTGATGCCACCTGCAGGTTGCGGCTATAGATGGCTGCCACTGCACAACAGTTCTCCTAAGGGCCCATGGTTGGGAGGCAGGAATGTTCTTAAACCCTCTACGGCTAGGGCTGACCCCCAGGGCAGCTCGAGGCACCTGAGTGAGTTGGTGTAGTGTTTGTGGTGCTTTTGATGCGTCAAGAAAGTTCACAGACCCAGTGGGTTGCAGTCTTCAGATCTTTCACTCACAGTCTTTGTGTAACAGCCCACTGAGCACTGGGTTCTCGGAGGCAGGGATCCAGCTACTCCTGGGTAGGAGGATGGTACATAACCAGCACCCCTTCTCTGTCCTTTCTCAGCCTCTGTACACTGCGGTTGAGTGGTGCCCCTGCGACCAGGAGGCCACAGAAGGAAGTGCAGCCAGGTAAGGCAAGACGGTTGACAAAACACACAGATGCACACACTGACCCTACGTCTAGGACTCTAGGTTGGGCAAGGGGTCGCAGGTGTGAAGAGAAGTGGTTGGAGCGTAGAGTAGCACTGACAAAGTGGGTGGAGAGACCAACACTAGAAAAACCCGGGAGCACACAGTTAGGGGAGTCTGGAAGAAGAAGAACAGAACAGTGGGAGAGAAGGTGGTTGGAGAAGTACTGAGAGAGTCTTCCCAGGAGGTTTTGGGTTCCCTGGAGGCGCAGAATCCCGTGAGGCATAACCATGAGGAGAGAAAGCCTACTCCATAGCCTGGAGGTGATGTTAAGGAGAGAGAGACTTAAACACACCCCTCAGCTGAAGGAAGGTGGGAGGACAAGGGCTCGGCAGCCGCACACATCTTAGCTGACCGGAGGAACCCTGAGCTGAAACAGTGACAGACAGAAGGAGCCTGGTGTGCCCAAATATCCGAACCTGGGACACTGGAGGCTTGGCCACGACCAGAGAACCAGTTCTGAAGAGGTGACCGGGGATAATCCAGACCCTAACCACGAGACACACCAGACTGGGGCAGGTGCTCTATGACCTGTTGCCTAACTTTCCACCACGGTCTAAGAACACAGTCGTCATACTAGGACTGGTGACCCTGACTGTGAGGGAAACATTCACCTGTGAGTCCGCGATGACCAGACTGAACCCGTGGGTGAGGTACTACGTTGAGACTGAGAGGCCTGAAAGGACTTTGAGGGAATAACCCAAAAATGACACCTGAGCTGCACGAGACTGGTGACCCGGAACGGAAGAGAGTGTATATTGTGTGAACCTGTAAGAATGTGAGAAATCTGTAACCGTGAACTGTTGTGAACTGTTGTTCTGAAAAGACCTAAAGTAAAGTACCCAGTAAGCTCAATCCGGCTTAAGACTGTTCCTTCTTAGTGCACAATCGGGGACGACCAGCACCGTGAAGAGCTGCAGCTTTAAAGTAAGTGAGTCAAAGCCAGCACCGTCCCTCACCAGGCCCTACCAATACTACTACACCTACCCTCGGGACCCTCAGCCCTACCCGAGGAGGGCTTACCATCCACGCTGCCCCAAGTCACCGTCCCCAGTCCCACGGGTGGAATGGTCACTGCCCGTGCCTCTGGGACCCCCTCTTCCTCCTGGAGCCACCTAGTTCTCCTTCTCTGCTCCTCAGTCTGGTCTCTGGACACTTCTCTCAAGTTCTTTTCCTTCTCTGACAGGCTTTCTTTCTGTAGCTTCCCTCCAACTTTACTCTAGCTGCTTCAGTCTTCTTTTCTCTCTCTGCAGAAACTCTCCTCTCTGCTGTTCAACTGTCTCTCCACCTTTCTAGATCTTTCCCACTCTATTTATACCTATTGTCACGTGTCCCACGTCATCTACGTGTGTTCTTCCTGACCTCACTCCTTCCCAAGTGCTCTAACTACTTCCTTCACCACCCATCCCCACAACAATGGTTCCTATTGTGTGATCTGTGTGTCCCAGCACCAGTTTGTGCCCCTCTTACCCGTGAGTGGGATACTACATCCTAACAGGGGTGCAGTAACTCTGTGATGACTGGATCCGCAGGGGCGCCAAACATCCATATACCTCCCATAGGCATCAATATAATGTGACTCCTTCCTGGCCATGTGTTGTGATGTAAGGAGGGTCCTATACACTTTCAGTGTGAACCACATAGCAAACAAGCATGACTGAGAGTAGAGCTGGCTAGGGTTCCTGGACGTCCAGGTGGTAATCGAGGCCCTGAGGATCTGGACTCATGATAGGTGCCAATATGGAGCAAGCACAAGAACCTGGTGGGTAATCCCAGTATGTGACCTCCTGGATGGCAAGACTGGCAGAAGCTAAGCTGCAAGAGCAGGTAAATCCAGAATGGCACATTGTGTGCACTGACTGGTGTCAGTAATTGAACTGTGTGGATGTATCCATGATTGAAACTGACCAGTGTGTGACAATGGTTCCTGGGGACTGTGTGGATGTGTCTGAGGAAGTTTTCTGTAAATGCTGAAGTACAATAAATGTGCTGATACGTGGTTTATAAGTGATAATAAAACAGATGGGCTATTTTATAGAAAACTATTGCTGTGTTTCTGAATTGCACACTTGGGAGTGTCCCCAACATGCTAAATAAGCGCTACCTCACAATATGTAATGTGGGGGTCAGGCTGTAAACATACAGTCATGGCCGACAGTGTTAGCACCTTGAAATTGCTTCAGTAAATAAAGTATTTCTCCTAGAAAATTATTGCAATTACACATGGAACAACAAAAAAAACTGAGAAAAAAAAACAAATTAGACATCATTTTATACAAAACTTCAAAAATGGGCCGGCGAAAAGTGTTGACGCCCTCATCTTAATATTTGGTTTCCCACCCTTTGAAATGAATAACTGCAATCAATCGCTTCTTATAACCATCAACAAACTTCTTACATCTCTCTGAATTTTGGATTCCACTTCTGCAAACTCCTCCAGGTCTCTAATATTTGAAGGTGCCTTATCCCAACAGCCATTAAAACATCTCTACACAAGTGATCAATGGGATTTAGACCTCGACTCATTGCTGCGACTTCAGAGCTCTCCCCCACTTTGTTTCCATCCTTTTCTGGGACTTCTTGAAGCACGTTTGGGGTCATTGTTACACTGGAAAACCCATGACCTAGGACACAAACCCAGCTTTTTGACACTGGACACTATATTGTGACCCAAAATTCTTTGGTAATCTTTGGATTTTATGATGCCTCACACATAGTCAAGGCAACCAGTGCCAGAGGAAGCAGAAGCACCCCAAAACATTGTTGAGCCTCCACCATATTTGACTGTAGGTCCTGTGTTCTTTTCTTTGTAGGCCTCATTCCATTTGGGGTAAATAGTTGAATGATGTGCTTTACCAAAAGCTCTAACTTGGTCTCATCTGTCCAAATAATGTTTTCCCAGTAGAATTTAGGCTTACTCATGTACAATTTTGCAAACTACAGTCTATCTCTTTTATCTCAATGTGTCAGAAGTGGGGTCTTCCTGGGTCTACTGGTATTGCATTTAATTTAATTTAGTTTAATTTAAATGTCAACGGAGAGGTCATGCTGATACTGATGCACCCTGAGCCTGCAGGACAGCTTGAATTTCTTTGGAACTTGATTGGGGCAGCTTATCCACCATCTAGACCAGGGGTCCCCAAACGTTTTACATCGGGGGCCAGTTCACGGTCCCTCAGACCGTTGGAGGGCCGGACTATAAAAAAAATCTGTGAAAATCCCTATGCACACTGAAGTCAAGCGCAGCACCGTGCGCTCCCATTATAAAGATAGGGGCTTGCGGTGCTGCGGTCACATTGCGGCTGGGAATGCAAATGTGAAGGCAGCCTTAGCTAGCGTCAGACCAGGAGACTTAATGGATAATTTACACAGGTTGAGCTGCCAATTTCATTAAAAATTCAATAAATTTCTCAAGCCTCGCTTTTCCCCCTGTGTAGCCCTCGCTTTTCCCCCTGTGTTGCTTGCTATAGCAGTCCCCATATAACCACATCGTGTGCAATCATACAGACTGCTGCCGCTCACCTGTATATTAGCTGCCAATTCCACGCTCCTTGCTGTGCTGCTTTCCAGTGTATCCCCCACAGACAACCGCCTACGTACGTTTCAAATATACTTTCTTCATTAGGGATTCCTGATTTTTTCCTAGGGATTCCAAATTGATATTAGTAAATACAGCTCCAGCTCCCCCCATACAGTGACAGGTCCCCCCATACAGTGCCAGTTCCCCCCATACAGCGCCAGCTCTCTCCATACAGCGCCAGCTTCCCCCATACAGTGCCAGCTTCCCCCATACAACGCTAGCTCCCCCCATACAGCGCAAGCTCCCCCCATAGAGATCCAGCTCCCCCCATAGAGATCCAGCTCTCCCCCAAAGAGATCCAGCTCCCCCCATAGAGATCCAGGTCTCCCCATGCAGGTCCAGCTCCCCCCATAGAGATCCAACTCCCCCATAGAGATCCCACTCCCCCATAGAGATCCAGCTCCCCCCATAGAGATTTAGCTCCCCCCATAGAGATCCAGCTCCCCCCATAGAGATCCAGCTCCCCCCATAGAGATCCAGCTTCCCCCATGCAGGTCCACATCCCCCCATAGAGATCCAGCTCCCCCCATGCAGGTCCGGGTCCCCCCATAGAGATCCAGCTCCCCCATGCAGGTCCAGGTTCCCCATAGAGACCCAGCTCCCCCCATAGAGATCCAGCTCCCCCCATAGAGATCCAGCTCCCCCCATACAGATCCAGCTCCCCCATAGAGATCCAGCTCCCCCCATGCAGGTCCAGCTCCCCCCATAGAGATCAGCTTCCCCCATAGAGATCCAGCTCCCCCCATAGAGATCCAGCTCCCCACATAGAGATCCAGCACCCCCCACAGAGATCCAGCTCCCCCCATTCAGGTCCAGGTCCCCCATAGAGATCCAGCTCCCCCCATGCGGGTCCAGGTCCCCCCATAGAGATCCAGCTCCCCCATAGAGATCCAGCTCCCCCCTAGAGATCCAGCTCCCCCCCTAGAGATCCAGCTCCCCCCCTAGAGATCCAGCTCCCCCCATAGAGATCCAGCTCCCCCCATGCAGGTCCAGGTCCCCCCATAGAGATCCAGCTCCCCCCATGCAGGTCCAGGTCCCCCCATGCAGGTCCAGGTCCCCCATAGAGATCCAGCTCCCCCCATAGAGATCCAGCTCCACCCATAGAAATACAACTCCCCCATAGAGATCCTGTTCCCCCCATGCAGGTCCAGGTCCCCCCATGCAGGTCCAGGTCCCCCCATAGAGATCCAGCTCCCCCCATAGAGATCCAGCTCCCCCCATGCAGGTCCAGCTCTCCCCATAGAGATCCAGCTCCCCCCATAGAGATCAGCTTCCCCCATAGAGATCCAGCTCCCCCCACAGAGATCCAGCTCCCCCCATAGAGATCCAGCTCCCCCATAGAGATCCAGCTCCCCCCATGCAGGTCCAGGTCCCCCCATAGAGATCCAGCTCCCCCCATGCAGGTCCAGGTCCCCCCATAGAGATCCAGCTCCCCCATGCAGGTCCTGGTCCCTCCATAGAGATCCAGCTCCCCCATAGAGATCCAGCTCCCCCCCTAGAGATCCAGCTTCCCCCATAGAGATCCAGCTCCCCCATAGAGATCCAGCTCCCCCCATAGAGATCCAACTCCCCCATGCAGGTCCAGGTCCCCCCATGCAGGTCCAGGTCCCCCCATGCAGATCCAGCTCCCCCATAGAGATCCAGCTCCCCCATAGAGATCCAGCTCCACCCATAGAAATACATCTCCCCCCATAGAGATCCTGCTCCCCCCATAGAGATCCAGCTCCCCCCATGCAGGTCCAGCTCCCCCCCATAGAGATCCAGCTCCCCCCATAGAGATCCAGCTCCCCCCTATAGAGATCCAGCTCCCCCCATAGAGATCCAGCTCCCCTATAGAGATCCAGTTCCCCCACATAGAGATCCAGCTCCCCCCTATAGAGATCCAGCTCCTCCACATAGAGATCCAGCTCCCCCACATAGAGATCCAGCTCCCCCCACATAGAAATCCTGCTCCTCCTCATAGAGATTCAGCTCCCCCCATAGAGATCCAGCTCCCCCCCATAGAGATCCAGCTCCCCCCCATAGAGATCCAGCTCCCCACGTAGAGATCCAGCTCCACCACATAGAGATCCAGCTCCCCCTCATAGAGATCCAGGTCTCCCCATGCAGGTCCAGCTCCCCCACAGGCTCTCTTACCTGGCGCTTCAGCCGTTCCCTCGCTGAGTTCGCTGAGCTCGGTGCTCTTTCTGTCTGACAGTGAGCGCCGAGCGGCGCCGGCCGCATTATAGTGCCTGCGGCGCAATTGAACAGGCGGTGGGCGACGGGGGGGCGACGGGGGCCGGGTAAATGGCCTCGGCGGGCCGGATACGGCCCGCAGGCCGTAGTTTGGGGACCCCTGATCTAGACTACCCTGTGTTGCAAGGTTTCATCAATTATTCTCTGCCATAGAAAGCAAGGAAATTACCCACAGTTCCATGGGTTGTAAACTTCTTGATTATATTGCGCACCATAGACAAAGGAACATAAAGATCTCTGTAAGTGGACATGTAACCTTAAGATTGTTGATACTTTTCAATTATTTCGTTTTAAAGTCCTCAGATAGTTCTGTATGTTAGGATGCCATCCAGCAAACATAAATACCAGTGCCATAATGTGAGTGATCCCTTACCGTGAGGATACTATTTTCCATGGGGAGAACAGAGGAATTTCATGCCAGGCTATCTTCACATGTTGATTTTTTGCTGGTTTTTTTCTGCAGGCAAAATATGTTCTCTTTGGAATAAAGAAGCTGCTTACAAAAAGCAGTTTTTCCTTTTTTTGTTGTATTTTTTATGCAAATTATATGTGTCATTTGTCTACAGTAAATGATAAATGAAGTTAATTGAATTCACGAAAAAAGCAGCAAATACCGTGTTTCCCCGAAAGTAAGGCCCCCCCGATTGTAAGGCCGCCTAGGGGTAAAGGGGGGGCCTGCTAATGTAAGGCCTCCCCCGATTATAAGGCCTTACAACCGGGGGGGCCAATGTAAGGCCCCTAGCGGAGGGGGGGGGCGAGCGGGAGCGGGTCGCACATCACGTGCGCCCGCTCATTACATATGCACTGCATCCCCCTGTCAATCAGCGACAGGGGGAGCAGTGCATTATACGGTATATATGGACCCCCTCCTGCTGGCACACTACCCCCCTGTTCTGAGGCCCCCACCGCTGCTGCTGCTGCACACATCTTACCCTCCAGGGTCTTCTTGCAGCAGCCAGCGCGTCGGTCCTCTGTCCTCGGCTGTCTCCCGGATCATGTGACCGGCCCGGTCGCAGTCGCGATGACGTCATGCGCTGCGACGGGTCATATGATCCGGGAGACAGCCGAGGACAGAGGACGGACGCGCTGGCTGCTGCAAGAAGACCCTGGAGGGTAAGATGTCTGCAGCAGCAGCAGCGGTGGGGGCCTCAGAACAGGGGGGTAGTGTGCCAGCAGGAGGGGGCCCATATATACCGTATAATGCACTGCTCCCCCTGTCGCTGATTGACAGGGGGATGCAGTGCATATGTAATGAGCGGGCGCACGTGACGTGCGACCCGCTCCCGCAGTGTCCCAGCAGGAGGGGGCCTGTAGGCCACACTGCTGGGGCACCCAATGTAAGACCCCCCGAAAGTAAGACCGGGGGCCACTTTTGGCCCCCAAAAAAATGTAAGACAGGGTCTTACTTTCGGGGAAACACGGTATGCATTATGGCAATATTTGCAATGTTTTTGCACTTATTGGGTTCTATGGATAAAAATTACCACAAAAACGCTGAAAGAATTGACATTTGGCAATTTAAAAAAAGCAGTTTTCGAATCCAGTATTTCATATATTTCGTAGATTTTGCTGGTACTGTAAAAAACAGCCTCTATTTACATTAAAACAAGGCAACCTGTAAAAATAGATGTACTGTGTAGGGCGGCACTTTTTCTTTATCTGGTTCAGTATAGTGTGAAGTTGGGAAAAGTGGGGAATGTGCTCTAGAAGGGATCAGCTGCAGATGTCTGTGTGTTATTTTTGGAAGAGACAAGCTTTAGCTAGAATAAGTAAAAGCATCTGTACCAGATGAAGAGGAAAAGTGAAGATGAATGAATTCAACTTTAGACGCCACTGGTAAAAGATATGTACACGCACACTATACACTATGTACAGAGTATGTGTATAATGTCACCGGTGATCACTAAATTACCTGTGCAATATATAATATATACAGAGCTCCTGTTTATAATGTCACCATTGATCACTGTGTTGCCTGTACACTATATACAGTGCTCCTGTGTACAGTATAATGTCACCACTGATTACTTTATTCCCTGTGCACTATATAATATATACAGAGCTCTTTGTATAATGTCTCTGGTGATAACTGCATTACCTGTACACTATTGACTATATACTTTATACAAAGCTCCTGTGTATAATGTCACTGCTGATAACTGTATTACCTGTGCACTATATAATATATACAGAGCTCTTTGCATAATCTCACTGATGATCACTGCATTACCTTTGTGCTATATATTATACACTATATACAGCAGTCCTGTGCATAATGGTACTGATATTAGTGTGGTTAGAATTGAGGTTTCAATTAATGATCATTATTGTAATAATAATATTTGTTTGTCACTATGTGGTGATATGATGTGGTCTGGTCATGATGTGTTGGTATTTCTCCCTTGTACAGTTGTGGCCAAAAGTATTGACACCCCTGCAATTCTGTCAGATAATACTCAGTTTCTTCCTGAAAATGATTGCAATCACAAATTCTTTGGTATTATTATCTTCATTTAATTTGTCTTCAATGAAAAAACACAAAAGAGAATGAAGCAAAAAGCAAAACATTAATCATTTCACACAAAACTCCAAAAATAGGCCAGGCAAAAGTATTGGCACCCTCAGCCTAATACTTGGTTGCACAACCTTTAGCCAAAATAACTGTGATCAACTGCTTCCGGTAACCATCAATGAGTTTCTTACAATGCTCTGCTGGAATTTTACACCATTCTTCTTTGGCAAAGTGCTCCAGGTCCCTGATATTTGAAGGGTGCCTTCTCCAAACTGCCATTTTTAGATCTCTCCACAGGTGTTCTATGGGATTCAGGTCTGGGATCATTGCTGGCCACCTTAGAAGCCTCCAGTGCTTTCTCTCAAACCATTTTCTAGTGCTTTTTGAAGTGTGTTTTGGGTCATTGTCCTGCTGGAAGACCCATGACCTCTGAGGGAGACCCAGCTTTCTCACACTGGGCCCTACATTATGCTGCAAAATTTGTTGGTAGTCTTCAGACTTCATAGTGCCATGCACACGGTCAAGCAGTCCAGTGCCAGAGGCAGCAAAGCAATCACAAAACATCAGGGAACATCCGCCATGTTTGACTGTAGGGACCGTTCTTTTCTTTGAATGCCTCTTTTTTTCTCCTGTAAACTCTATGTTGATGCTTTCGCCCAAAAAGCTCTACTTTTGTCTCATCTGACCAGAGAACATTCTTCCAAAACGTTTTAGACTTTCTCATGTAAGTTTTGGCAAACTCCGCCTGGCTTTTTCATGTCTCGGGGTAAGAAGTGGGGTCTTCCTGGGTCTCCTACCATACAGTCCCTTTTCATTCAGGCGCCGATGGATAGTATGGATTGATACTGTTGTACCCTCGAACTGCAGGGCAGCTTGAACTTGTTTGGATGTTAGTCGAGGTTCTTTATCCACCATCCGCACAATCTTGCGTTGAAATCTCTCGTCAATTTTTATTTTCCGTCCACATCTAGGGAGGTTAGCCACAGTGCCATGGGCTTTAAACTTCTTGATGACACTGCGCACGGTAGACACAGGAACATTCAGGTCTTTGGAGATGGACTTGTAGCCTTGAGATTGCTCATGCTTCCTTACAATTTGGTTTCTCAAGTCCACAGACAGTTCTTTGGTCTTCTTTCTTTTCTCCATGCTCAATGTGGAACACACAAGGACACAGGACAGAGGTTGAGTCAACTTTAATCCATGTCAACTGGCTCCAAGTGTAATTTAGTTATTGCCAACACCTGTTAGGTGCCACAGGTAAGTTACAGGTGCTGTTAATTACACAAATTAGAGAAGCATCACATGATTTTTCTAACAGCGCCAATACTTTTATCCACCCCCTTTTTTATGTTTGGTGTGGAATTATATCCAATTTGGCTTTAGGACAATTCTTTTTGTGCTTTTTCATTGAAGGCAAATTAAATGAAGATAATAATACCAAAGAATTTGTGATTGCAATCATTTTCAGGAAGAAACTGAGTATTATCTGACAGAATTGCAGGGGTGTCAATACTTTTGGTCACAACTGTAAGTCATGGTTAGGGTTTTAAAGTGCAGTTTATGGAGAGCCAGGGCTTGTCAGGAAGGAGAGGTTGGGAAATAGACAGGTGGATTATTTGGGTCGCAGAGTTTAGGATAGAGGGGTGCGAGAAGGTCAGACTGCAGCCAGAGAGCAGGAGGTTCATATAGCAATAGAGTTTAACTTATCAGACTAGTCGTGTCTGCAAACTGTGGAACTGCACTGGGCTGGTCTGTAAATTGGAGCAAACTAGTGAATGCTGCTATTCTTTTTTAGATCTGTATGAAAAATAGACTAACATTAGGTCTGTGTTCTATTTTCCACATGGACAGTGTACTGACAAGTAAATGCATTGGTAAGAGATTTTATCAATGTAAATATGAATGATGAGGTACGCCAAATAGTTATTCTTCATCTGAACAGATGGTCTTTTTTTCTAATTCCCAAGTCCCATCTTTCCCCTAGATTTTAGCTTGCATTAGCCCAGATTGTCCACATGGTGTCGCTGCTCCCATTTCTTATCTTAGGAGTGTTTTGAGGATTTCACTGTATAGGTACATCTGGAAGGTTTGCAGATTATAAATCTTTTTATGCAGTATTTTAAATCCACTGTAAGCGGATAACAGAATGTGATCAATTGGGACAACTTTTATTAAGTAAGCTTTATTTGCATACAGTACAGCACACTGGTCAGTCAGCCCGAGCTGCTGGAGTTCATCCAGATATTTGTCCTATGCTTCTAACGTCTCAGTGCTTCTCCCAACATGAAGATACTTGCAGGGGCGTAACTACAATAGGTGCAGTGGCTGCGATCGCACCCAGGCCCTGCAGCCTAGGGGTCCCCAAAAGTCCTTTTGACATATAGTCTCTTTTGCCCGAGTCACATAGTGCAACGACCTGGAAGTATTGGAAGTATTGTACCTGCAGGTGCTGCTTATGCCTGGAAGGAAGGCATTAGTGGAGCTCACCGTGGGATCGCCAAGTGCAGTAATAAAGTGTGTGTGTGTCTGTCTGTGTGTGACTCCTTATTTGCTTAGTGTATGTCTACTATGAGCAGGGGCGGAATGGCCCAGGTAGCAGGGGGGCAAGTGCCCCCCAGGCTGGTGGAATTGCCCTGAAATGGGCCGGTGGCTCTGCTTTGCGGCCGCAGCTGCTTGCATCTAAGCAGCTGCCATCGGACGCGCGCCAGCCAGGAATCATGGTGACTGTACCGCCCCCCCGCTCCTCACCTCCTCCACCAGCATAAACCCCCCCCCTCCTCATTTGTTCAACCAGCTCCACCCCCCCTGCTCCTCACCTGCGAGGGCTGGAACTGGAAGAAACATACTGCCACCCGGGGGAAAGTGCACCAGCCCGCCCCTGACTATGAGCTAGTATGTTCTTTAACCCATTCACCCCTGGGCCATTTTCCATTTACCGTTTTTCGTTTTCTGGATCAGATTTCTAGGATTTCTAGTGACGCACCCCCAGGCTATGGAGTACTCGGGAGCCAGGCCGATGCTGTCTCATTGGGGTATCACGGTAGACGTGACCCGGTCCCGTGGCCTGGGATCAGTCCAAAAAGGGGATATTTACAAGCGATGATTTGTCGTGACGCCACTCGGGGTATGTGGTTAATAGAACCATCGCTGCCATATTCCTTATGAACCTAAAATTACCCAACATTTACCAACCCTAAGTCAGGAGGTAGACAAATTGGGCATGAATGATCCAGACTAAAATATTTTCAAAAAATGCAAATTTTATTGAGAAATTTATATACAAATTATGTGACAGATCACCATCAGTGCAAGACAAGCCACTGGCAGTGTAAACACAGCAGAGAAACAACAGACAATGTGGTCCAATTGGGTATTACTCTCAAGAGATTGAGAAACATCAAAATTGATCGCTAGGGTATATATCTAAATGTATTTTCTCATCTAGAGACATCTGTATAGTAGCAAACCATATTGAAATCTCAAGAATAAGTCTAACAAGCAAGACCTGTGTTAATACACCATAGTAGTGAATAACCAGACTATTGCTATAGTATTTACACCAATTAGGCTAGATATATCCCCCTAGATAACCATAATAATAGATATCTTATAAAGTCTTATAAAGTCATCCCCTCAAAATAGAAGATTATAAGGCTAGTGTGATATACCATACATAACTAAACATCTCCCTTAATCATCGTGTCTATTAGGTATTACATACACATACCTTGAGACATATCCTGAGATGTAATGGTGTTCCTTAAATGGTGAAGAGAGAGCCCAAAGGGACCACAACCTACACCCTCAACGCGTTTCCTCCGTGCAAGAGGGCTTCGTCAGGAGGCGTGGCCTAGCAGATTAAAATTGCCCCTTACATAGTATCCCAAATTACATAATAGATCGCCTGGATCTCCTAGATCTATCTCAGCTGTGCGCGGCGTTGATGCTGCACGATGTGAGCCCAGCAAGCACCCGTCACCACCGCGCACCGGAAGTGACGACCTGTAGGAACACGGCATCCAGGCCATCACCACGGCAACGACAGGCAACACCGAGAGCCGCCGCTCCCACAGCGCATGTCAGCACAACGCTGCTGACTGGATAGACTGCGCATGTCTGGACCAACGCAGCTTTACACACAGGATCTTTGTGTTGCTGCTCAAGGAGAGTAGTGCTAAATATAGTATTCTAAGACTACCTAATTATCACAACAATCCCTTAAGTTAGAAACACTGCACAGTGCATATTACAATCCAAACCCCATATTATATCAACACCCAAATGTCAGGATCATGCAACATTCAATCTATAATTTTTATATGTCAGCTCTAGGGTTCCACCTAGTGACCATAGTTCCAATTGCAGTGGGGTGACTGTACCACTTTTCTGGGTGCAGTACCCCTTTTGTGGCACCTGCGTAGTGGGGCACCACACACCCCCTTGATGCAACATGCTTGTCCGCGAGCATCACATTTGCCCTTCGGGAAGTGAACTGTATATTGCAGCATAATGTAGGGCCCAGTGTGAGAAAGCTAGGTCTCCCTCAGAGGTCATGGGTCATCCAGCAAGACAATGACCCAAAACACACTTCAAAAAGCACTAGAAAATGGTTTGAGAGAAAGCACTGGAGACTTCTAAGGTGGCCAGCAATGAGTCCAGACCTGAATCCCATAGAACACCTGTGGAGAGATATCTAAAAATGGCAGTTTGGAGAAGGCACCCTTCAAATATCAGGAACCTGGAGCAGTTTGCCAAAGAAGAATGGTGTAAAATTCCAGCAGAGCATTGTAAGAAACTCATTGATGGTTACCGGAAGCGGTTGATTGCAGTTATTTTGGCTAAAGGTTGTGCAACCAAGTATTAGGCTGAGGGTGCCAATACTTTTGTCTGGCCCATTTTTGGAGTTTTGTGTGAAATGATCAATGTTTTGCTTTTTGCTTCATTCTCTTTTGTGTTTTTTCATTTAATACAAATTAAATGAAGATAATAATACCAAAGAATTTGTGATTGCAATCATTTTCAGGAAGAAACTGAGTATTATCTAACAGAATTGCAGGGGTGTCAATATTTTGGCCACAACTGTAATTGATAACTTTCCAAGGTGGAGTGAAGCCAAAATATAGGAAGTCTTGTTTTTTGGACCTCAGATTTGTAAGCTTCATCAAGATGAGGGTAAGGAAAAGCCTTCATGGGTAGCATTCGCATTAGTGGTAACTCATTTTTTGGGAAACACGAGAATAGGCAAGTATCTAGAATTGATGGAAAATCTCCTCAAATCTAGCAGTAGCAGGTCAGCCAAGAAAGAAGCAGTTTATTACCCAAAATAGGTGGTGGAATCAGCTCCAATGCAAAATACATTAAAATCAAGTTTATTTCAACTTCAATAAAATCATGCTAGTGCAGCAAATATAATTCAAAATAACAACATATGTCATAAGCATGTCAAACCCATGTTGGGTCATTAATTTTAACTTTATTACCACCTATGTTTTACTTTAGTAGCTACGTTCAATGTTGTGTAATGAACTGAAACATTAGAAATATCAATGCTTATGAGTCGGTCAACAGGGTAGGGGGTACTCGGATACCGGGACAGGTTGCTTCTTCAGTGGGGATCACGGCTGGTCGGGTCCCGTGCCCTGGACACTCAATGGCTGAGGGGAAAACTATTTGGGATGGGGAATTATTATACATGACGCCACCTGTGGTACCTGGTAATGTAGTTGCCAGCGCTGCAGCTGGCCGCTGAGGTGATGGTGATGCAGCTTTGGTGTTACCTCTCCCCACAGACGACGCTTTTAGCTGAGGACAGCAGGGTGGATGAGGGGAGTAACAGTCCTTGGCTCTGTGTAAGTTCTCCAGATGGCGACGGTGAATCAGGCACACACACACACAACAGTCTCTGTTTCAGTACCTTTTTACTGACGTCGGGTAGCAGATACGGTCCACGAGGGTAACCCGGTAGCCTGTGCAGTTTAGGACATCCACCTTAGAAAGTTGTGAGGCCTCCTCTTCTATTGTCTGTGGTAATTAGGGTCAGTTCTGCCTTAAGCTGAACCTGCCACTTCTTCTTTCTCTCTCAGGCTACAACTCCACAACCGAACAATGAGGACCTTTCTGTGGGATTCACTATCCCTTCCTTGGGTCCCTGATCCTATGTTTGGTCAGGTTTGGGGTCTTGGTGTCCTGAACTCCAGGGGGATTAAATCCTCCTGGTCTCTCCGGGTTTTCTCTGTTATATCTGGAATAATAACAGCTTTGGACTAAAGGGCAATTAGTGGTCTGGATCTTTATAGGGGATCTTGCTTAAGGCAGCAAGTAGAGCTCCCGCTTCAGGCCTGAGGTGGAAGGTGTTGTGTGTTGTGTATACCAAGGTGTATATAATTTCTCGCACTGGTGGGTCCTGTGGCAATCCCTGCAGGGGTGCCACACTTACATTACACAATGTGACTGTAAGGTGTCTGACACGGGAGGAAATACCATTGGTGCAGGTAAAACCTGTGGAAATATGTATACATGCCAAGTGATAAGGGAGCCCACTACCACTTCCAGAACAGGTTCATTATGATGAGCTATTCGACTGAAAAGGGGCATTTATTGTTCTTGCACTGGTGCCCTCTTCTGTCCGTGTCCACTCCTGGTGTTTGCCCAGCATACCAGAAATGCTCGGTGTTCTTGGATAAAAATGATCTCAGCCAGGAATTAGTGTCACTTTACTTTACTGTTTTTCCCTGTAACCTGGACTACTTTGGATGCTCTTATTCCAATTAGGTTAGGGCCACAATAGCGTTGAGTTTTTGCAGCACATATCCTCCATAGACTAGTTTTACCGCAGCCTTCACGCAATGTTAACGCAGTCTAACGCTGTGTTAATGCTGCCATTAAATAATATGGGTGCCAGACTCCCCAGCGCATGTTGATGCGGACACTAAAGTGCCTTAGATTGTAATCTTGCATTATTTTGTAGCGGACAGGAAAACGTTACAAGGAGCGTTTTGCCATCCGCTAAAAAATAAATGAGCCGCCTGCAATGTACTGTACTCAATTAGCGTACAGTACCGCGGACAGCTCCTGACTTCAGGAAATAGCAAATAACATACATTTCCGCCTTCGGCATTTAAAGCAAATTTCTGAATCCCGGCAATTGCCAGCTTTGAGTTAAACCTTATATTAACCCCAGCACAACCACTGTGTGATGTCAGCATGTGTCCAGGGAGTGTGGACTCTCACTGAACACAAGCTGGTACCACATTAACATCAGTTTAACCCTGCATAATCCGGCTTACTAGCCACATCTGCAGCCTCTGTGCTGACATGCGGCACAGAGGCTGCAGATGGGGTTAATATGCAGCTAAACCCCACGATTTACAAAATATGCCCAGCAGCTGGGTTTTTAATAATCATCGTTCACCGCTGCTGTCACAGCAGTGGAAGATGATTTCCTGTACCGGGATACCGGCAAATTCAAACTCTGCGGCTTTGACAGCCGCGGAGTTTGAAGCAATTTTTAAAGCACACGCATGTGACTATCGCACAGTGTACTGTAAGGGTGCGAGTTTGACTCACACCCATATACTTTGCATTGCCACTGGTGCGAGGAAATCGCATTCAATCACAGCATGCTGTAATGCGAGGAACTCGCGCTAATGGGACCAGTATCATTTAATGATGAAGTAAATAGAAAAATTCCGCACAGACCGGGTATTCTGATTTAAAACTCCAATTCTTTATTCATCCATACGAATAAAACACAAGTTCTGGGGTACACAAGCCCCCCTCCCACGCCTTACGCGTTTCGGTTAGAGCACCTTAATCATAGGCATACACAGCAGTGTCTGCACAACACATATATAGGAAACTTTACATGTACACACCCCCTACCATCACCCATGTGCAATCATTTAACAATTATTCCAGAATCAAAGAGTTAACTTTTTCAGAGAGCAGGTCAAAGTTCCAAAAATATTTTTGCAGGAAAAAACCAAATCTAATATAGCCAATAATATTTACAGGCTGGCCTTATATCTCTTACTACTGACTGAGTACTATATTCTATCAGGTTCATTTTTACAGAACCTTCCTTTAGATCCATAAATAAATATACATATGTCTTACTCTACTCAGTCAGAGTAATTACAAACAATAGTCGACCAGACCAGTATTTAACAGATCATATATTAGTTTGCTAGTACATATAAGATGGAGAATAGTTATACCGTAATATTCATATATCCATAAATATGATTGAACATGACTGTATATGAATGTAAATATGAGAGATAGCTATGGTTTTTAAATCTCACAATGTTCTGCATGGGTATTTTCACACCCCTTATTCATTATTCCCATCAGTCATTATTCTTATAGGTGATGTCTGAGTAAATCTACCTAAAATACAAAAGATATGATAAAGTTTTTATAAAGTTTTTATAATAACGTTTTTGTGGCGGGGTAGAGGTTATTTATTCAGATATTAATCAACAAATGGACAGCTTATTACATTACACTCGCTTGCCCCAATCGTAGCTGCCCTCCCCATCCCTGGGACGCCGTCAGGCTCATAAGCCTAATCAGCGGCACATAAATAAGAGGAGCAGTTTTTGTGGCGGGGTAGGGGTTATTTATTCAGATATTAATCAACAAATGGACAGCTTATCACATTACACTCGCTTGCCCCAATCGTAGCTGTCCTCCCCATCCCCGGGACGTTGTCAGGCTCATGAGCCTAATCAGCGGCACCATAAATAAGAGGAGCAGTCAATGCCGGAGCAAAACGAGTATAAGAGTCAGTTTTCATTTTGACGTTTTTAAGTCATATCCAGGGTCCATATCTACTTATGTCACAGTATAGGATGAATTTAATAGAAGTGGGATATGTCCGTACGATAATTCAATCCCTCCGGATACCGTACATTGTTTTATTCGTATGGATGAATAAAGAATTGGAGTTTTAAATCAGAATACCCGGTCTGTGCGGAATTTTTCTATTTACTTCACGGCTAATCTGGATACCAGCTTGGATTCCAGCACAAACAGCCTAGGAAGGCCATGGTGAGCTATGCACTTTGAATCTTTATCATTTAATGATACTGGTCCGAGTGCAATGCGAGTCTTCCTCGCATTGCACTCGCTTGAGACACAAGAATAGTGTGCTTTCAGCCTTAGTTGGTAAACCAGCGTACTGTGATGCATTTCCAGTCTTCGTCTGAAACTAACAAAACTATTAACCCTGTATAATTTATTCCTAACATTTGGGTCAACATTGTGCCTCGGCTGTAGGGATCAGCAAACCAGAACTGTGAAGTTAAGGGTTCATACCGAACACCTGGTGTCCGGTGTTGAACCCCAAACATGAACTTCTAACTGTACACCAATTCCTGTTCAGGTTTGTCATCTGAATAAAGCTGAATAAAGCTAGTTGAAAGGCTGCAGAGCAGGCAATCAGCAAGCTTTTTCGGTGCGGGTACTTCCGGCCCCAACACAACCACAATAACTATTGGCATGACTGTGATTGGTCAGTGCATCCCTTAAAAAATAAATACATAATTAAAATAAATGATGAAATATTTAAGCGAAGGTAACACTAAGTAGCAGGGGTTAGCAGTCTACAGCTTCTTGGGTTACCAGTAGCTGGCAGTAGAAAATGCTGTGGGAGCGCACATGTTTTTTTCTTTAGTTTTTTCTTCAACAACAAAAAAAAATAGGGTTCCCCGGTATCTCAATCCCCAGAAATGGAGAAGAAAGGAAATTACATCAGAGACCCTTTTTAAAAAAAATGTCTTTCTTTACTGTTTATAACGCACAATGCAAAAATAAAAGCATCCCCAAAAAAGCATTAAAAACACAATGTGCTTTTTCCTTCTGCTCAAAAAAATAGATCCTCAAAATTCAGTAAAAATGAATCCTCAAAAAAATGCAGCAAAGATGAAATGTTTGAACGCAGCCTTAGGCTGCATTCACATGTTAAATTTTTGGTCAGTTTTTCACATCAGTTTTCGTAGCCAAAACCAGGAGTGGTGACATGTTTCTATTAGGCCACATTGAGTATTTGGCCAGTATTTGACAAAGCGAGGAGAGGAACAATCAGATGAAAAGTATTAGGCTAGGGTCTGATTAGCATTCAGCCTTCTGGATCCGCTTAAAACTTAGTTTCTGGCAGGCTGAGCGCATAGCGTTATCAGCATGTAACACTATGCGCCGCCTGCCTATGTATCCCTATGGCAACATGATGCCTTACCGCAGCCGCTGACTCCAGAGATCCCCCGGATATGCACTATTGCAGAGCGCACAGGAAAACGTTGCAAACTGCGTTTCCTGTGCGCTCTGCAATAGCGCATATCCGGGGAGTCTCTGTGGAGCCGGCGGCTGCGGTAAGGCATCATGTTGCCATAGGGATACATAGGCAGGCGGCGCATAGTTTTACTTGCTGATAACGCAATGCGCTCAGCCTGCTAGAAACTAAGTTTTAAGCGGATTAGGCAGGCTGAGGGCTGAACACTTATCAGACGCTAGCCTAATAGAAACACATCACCACTTCTGTATTTATTACCCACTCCTGGGTTTGGCTACACAAGCTGATGTGAAAAACTGACCAAAAACTGAAGATGTGAATTTAGCCTTAATTTTTTCATGAATAAAAAGGACCTATGAGCTTCTCTAGGGCTTGGATGTGACTGAAACCCCAGACCCACTGTATAGGGTAACATTTCAAATACATGACAGCTAGCACAATGTTCCAAGTTTGTGAAGCAGTGCTGAATTTTATAAGCAATGCCAATTTTATGACTGCCATATGTCTGCTGCTCTGCATGCCACAGATAACACTGACTATAAAAATGTTTTCAAAGTAAACCTGTGATTAAAATAAACTGGCTCCATTAAATTCTACACCAGACTATCACAGCCGGGGAAGGTATAATAGGAATTTTATATTTACTCCTTGTTTGAGCCCAATTTAAAACTTTAATAGATGACCCCTTTCTCTTCTAACCTCCGAAACATTGTGATGAAAGTCAGCACTTTATGGAAGGAGTTATTTCTGGAACACGATCATCTGGAAATTGAATATTTGCATAAATAGCTCATAGCATGCAAATATGGTGCTCTGCAGTGCCAACAGCATACAACTACAAGAACGGGTGTCTGGGCGTTATAACAAGCAAAGTCAAGTGACAATGCCATTTCTTTGGAAATCATATAGAATATTTATCAAAGTACAGTACTTAGAGACACAAATGAGAGTAATCGCCATACAATTTTTAAGTGTGAGAAACACTTTTTAGCAAGCAAACTTTAGTTTGGGGTACGTTTACATAGGTTGGATATGCAGTTTAATTTCAGTACCAGCTTTTTGCTTGTGATTTTACAAATCCTTTTCTACCTGTGGAGATATAATATGCAGCATTAGGCCAGAGACACACTACGCGACATGCATGCAAAATACTCACATGAGTCTCGCATGACTCAACCAGAATGGCTGTCAGTTCTCTGGAGAGGAACGCATCAGCTGTATAGAAATACACTAATCCTTACCCTCTTTCACTACCCCCACATTCCATCACTCCAAACACAAATATTTATCTCACCATCTGTCCTACCTCCCAACCTGAGCTCTTCTGCTGACCTGCTTCTCAATCTCACACCTCTCCTGCAGAAACATAAAACATGTGGTCTTGAACGCCTATCACAACCAGACTGGTCACTTCGGGTGGAAGAAGCTAGAGATGCTACTGTGAGATAGGTTCTTTTGGGTCGGCATGCGGACATCCATTGAAAGATGGTGTAAAAATTGTAAACCCTGCAGCCTGGGAAGAAAGAACTTAGGCTGCCTTCACATTTGCGTATGGGAAGGCAGTGTAATGCTGCGTTCCCATACGCAGTCAAACGCATGCGCACTGCGTTCCTATGTTTAACATAGGAACGCATGGTGCCTGCGTTTGCTGCGTTCGGGTGCGGATGCGGACGATATCTGCTCCTTCCGGTGTCCAGCGTCCGCACCCGGGACGCAGCATGTTGGTTTTTTTTGTGCGCTTGGGGACCTTGGAAAATCAGCAAGTGTCCTCAAGTGCACAAAAAATGCATTGGCTTCAATGGGTCTGCAGTGTTCTGCGCTTGACAGCGCAGGAGAACGCTGCAGACCCATTGAAAAATCTCCCGGTGGCTGGCGGTGATGTCACGGGAGATCACCGACGGTCACCAGGAGATCAGCTCTGCCTCTGCTGATCTCTTCCTCCCCGCCGCCGATAATCTGCTAGCGATGTCGGCGGGGAGAAACAGCTGATCTGACAGCTGTTTGAATCTTCCCGCGCCGACATCTCCTCTCGGTGTCGGCGCGGGAAGATTCAAACAGCTGTCAAATCAGCTGTTTCTCCTCGTCGACATGTCCCGGAGCTTACCGGCGGCCGGGAGGCGGAGATCTCCGGCGCTGATCTCCGCCCCCGGACACCGCCGATTGGCTGCCGGGCTACACAGTGATGTGTCCGCAGGCGGACATTCTCCGCTGCGGACACATCAAAATGGCCCTGCTTTACACTGCGTTTGTGTCTGCATGCGATCAGCATGCAGACACAAACGCTTATGTGAAGCCAGCCTTACAGAGCCAGAAAGCACAGGTCCATCCCATCGTGACAAAACAATCTATGGAAATAGTAGCCTTGGACCATGTAAAACTGACTCCAAGTAGATCCGGCTACACCTACGCGTTGACCATGGTAGACCATTACTCGAGATTTTTAATGGTTGCCCCCGTAAAAGACCTGACAGCTGCCACTGCTGCCAGAAAAATTCCAGAATGTCTTCTGCAGACCATTCGGATACCCTGAACAAGTCCTCACAGACCAAGGATCAGCCTTCGAAGCGGAGATCTTCCAAGAGTTCTGCCACATGTATGGGTGCAAAAAGATCAGAACAACCCCATATCATCCTCAAGCCAACGGACTCTGTGAGACAATTAATCATATCATCATTGACATGTTGAAGATCCTACCTTTAGAAGAAAGAAACTAATGGCCGGAGAAACTACCAGACTTGGTTGACATGTACAACAACATTCCAGTACGTTCTACAAACCGTACACCAGCTTACCTGATGAGAGCCTGTACAGGAAAGTTACCTGTAGATCTGGAACTCGGAGTATTAGATCCCAAAGCAGATGACACCATTCCCAATTGGAATGCCCATCGCCTCGAACAATCCAAAATGGTTCAAGCCTGTGTAGAAGATAACCTGGAGAAATCCCGTGAAAAACAAGAAAAGGACTATAACAAACATGCTCCAGCAGAACTAATAACACTTGGAAGTATTGTCCTAATGAGGAAAAGAACCAAACACAAATTGGACGATCAGTGGGAACAAGAACCCTACGTTTTATTGGATTCTGGTCATGACAACAGCAAAGTCTGTCTTATCAGCAAGAACGGTGGAAAAACCACTCATACTGTTTCCAGAAACCACATAAAGAAATGTTCAAAAGATTGGGAAAATCAAAATCCCTCCAATCAACCAATCCAAGAAACAGAACCAGTTCAAGAACAAGTTCAAATGAAGAACCAAAGGAGAAGGTAATCTCAACCATCTTAGGAGATTTCCCAGAAGATTGGCCTCAACAAGATGGAGCCATCCTAGTGCCTTTAATGAATTTCTACCAGCCCCAAGAAGAAATGTTACAAAGGATTCAGGAAGAAATACCCATTGCAAGAGAATCCCAGGATGCTGCAATCAGTACGCCTGCTAGCCCTGTAGTGAGACTAAGGCATCGCAGATGCTTACCTGACATACCTGCACCAAGCCCTCCATTAGAAACATCACCTGAGACAGTGACACTTGTAGTGCGGAAATCACAAAGATGCACACAAGGTCAGCCCCCGTCTAGGTATGGAGAGTGGGCACAGTAAAGTAAGGTAGAGCACACTAAAGTAACATGTAAATAGTCATTATAAAGTAAAGTAAGAATGTAAATAGTGTTCAAAAGGTGAAGAGTAGGCAAAAGCCAGGTACACAACACAAAAAGAGGGAAGTTGGCATAAGGAGCTGTCTAGGGAGAGTAAAAACTTGGCCAAAAGGTGACCCCAGGGCCAGGAGGCCTATAGCACTTATGACCGTTAGAGGCCCAGCCTGCACACTCTTCCAAAGCACTTCAAAACAGAAGGTGGTTAATATTCACCTAAAATTTCAGAGGTGAGTGAAACTGACTTGAAATTGACAAATGGATGAGTTACAGGGAAAAAGTGGCAGTAGTTTTCTACATTAAGAAAAAAGAGGTGGAGGAGTAAAAGGAGGATGAGACACAGGTATGTCACGCCCTGCTCAAATCATGTACCACACAGCAAGGGGACCTCAACATGAGTCCTCACCATTATCCCATACCAAAAATTGCTGAATGGCCCAGCCTGGCTGCATGGCACAGGATCTGGCCTAGAAATTCAAGGTTAAACATTGCTCAGCAACTATATGTTTTGTGGAGTATTACAGAAAAAACTAGAGAGGTTGGTCAGTGACCTGTATAGGCCTAGTGAGCCGGATACCCTCAAATCTCATGCAAGTGGTGCACCCCAGAGTTCGGATGCCACTATGTCATTATCTCCCTCGGGGGGTGGTGTCATACTTGAGAGCAACAGAGACCAAAGCACACAACACCTTTCTGCCTCCAGGCCTGAAAGGGGAGATCTAAAACCTGGGTTCAGGGTAAGCTCCCCTATAAATTCTGGTCTGGGGTGGAGTTAGTCAGTTCAGTATGGAGCAGTACTGAGGAAGACATCCTGTGGGCTACAGCAGTGCTAAGCTCGTCCCAGGAAAGCCAAACTTAGCTGAGGGACCTAAGGCAAGGGTCTGAGAAAATCGAGGAGAGCCTGGGAAACAGAGCGGTGTCGAGCTCACCCCAGAGCAAAAGCACCAAGAAACGGACACCGGAGTCCGAGGCTGTGCAGGGCCTAATGACCCGGCAGCTAATACCGGAGGGTGGGGAATTCCAAGTTCCCCATTCACACCAAGTGCCCGGATGTAAAGCAGCTTCAAGAGAAAAGGAATAGCCGCCTGTGAAGTGCGACTAATAAAGGACTCAAGCTGCCTGTCATACTGGCACATGGAGGAGAGGGAGAAAAAGAGAGGGCTGCAGCACAGCTTCAAGCAGTAGCAGGGACCCACAGGAGAAAATGCAGCAGGGAGGCCTTAGAACTTGCTGGGTGTGGAGATCCCCAAGTTGCTCCCACGTTACACGGACTCATAGTAACAGCATCTGTGGTTGAGTGGTATTTCCAGTAAAGGATCTGAGGAACCAACAAAATGCGAGTCTGTCTGTTAATGCGCACCCTCCATCCTGCACCCTACACCCTTCCCACATTCACTGCCATGGGGATCCGCTACATCCCAGCTGCCCATCCATCATCTCCAGAGGTTCTGCAGCAGCGGTGGCTACCTATAGCCTCCTATAGTGGCGTCATAAATAACTCCCTTATAAGTTACCTCTTTCCCTACATAAACCAAGAACTGCCTTTTACAACTGAACCCAGGGTCACGGAAACAGGGTCTCGACCCCTGTGACTCCCCAGAACTGCTAAACAGCCCAGTTCCGAGTACCCTACGGCAGTGTGTGGCGACACAGGTTCAGTTTTTGGCGTCATGAACAGGATATCATGTCCGACGTATATTTGTACTGTGTGCCATGAACTGTGTTGAACTACGTGTTTTTGACTGTCGCCATTATTAAAATGTGAGGCGTGAGGGAAGCTGAGGGGGCATGTCATCGTGAGCAGTACCCTACAAAGAGCGCAAAAGGATGCCCAACCTGCGCTCTGATAACATCCGGTGGGGAAGGGAAACCCTGTCACACCAGTGGAACTAAAGTTGATCATCCCCACGGAAGTGAAGGACATGGTGGGCTAAGGCTCACTAGGGGAGAGTTAAATGTTAGAGCTGGAAGGAGAGGAGCCTGTGCAACGGGCGGTCGCACCCCAGTGTGCAGCACCGGGTGGGACCCAAGTAGCAGTCAGAGCTGCAGCCACAGTGGTGCCAGCCCTAGCCCCGGTAATGCCATTCCTAATGCCATATTCACCAGGGGCGACGTAGTTGCCGCAATTCTCAGGAGAACCAAGTACCCTGACAGACTTCAGGGAGAGATTGGACAGTTTATATAAGGTGTATCCTCTGACGGAAGACCAAAGAGTTAGTATATTAATTGGACAAATGACTGGTGCAGCCCAGTGGGAGGACACTGACAAAGACACTGGTGAACATTTAATAGCCAGACTGAAAGTCACCCTTGATACCCGTACTGCCGCAAAGCTGAAAATAAGGTTCTTGGGGAGTAAACAGAAGGTGCAGAATAGAATCAGAGACTTTGCTTTAAACCTCCAGGAAGCGATAAGGACAATACATCAGACAGACCCTGCTGATGTGCCAGAAGTGAAGAGGTGGTTCATTGAACAGTCCAATTAAGTATGATGGCTGTCCAGAACCCTGGCCTAGACTTTGCGCAGTTTAAAGACCAAGCCATTCAGATTCTGCAGGAGACGACTTTGAGACGTGCTGCATTCAGTGGGTACCCCGCTATGGTCTACCTCCCGAAGGTGGTGCCTAGATCCCCAGCACCCGTGGAGACTGCCACACAGGACCTAGGAGGTGGTCCCTCTGCAGATCTATGGGCTCATCCTTGGGAGCTGAATAAAAGTGTGGCTGCACTGACCAGAACTGTGCAGTCCCTGCAGGATACACCTTGAAAGGTTGAGATTCTGCCAGCCTCCAGTCTAAAGGGTGTGCCACGGCAAAGACAGAAAAGAATCCCCCTGAATAGGTGAAAAGACACAGATCGCTTTGATGCAACTGGACAACCAATTTGTTGCTGCTGTGACAGAGCGGGACACCTGGCAAGGTATTGTCCCATAGTTGACCGAATCCTGGGATGGAGGGTCAACCCTCGGAAATAAGATGGTCAGGTAGTGAAAGAATGTAAAATGTTGATTAAGTAAAATGTTTGTTTGTTTTTCCTGTAACTAAGTAACCATGCTACCATCAAGCGTACGCACCTACAGAGACTTTACTGTATGAACTTTTGAGCATTCTTAAACTTCCTTTAAAAATGGACCATTATACCACTGGACTGGTCAGGGTAAAGACTTCTTGTATATATTATTCATCAGCCAATGGTGGAAGGACTAATCACCAAAGTGATTGCTTTTTCAATTTTCTTGGTTTAAGTATTTTTGAATGTTTTGAAACTCTGTACATTTTATTATTGTTCTTTAAAAATTGTTCATGTTTTCCCTTTTGAAAAAGGTTACTCAGTCCAGGAGTACTGAATTTCACTAGGGGGGAATGTGGCACCCCAGAGTTCGGATGCCACTATGTCATTATCTCCCTCAGGGGGTGGTGTCATACCTGAGAGCAACAGAGGGTATTCACACCAGGCAAAATCAAAGCACGCAACACCTTTCTGCCTCTAGGCCTGAAGGGGGAGATATAAAAAGTCCCGCAAGTGGGGAGCCACTACATCCCAGCTGCCCGTCCATCATCCCTAGAGGTTCTGCAGCAGCGGTGGCTACCTATAGCCACAAATCACGGGTGGCGTCACGAATAACTCCCTTATAAATCACCCCTTTCCCTACCTAAGCCAAGAACTGCCTTTTACAACTGAACACACGGTCACAGAAGCCGAGTCTCAACCCCTGTGACTCTCGAAAACTGCAAAATAGCCCAGTTTTGAGTACCCTACGGTCCTTGGGCGACACACAAGCCTTCCCGTCAATGTTATGCCCTGCCACACACAGATGGGGCAACTATAAGTTTTGTGGAGTATTACAGGAAAAACTATTCAGGTAGGTCAGTGAATTTTTAGGCCTAGTGGGCTGGATAAACTCATAGCTCATGCAAGCGATCCCACCAATGTTATGCCTGCCATACACAGGTGGGACAACCATACATTTCGTGGAATATTACCGAAAAAACTAGTCAGGTTGGTCATTGACTTGTTTAGGTCTAGTGGGCCAGATAAACTCAAAGCTCCTGCAAGCGCTCCCATGAATGTTTTGCCCCGCCACACACAGGTGGGACCACTATACGTTTCGTGGAATATTACCAAAAAACTAGTCAGATAGATCAGTGAACTGTTTAGGACTATTGGGCCGGATAAACTCAAAGCTCATGCAAGTGCTCCCATCAATGTTATGCCCTGCCAAACACAGATGGGACAACTATAGGTTTCATGGAATATTACCAAAAAAACTAGTCAGGTAGGTCAGTGACCTGTTTAGGCCTACTGGGCTGGATATACTCAAAGCTCATGCAAGCGCTCCCATCAATGTTATGTCCAGCCACACACAGGTGGAACAACTATAAGTTTCGTTGAGTATTACAGGAAATAATAGAGAGGTAGGTCAGTGACCTGTTTATGCCTACTGGGCCGGATAAACGGATGTGGCACACCAGAGCCCAAGTGCCACACTGTGATTATCGCCACGGGTGGTAGTGTCACACTTGAGAGCAACAGAGGGTATTCACACCAGACAGAAACCGCACACAACACCTTTCTGCCTTCAGGCCTGAAGTGGGAGATCTAAACCCGTGTTCAGGGTAAGCTCCCCTATAAATTCTGGTCTGGGGCGGAGTTAGGGAGTTCAGTTTCTAGGAGGACTAAGGAAGACATCCTGTGGACTGGAGCAGTGCTATGCTTGTCCCAGGGTAGCCAAGGCTAGCATGAGGGTCCCAAGGCAGTGGTCTGAGGAACTGGAGGAGAGCCTGAGTAGCAGAGCAGTGTTGTGCTCACCCCAGAGGATAAGCGCCGGACACCAGAGTCTGAGGCTGTGCAGGGCCTAATGACCCAGCAGCCAATACCGGAAGGTGGGGAATTCCAAGTTCCCAGAAACACTGTGCTTGGTGGCAAAGCAGCGTAAAGAGCCCAGGAACAGCCGCCTGAGACATTGGGCTAGAGAAGGACTTGAGGTGCCTGCCATACCGGCACAAAGTAGGAGGGAGAGAGGGCCAGCAGCTATGCTTAAGCAGCAGCAGGTTTAAGAGAAGGTGGATTTCATGAGGAAGACAATAATTGTGAAAACGCATTGTGGTAATAAAAGACATGTTTTAATGTTTAAACAGCTCCTTATCTGTGTCCCCAGGGCTCCTAGTAAGTAACTTATTCTCTTTTAAACTTGTGCAATCCCACCCTCCCAGGTATGGTGTTACTAGAGCTGTGGGTGCCGCTGATAATTCCCCTTGTAACTGAGAAGCCTTTGGAGAGCAAGACCAGCGCTGACTTCAGACCACGTAACCCGTGACGCACGAGTTACATGACCACAAACCTTGTGGCCGGGCTGAACACGGGAAGTCTGCGAAAGTTGTGTCCAAGAATCACAGAGGTTGTACGGAGGCGGCACAACCCTAACAGGTTAGAGGCGACCCCCCCTGCTCACCTCCTAATCTACCCCCAATAGACCACCAGGTTCTCCCTATGGGAGCGCTTCCTGTCCTTCTTATCTCTAAGCAGCAGCAGAGACTTGCTAACAAGGCACAGCAAGGAGGCCTCAGAACCTTTTGGGCATGGAAAGCCCCGAGTTTCTCTCAGGTGCGTGGACTTAGCATAACACCATCTGTTGGTGTTCCCGTTGCACCAATAAAAGGAAAGAGGAGCCAACAAACCGTGAGTCTGTCTGTAGCTTTGCACCCGCCATCCTGCACCCTACACCCTTACCATATCCACTGCCCTGGGGATCTGCTCCACCTGTGGAGAGCCGCTGCATTCCTGCTGCTCATCTATCAACTCCAGAGGTCCTGCAGCAGCGGTGGCCACTAATAGCCGCAAACCACAGGTGGCATCACGAATAACCTCCCCTATCATCACCCCCTTCCCTATCAAGCTAAGAATTCCCTTAACTACTTAACCCAGGGTCACGGAAGCCGGGTCTCGACCCCTGTGACTCCCTAGAACTGCTTAACAGCCCAAGTCCGACTACCCTACGGCCCTGGGGCGCTTCACTGAAAGCTCATGCAAGCGCTCCCATCAGTGTTATGCCCCGCCACACACAGGTGGGACAACGATAAGTTTTGTGGAGTATTTACAGGAAATAATAGAGAGGTAGGTCAGTGACCTGTTTAGGCCTACTGCACCAGATAACCTGAAAGCTCATGCAAGCACTCCCATCAATGTTATGCCCCACCACACATATGGAACAACTATAAGTTTTGTGGAATATTACCGAAAAAACTTGTCAGGTAGGTCAGTGATCTGTTTAGGCCTAGTGGGCCAGATAAACTCAATGCTCATACCTGTATAGACCTAATGGACAGGGAATATTGACCAAACAATGCTTTTAAGGGCCCAAAAATTGTTCATATGTATACAGCACATTTGCCAAAACCTGGTTTGATTCCCGAAACTAGTTTACGCAAACATTAAGGGAGGTGTAGTAATCACTGCTTTTAAGAACCCAAAAATGGTGGATGTGAATACAGCTAATTTGTTAATCACTGGTTCGATAGACGAAAAGATGAATATTCAGAAACAGGGCAGGAGTGTCAGGGTTAGGTATTGAGCTCAGAGAGCCCTACTCAAGTCAAGCAACAAACAGCAAGGAGACCCCAACAACAGTCTCTATTTTTTAAAAAAAATTAGGCACAGCCACCACTTAAGTGGCATCAATTACCAGAGTTGAAATATTGAAATGGAGACTTTAATGAAGCACATTGAAAAGTACACAAGCGTTTAGTCTCCCCAGGCTGACACAGGGGTGGAAAAGTCCTTGCGGATCCATGACCTGTTCAACTAGATAAACATTAGTCTGTCTTTACTGTCACTGGAAAGCCGCGTGCGCTTATCTGTCAGCACACTATCAGCAGCACTGAAGACACATTCGAGAGAAACGCTGGCTGCGGGGCATGACAAAATCTCCAAGGCATGAGTGGCAAGCTAAGGCCATTTTTCCAGTTTTGAAGCCCAAAATGCACAAGGGTCCAATTTCACGGTCATGGCATCGATATTCAGCTGTAGATACTCCTGTACCATCCTCTCTAGGCGTTCACTATGTGTCAGACTTGTTTTCTCTTCTGGTGTTGCAAAGGAAGGTCTAAAAAAAAGTGAAATGATTCTATAAAATTGCTGTTACCAGATACACTGGAAAGGTAGAACTGCGATATTGACTATGTGCACCAATGGTGTTTTGGGGAAAAGCAGTACTAAGATTGTCTAAAAGCTTCTGTTGATACTCCTGCATGCTTGCGTCCCTTTCCAGGGCAGGAAGCATTTGGCCAAATTAATTCTTGTAATGGGGATCTAACAGTGTGGCAACCCAGTGGTCGGCATTACTTCGAATTCTAACAATCCGAGGATCATGTTGCAGGTAGTGCAGCATGAAGGCACTCATATGTCTTGCCCATCCAGGAGGCCCAAGTCCTTGTTGTGTTGGTGGTGGCAGGGTAACATTCACGCTTGCTTCCTCTGCCCTTTGCCCCCAACATCGCACAACTGAAATGTGATCAAGATTTTCCTCATCTGCTGAGTCTTCCATGCCCATCGCCTGTTTGTCCTCCATTTTTTCCATGGCTCCTGCACCTTCATCAACAGTTTGGCTGCTACCATGTGCCCTCATTGTTCTCTTCTCCCCCACCCTCCCATGCCAGCCGCCTTGGTGCTGCCGTTTGTCTGGACCTTTGAGATCTTGCTATACCTTCTGCATACGCCTACTCCTCTACTTCCTCCCCTTCCTCTTTACCCACCACCTGACTTCAAATACTGGTTAAAGTGTTCTCCAGCATGTAGATAGTCGGAATAGTCATGCTGATAATGGCATTGTCAGCGCTAAACATCTTAGTAGCCATTACAAAACTCTGCAGAAGGGTGCAGAGGTCATTGATCTGAGACCACTCCAGCAGCGTGATTTACCCCACCTCTGGATCACGTTGGCCCAGGCTATACATCATAACATACTGCACCAGGGCTCATCGCTGCTGCCACAGTCGCTGCAACATGTGCAGAGTGGAATTCCATCATGTCAGCACATCGCATTTCAGGTGGTGAAGTGGCAGGCCGAAAGACTTCTGTAGCGATGCAAGTCGTTGACCTATGGGAACGGTGGAAGTGAGCACACAGCACCTATGCCCTCTGCAGAAGCTCATCTAGGCAGGGATAATTGGTTAGAAATTGTTGGATGACCAGGTTCAAGATGTGAGCCATATAAGGCATGTGTGTCGTCTTGCCCAGGCGAAGGGCTGCACCCAGGTTTGCAGCATTGTCGCACATGACCTTCCCTGGCTGCAGGTTCAGTGGAGACAACCATTGATTAAACCCGATCTCCAGAGCTGACCACAACTCCTCATCTGTGTGACTCACATATTCCATACATTTTAACTTAAATACCGCCTGATGGCATTGAGCCCTGCTGCCACCATAGTAAGAAGGTGTGATAGATTCCATCTGCGCAGTTTGCACATGTGTAACATTACCAGACAGGCTTTGGCCGCAGGTGGAGGACCTCGAAGAGGTGGAGGAGGCAGAAGCAGTGGAGGAACTTCTACATACAGAGGTTTGACGCACAACCCGTGGGGATGGCAAGACTTGTACAGCAGCCCTTTCTCCTGCTGTCACCACCATACTCACCCAGTGCCCAGTCTGTGACATGTAACGCCTCTGTCCATGCTTACTCGTCCAGGTGTCTGTGGTGAAATGCACCCTGTCACACACAGAGTTTCTCAAGGAAGTGGTAATGTTGTGTGCAACATGCTGGTGTAGCCATATTGTAGCACAGTGAGCTTCCCACTGTGAATTTTGCTTCATGTCCATGTGACGGTTCATGCATGAAGTACTCAAACTATTGATTTTTTGGCCTCTACTTAGATTTTGTTTAGAAATTTTGCAGATAACATGATTTGGGTCATCCTTTGTGATCTGAAAAAAGGCCCAGGCTAGGCAAGGCGTAGCGCCCATGCAACCTGCAGAGCCACCACAGCAGCTGCACAGAAGTAGAGTTGTGGCTGAGGACGCAGTTATTGACATGCTTCCAGGACTCCGTCTATGTCCAGGAAGCCACAACCTAACCTCGTCACTAGCATCCTCCTTCACCTCCTCCGTTGAGCTCATCAACTGCCTGCATGTGAGTTGACAGTAAGTGGGATCTCCAACCTCATCATCACCCTGTGTGTTCTCTCACTTGTAGTCCTCAGCGCCAACCTCTTCCTGCCCTGAGCACAAAGTCAAGTTGTCATTTCAATCAAGTATCTGAGTCTCAGATCATTTCCTCGTCTTGACTCAATAAAGCTTTGGAGCAGACCTCTGATTCCCAGGCTATAGTATGAGTGAACAGCTCTGCAGACTCACCCATTTTTTATTAAACCAAAGTCAGTAGGGCAGCTGGAGACTTGTGAGCTGTGAGGAATCATGTGCGATTGGGGTGACATCGCTGAAGACTGGAGTGTTTGTGATGTTAAAGTTGATGTGGAGGAGAGCCCACTTGATGGAGCAATTGATATCCATTGAAGCACCTGCTCTTTTTGGTCCTCATCTACAAGTATTAGCAATGCTCTGCTGCGTAAGAAAGGGATGATAGCAGATCATCCATGAAAAGAAGTAGACATTTTAGTTTGGCTTGAAAACAGTATTTGTTCAGCAGATGCTTCTGTTACTTTAGCACCTACACCACAGACACAAAGATTTTTACCATTTTTCCAACACGCCTATTCCCCTTTCCACCATCAGCAGACCTTTTACCAATCATATTTGAGAGTAACTAATTGGCATCTCTGTTGTTGTTGGCACAAAAAATTGTGGATGTAAATCTAGCAGAGCTGAGTGGCCAAACACAGGTACTACCCTAAATGGATTTTGGCAAGTAGGTTCGAGCAGATGCAATACAAAAGTGTTTTCTGTGCTGTGTGGCTTTAAATTTAAACAGAACACTGGACCACAGCTACCTAGTCAAACAGTGGTACTACCCTAAATAGATTTTGGTAAGTAGGTTGGGGCAGATGCAATACAAAAGTGTTTTCTGCGCTGTGTGGCAGTAGATTTCAACAGAGCACTGGACCACAGCTACCTATCCACACACTGCTTCTAGCCAAAAAGGATTTGCTTGGCTAGATGCAGTAAAGAAAGGCTAGTACACACAGGAGGTGAAGCATTCTTCACAACAGTGCTACACACTGCAGGGCACACAATGCTAGTAGCCAAAAAGCATTTGCTTGGGTAGATACAGTAAAAAAAGGCTAGTAAACACAGGAGATGTAGCTTTCTTCACAACAGTACTACACCAATGCCTGGCAAACACTGCTA